>VZRQ01002106.1:1599981-1645836 GCA_013397975.1 Machaerirhynchus nigripectus
GGGGAACCAAAAGGAAGAACTGCTGTGTATTTTAGGGAAGGTATTCAAAAGCCTTATAATAGTAAACTAAAAGCTAATTACACCTTAGCTATTGCAAGTGCATTTCTGCAACACAATGGTAACAAGCTCAGACCAAAACTTTCAGAACTCTTCAGTTTCTCCTGCCCACTGCACAGATAACCCTCACCAAATGGTGTTGGTCTATTGGTCTATTTTCACATAACTAACATGTTTTAATGCATTCTGGGTGAATCTTGCAGTGACAAATTTAACCCAGTCACTAAACCGCCCTGCACAGAACACTCCAACATGAGCTTTTCTTGCAGAAGGTAAAGCCTGAGCAATCATGTTTGTAACAGACGGCAAAAACACCAGGTTGGACATAATACTGATGAGAGCCAAGAAGAGATGTCTGCTCTCTTCCACACTGAAATGGCAGGTGGAGGTGAACAGCCTCCCCTGTCACCCCTCGTACAGCTGAGGTGATTCAGAGTAGCAAATAAAGCATCGTGTGAGGTCTGTCATGCAGTGGGGGTTACCTACAGTGCAAGACAGTCCCTTCCCTCCCTCCATACCTGGAGTCCAAGCTCTTCTCATTCCATCGCCAACATTAATCTTTCCTCCTGAGACATATATCCAGAACAGCTTAACTATATATCCTAACTCCTAGTATTCCATTCCAGAAACATCAGCTCATTCTCCTTCCTTGAAAGCTGGCTAGCTAAAATGTTGGAAGTGCCAAAATATTAGTATTAAGCCAGAAATGCATTATTCAGCCAGTCAAACAATACCTCGAAAGAACAAGTACAAGTAGTAGCACTGCAGCAGGATCAATGAACAGACCCCTGAGATTCAGTCTGCTTGAGCTCACTGACAATCAACAGAGACTAGACACAACAGGTATCTCTGGCAGTTGAGGTACTTCACAAATGTAGTGCCCTGGAACAACATACTCTTTGGCCCTGATGGAAGTAATCCCTTTAAATAACACTCTCTCCCCCAAAAAATCACTACCATAGACAGTCTTGAAAATTACTGATCCTATTGTATGTGTTTGAAAAATGACAATAAATCCTCATCATTTCACACACTTCCTTATTCCTCTGCTTAGTCTGTTTAATTTTAAGTTCTTCAGGGCAGAAACTAGGGGAGTTTCAATGCTGCAGTCAAGAGTACTAAACCAAATATGGCTTTGAGCACGATTTTATTGTCAAAACAATAAAGGTCTACTTCATCCAAATATTGTTTGCTGGGTCCAAAAAAAAGTGGCATCTAGAATCCTTTCCTTTTCTGTTTCTTTGCTCTAAGATTAGTAAACCTTTCACTGGGTTCATCACTGAAACATGTATTTGACTCAAAAAGGACCCCTAATAAGACTTCCTCAAGATGCTACTCTTTCCTCACTGCTACGACTTTTGGCTGCTGACTCTTCCTTGTTTTGCTGACTCCTCCTAATTTCCTCGTGTGTGTGCATGCTTACGTGTGCGTGTGCGCATTTCCTCCTCCGCTCCCGAGTTCTTCAAAGCAAACACAGTGCTCCCGACCGAGACACAGAGGCAGTAAGGGAAACAAGGAAGACAATCTGACTCAGAGTGGCTGTGAAGAGATAACAGTTCAGTGGTTCAAATCAGCACCAGCGTTCCTGGGCGCAGGCCCCTGCCAGCAGCGCCTCATGCTGTGGTTCTACAGAACGAACCAGTCCCTTCCCCCGCTGCAAGAAACCTCTCCCTGACCTTCAGCTGCCAGATGGAAATGACAGCCAAGAGTCAGCTCTTCCTTTGTTACCAACATTCATGTATTGATCTGTGTCCCCGCAAAGCACAGAACTCCAGCTCAACCTCAGCTCTCCCACCACTAGCTGGTTTAGGTCCTGGCGCAAACAAAACATTGAAGCCTCATAACTGAGACTCCCTGAACAACATTGCCTCTTTACTCCTGAGCCAATTTCTTACATTTACCAATGGATAACCCTGCCCAGGAGCCTTTATACCATGGCTGTGAGTGTCAGTTCAAGCTGAGAGGAGGGAAGATGAGAGATGATAAGGTGGCACCGAATTTCATTTCTTTAGCTCTTCCAGCCCCCTTATTATTGCTGGAACATACCATTATCTCTTTTCATATCCTGGATGATCCTGACCTTTATTTTAACACCAAAACTCTGCATTACTGTCCCAAAGAACAGCAACAATAGACACCAGCAGAGAAGAAAGAGCCTGACCTAAATGGTACGAAGGAGAAAAACCACTGAGAGTGCCTGTATCCTCATTGTGATCTGCCTTTCCTGCTTCTCCAGGATTATGGGCTACATTTTTTATTGGTGCAAACCAACATAGGCTACATCTGCATACACAGGGTGGACATCACAAACCTCATAAACACAAAAAAGTCTAGATGGAATTTGCATCCTTCAACACCATGCCAGAGCCACCATCTCCTCAGACACGCTTAGTAAGCACTGCCCCAAATGTTTCAACTAAATCTGACAAGGTACAAGAAAAAGCTGTAGAAGAGGTCTCTAATTTGACAGAAATAGGTTGCAGGGCTGGAAGACGGCCACCTGCCCACAAACTATTGGAAACCTCAGACAGACATCTTTGCCTGTAGATTCAGCTGAAGTCTACACCCATCTCTACCTTCTCATCAATATCCACCAGGACTGTGCCCTCCAGGAAAGGTGGATTAACACCTCTAGGGAGAATTTCAAAAGGAATGTTCACACTGCTTCTGCTGCAATACAGAAACCTCTGGCTAAGATAAGTTTCTGGGGTCAGCAAACTGTCCCTCTAGCTCAGAAAAATGAGCTTCATTTTATGGCCCAAGGACCTCTGAAGTAGATGAAATGATATAAAGGCAGAAACAGCTGCAGTGTGGATCTAGGAATTACACAGCTGCTTATGTGACCATGGAGAGTATACAAAGTTGAGGTGAAGGTAAGAAACAATGCTCTGGGCCCTTCATCCCACCTCAATCTGTCCCTGTGGAAGCAGCCTTTTGGATTTAGAGACATTCTACCTGTACTTCGCACAGGTATAAAGCAAGTGGTTCTGGAGCCACAATTCAGGGGGCGTTTTCCTGAAACTGCTTTGTCACAAAAGCAGCTCCTGTATCCCAAAACCCATCTAAAGTACCTAAACCAGCAGTTATTCTCCTGATTGAACAGGTTTAACAAGAAAGTGTATTTTCAGAACAGTTTTAGGTATCAATGTGTGCTAACCACTGGTAGTAAGAAAATCATAAAAGCCTTGAAGGATTGATACAAACTTTCCAGGCGTGAAATATCCACTTGTCTCTAAGAGGCAACAACGGCTACAGCAGTGAATGCTAAGAAGCCTCTGCTGTCGTAAATGTTGTGTTATTTTAATACAATCTTGCTTTTATTTTCACACAGAATCCAGCCCCTTTCCTGCACTGGTAATTTTATGCCTTCTAGAATGCAGTACTGTAAGAAACACTCAACACTGTGGTGAATTCCAGAGAACTGGTGATGACATCATATTGTCAGCACCAGTTTTAATATTCATTCAGCTGGGATACTGAACAGACATGGGGACCTTCCTCACAGACATACGGAAATAAAAGGCCTCTGTTTGTTCCTGTAACAAGACCAATATATATATATATATTTTAAAGGAGATTCAAAGCAAAAGTAAACTGTCTTTCAGAAAAGCCTATTTAAATGGAAAATCGGGTACATTGTTTTAAGTATCACGCAGCCTTTTACGTGATGTGACAGAAGATGCTGATGTGTCTGAGTTCCTCTAACTCATCTTTTGTAATATGTTCCATACAGACAAGTCACTGTCTTCCAGTCCCACTGTCTTTTACATGAATTCACAGGAATCTGATGACACAGAGAAGTCTGCAGCTGGTTTTGGTGGTAAACTCCCTCCCTGAACATCCACATGCAACCCTCCACGCACGTGCTCCTCAGTACTGTGCACAGTGACCCTGCCCCAAGGAGATTCAATCTAAAAGCTGCATGGCAGAACGGTCATGGAGAGTGAGGGGAGACAGGAAATGTGATTCCTGCCAGCATTCAGTACTGCACTAAATGGAAGCACTCACTTCAGCAGCTTATAGATCCACCCTAGTTAAATTTATAATATTTAAGTGCACAGGGCTTTCTGCTTTTTCCTTTTTAAGGCTAGAAAATGAGGTTATTGTGGACAGCTCAGGTATCTTGTAGATGATGCTGTGGGGTTTGCAGTACCAATTAACTTTCCCAAGTAATGAGGTATAATTCCCCCTGAGAAAGCCTGTTTCATCTGTGATATACTCTCCACAGAAATGTGGAAGTCTCACAGCCAAGGCTCAGATTCATGAGATTTTGGTGGTTTTTTCAATATTCTTTGAGAAGCTACAGGAATAAAAATTTGACATGGGAGCCCTTCTACTGTCTTCCTCTTTGGGACAAGCTCTATATATAATCATTGAAAAGTGTTTTAACAGTAAGAAAGGTAACAATATTTTATAATCATTGCCCATATAAAAGTATGTGTATTAAAAAGTTCAGATGATCTCTGCAGAAAACAATGAAGATAAACGACTGCTGTGAATTAGTTTAGGGCTGCTCCTATAAGACGGCTCAGTTTCTCTCATATTATAGGTAGTGAAATCAAAAATTTACTCTGGCTTTTATTACTGCCACTGTAATAAAACACCCCAACAATTTGGCAGCAATATAAATGGTTTCCCATCAACATGAATTGTGTCAGTGTGTGGACCTCTATCTATTTTTACTTGAGCTTAAGTAAATCAGAAGTTAAGCACTTCAATGTGAATTACAGTCATACAAGTTTAAGAAGGAAGGAATCAGACCTGGACATTGATTCTGCATGGCCTTTGCTAATGAAACCAGCTCTGTCGTTGTTTATACCCTCACCAAATGCTGTCACAATCATTTGGATACAATAAACAGCTCTTGCAGATGGCTGACTGCTAAAGAGGAGAGAAAAAAAAGAGGTGTATAATGGCCACACTAAAAGGCTTTGATAACAACACATCAACTTCATAAACTTGTGTCCTGCAGAAACACAAGTGAACATTCAGCCAACCACAAGAAACAAAGGAGAATGTGGATGACTTCATCAGCCATTAAGTCTGTTGTGCCCTGATCTAACAGCATGATTCAAAAGTAAAATCAAGGAAATTTGTCAACAAGCATTTCCTCAGCTCAGAAGAATCCTCAATTGTTGTGGTTTTTCCTCTGCAGCCATTTGGGAGTGTCACACAGACAATGAATGGGGAGGACTGGGAGCAAACCGTCACTGTATTTTACCAATTCCAAATCAATAAAACCAGTCACTGAGGCAGAGGCTCAGCCTGTATCGGGTTTCATTTACTCTGGGGACTGGAACAGATATACACCATCACACTCCAGCAGTCCCATCTCTTCCTCCTGCACTGAGACCTTCCAGGCTTGTTTAAACACAGCAGAGCAGCCTCTACGAGTCTAAGACACAGCGGTCCTGAGAAGTGAAATCCAGAGTGGCTTTCTGTGGCTGTGGAAAGATGTTCTTCAGCAATGGGAGTTACATGGAGAATCAAGAACAGATTAGATGAATATTCATTATTCAAAGTAGGATTAAGAAGTAAATGGTGGTTTGAGGATGTAATTTATGAGGGAGAATGACACAATCCCATACCATTTAAAGAGTGCCTTCTCAAACTGCCCCCGTACTTTCACACCCACACTTTTTCCCATCCCTTAAATGTTAAAGAGCTGGGGAAGAGGCCTCATGCACAGAAACTGCATATGGATACCTACCCATTTTTTCATATATTTGTAAAAAAAATCTGAGCTCTGGAATATGCAGAAAAAAAATGGCATACAGAACAAATTACTTCAAGGCATATTTTACTCCTCTAGCCAATAAGTATTTCCAACTCATAAACGCGGCAACATATTATTTTTCTGATCCAGAACCTTCTTGTATAAATACCAAGCCAGTTCTCAATACCAGTAAGAGTATTTCATACACATCTTTACACATTTCATATACGTCTTAACTGACTTCACATTTTGCTCATCAACTAATTCAATCATTTTTCAGCAATTAACCTGTTGAAGTGTTATTTTTAAAAACTTCTGATGAACTGCAATATAAACTAAGATCTTTATTCTAGTTTCATCCTTAGAAATCTACTTTTTGGCAGGTGTTCAAGGCAGCAAGTGTTTCTATAAACTGCAAGTGCAAATATGTCTCACAGAATGAGCTGCAAACAGAGGACTGCAGAGACATTTAAAAAAACACAACTGAACAAAGCAGTGACCTGGATTACAGGGGTAATTTGTTTTATACACCAGTATTTTTTATATGCCAGTATTTGTTTCTGGCCAAAACTCTATTCTTTCAGGGCGCTGAAAAAAAACTCAGGGCACTCTGCTGAGTAGTGCAATAGGGAATTCTCTCTGTACTCCAAAGTTTCTGGCTTTTAAGGATCTCAGTCTAACAGAAAATTTCAGGATTAAAAAAAATCAACATAGAAGAGAAGAAAGAAACCAAATTAAACCATGGGAAGTAACTCCAAGCACTCCACCCACGGCTGGTAATCCCCACTCCATAGACATGGGTAAAGCAAAGGAATGGAGTTAACCTGCCTAAACTCACTGCCTGGGTCAATAGGACAGTCAGGAACAGAACACTAATTCTCCCTCCTCACCTAAGCTACAGCTCTTTGGGATGGGAAAAAATATTCACAAAAAGCCTATTCCTATAAAACGAGCATAGGAGAGGACAGTCTCATTGAATTAAATACTTGTTTGTGAAGATTACTGCTTGTCTCACCAATACCCCAGGGACTACCTTGTCTGCACCCATAATTAGGGCAAGCCCCTCTGTAACTGCATGAGGTCATGTTTTTCTTTCAAGCAGCAGTAAATTATCATGCTTGTTATCGCTCCTCTACACAGATTCTCTCAAAAATTAGATTATCTCTAGGGTTTCCCTTGCTATATTGTCATTTTCAGTATCACTCTCAGTACAGTAGAAAAAAAGGCCAAAAAAATTCAGCATTTAGGGTTTGAGAAACAAAAATATTAATGCATTAAGGGGGGGGGAAAGAGTGAAAGAAGCAGATCATCCTGGAACTGCCAATTTTCTATATCCTTTGAGGATTAGATCCAAGCTTATAATTTCTGTGAGCAATTATCTAAATAGAAATGCTCTAATTGCACTAGGATTGTGTTTTCTCTGGAGTGTTATTTCTTTCAAGTATCCTGCTGTTTATTTATATTCAGCTAAATAAAAGGTGTGCTGAGTTACCCAGTGATTTACACTGCAGTAGGGACCTTACCAGTGGTGCACAGGAGACTGCTGGTGTAGCACAGAAAGCCCTCTAGGCTGTTCTAACTTACTAGAACTAAGCCCATTCCAGTCTCTGTCTTCTAAACTCACAGTTTAATAAAGAAAACAAAGCAATACTTCCTGGATGATTGCCAATGAGCTGCTTTGTTGCCTCTGGAATCACTGCCAGCTCAGGGAAAAGTAGGGAGAAAATTAGGTATGATGCACAAGTGAAAACAGCTTACCCAGCTTGGCATCCCACATGTCTGGAAGTGTGTTAGAGGAGAGCCTGGCATGGAGGCAAAACACAGCCACACACATTGTGCCCTCAGCAGTGACAGCAGCTTACACCGATCATTTCAATGTGCCTCCATGGCTGCTCTAATCAATATCAGATCACTGACAGAGGCAACAGCACCAAGACAAACAGCCAAGACAAAAGACCCAACTCTCTTTAGAGTTTCATTCGTAGAAGAACAGAGAGGTTACAAGGGTTGGCCTCTACCGTTACGCACCATGCGCTCCATTGCCCAGGAAAAGTTCTGTCTGTCTTAAAGGTTAATAAACCTGTAAAATGTGCACACACTGCAGGGGAAAGCAAAAACTCTCCTTCACAGGCAATTGTGGTGATTGTCTAAAAAGGGCTCCTAGTCCTCCTTCTCCAGAATCACAGCTAAATGTCAGAAGAAAAAGCAGTGAGGGGAACCTCACAGCTCACTGCTTTCAGCTTGAAAACCAAAATGGATCTCATTACCCCAGAAATCCTTGTTGACAGCATCAGGAGAGGGATATAATCCTTAAAGGGTCAGGCAACAGAGGGAGTTTTCTATTGCACATATTCATATCAAACACTAATTACTATCTTAATTTGTGTTTATTTAGGTTTATACACAGTAATGGAGAAACAAAAAAAGCAGAAAGGGCCAGAACTAAGTGAGTTTAGAAAATTCAGGAGATTGCATGAAAATTATACTTTCAGGGGCACTAAGTATCAAGTCAGGAATAATTCCCTAGAAATGTCACTGGTTTTTCCAAATTCCAATAAAGAATAACTTATGTTAACAGCAAAGAAACAACAAATAGCACATTCCTCCTTTTCTTAATGTGCCATCGTTGTGAATGGACAGCTCAACAGGAGAGTAGGTGAAGAGGATCTCTATCTGTTATTGTGTAGAATAAATTAAATTTGACCATTTGCAAACAGGACAACAACTTTTCAAACCACGGCTCTGTTCTCATTTCAAACCAAAAAAACATGACAAATGGGAGTTTGTGTAGAAGCCTAATTTTTGTACCAAATTTTACCATGCAAAATATGCACAGAGCACTTGTTGATGAGCCACAGGCATCTGTGAAACAGGTCCCAAGAATAAAACACAAAAATATGTTAACTAGCAACTAAACCCATAACAGCAAATACATTCCAATCCGTGTCAGGGACTGAAAAACATACATTTCAGAAATACACCTACTTAAAGCTAATTTTCCATGCTGCCATGAGCATTACCATCAGCGAAACAGTATCTCCTTGCTTGTCCTTTAACAATGAGGAAAATGACTGTGAGTAAAATAAACATGATAATTTCTTGTCCAAAGCTGTCAGTCAGATTGACGGAGCAACTCGGTTTTTCCACAGCTGAATTAAAGGGGAAACATACCTGATAATTTTATTCCTTTTCTCTGTTTCTCCAACTGAAGAGAGAACCTTCAGAGCCTGGGACATCCAACACCAGAACAGACAAGACCTACTTATGCATATGAAAAACACGAATTAGTATCAAAAAAAGGGCCTGTTGAACAGACCAGATTCAGAACTACTTGTGAGGGAAAAAATTCTACTGTAACTAAATGGAAGTTTTAATAGTTTATTGGGTTTCTACCCTTTAAGTCCATAGTTCACTTCAGCCACTTAAGAATTATTCTTGCTTGACAATATCACAATGTTTTCACACAGAAAATTTTCTAAGTGCATTTTAATGACTAAGCCTTTGACACAAGAGGGAGGGATAGATAAGCCTTTGCTTCCTTCTTGTTCAAGATTATTCCCTTAGAATCATGAGCTCAAGGATACAAAATCTCCATGTGGAAGCAGAAATCCACAATATGAATTAAGGGGGTTTTTTGTCCTACAGGGAGAAATAAACAGGGAAAAATGGAACATGACAAAGGGTCCTGGAATGCAGAGCACTCAAGAATCCCAAACCAGTCTTCAGCTCTTCCATGCTTCATTTCACCTGAAAGGGCAAGAAGATGCCAATGAAGAGCTTGGTGTTTGGAACATCACACACAGATTTTGGGATCAGCCTTTTGCCAGCCCTGCCTGCTCACCACTGTTTGTCTTCTTGCTCCAGAGGACTTCCAAAATGGTATTCAAAGCCAGATCTTTCATGGCATTTTAATGACCTTGGGATCCCCAATCCTTTGATGAAAACCAGATCTTCTATGTGTATGAAAAGGTTTATGCACGTCTCTCTTCAGGATGTTTCGTTATTTTAATGCAGATACCATGATATTCAGCAGCAGAAAGAAAGTCTTTCTGAAACAAACTCATATTTTGCTTTGTCTTCCACCAAATAAAATTTTTACCACCTAGTTTGTGAAATGTGATTACACAATTGGTCTTGCCAAATTACAGCAATCATTCAAATTTCCAGAAAAACAGGTTATTCAGGAATACCAGATTTAGAATTGAAAACCTCGAGGATACACAGTAAACCAGTACTTTAAATTCCCAACATAGTTGGTAGCAAACCATAAAATTCTATCAACATTTTTCTTCATTTATTCTTTACAGAATAGCACTGAATAAAAATTCGAAGTTTTCCATCTAGGATGGAAAATAATTTTTGAGATTCCTAATTTTAAGACAAAATAAGAAGAATAGCTTTCTCTGCGATTAATTTGGTGTTAATTTTTACTAAACCATTCAAGGAAGAGGCAGTATCTCAAAGGCTCTCAGTACCCAAGATACTCAATGAACAACCTCTGGATTCTGAAGGCACAGTTTACATCTCAAGCCTAAATCCTACTTTATCTCTGCTTCATTATCTCCATCTCAGTGGAAGACAGTTCCATACTGTTTTCCATGTCATTACTGGGTGCAGTAGCATTGTATTTCTATTTATTATTAGTACAGTACTCTCTCATCACACATCCTCTTCTGGCTGCTTCACTGCTGCCTTCTTAAATATATACTTTGAACTGTGCTCCCAATTTCCTGTGAATAAGACTCTCTTATATGAAGATGTCTCCTATGATAGCCTTCTCTTTCTCATACATATTCAAATATCCAATGGAATCTGTATTTCTCCTATATCTTAGTATTTTTTTGCACATTAATAAAAAAAAAAAATCAAGCAAACTGAAGCAGTGTTCCAGTCATAATTCTCACATATACCAGAAAAAGAGGATCAGCTGCCTTCCTGGTGGAATTTCACCTTGAGTTTTATTTGATAATGCTGGTTCATACAACCCAACAGACAGGCACTGGTCCCTTTTCCCAGGGAACAAACCCAATCTGTTTTGTTAATGTCCAGGAAACAGACAAGCTTGAACAGTTGTATCACCATAAGAAACCATTCATCATCTACATTCCTGAATACTCTCTCTGTTTATGGAGAATATTTTCAATCCCATTCAATGCACTGGTGACCTTAAAGAATCAAAGATCCAGGGATGTAAAATATTTTCACACACTTTTTTCATTACTTCTCAGTACTTTTCATCCACAGCAGGCAGAGCACAGGTGTGCAAAAGCAACCAGTGGTCACATTCTATGCTCTAGAGCAATAGTAGCTCTTCATTTAATTAAGAGAAAATATTTAAAGCCAGGAACTGTTCTTCTCTAATATAAATGAAGGGAATTACCATGGTGTCTATGAATGACAAGTTTTCCATACTACTTTTCTCCTGTCTTAAACCAGTCTCTAAGTGAAGATGTTTAACTGCAAATGTGGATGTAGCTATACTAAGATGGCACTTCAGGCTCCAGAAACATGGAAAGCACCAGCTTTGAAAACTTTACCAGTCTGAAGCTGTTTAAAAGTTTAGGAAAACTAATGACAAAAAGTGATACTGAAATTAAATACACAGAAATAACTGCAAGGCTACATTAAATGTATGTGCTGTGTCCCACAAAGCCAAGGGGACAGAATCAAATGGATCTGCATTAAACAAGGGGGAGCAGAGTGGAAAAAAATACTTCAGGAAAACAGAACAATGGCATAATTTAGCATATTTGTACTTGGGTTGGATCCAGCTGATTGCTTTGGAAAAGGTTCTTCTCAAAGTGAAAGGTAAATGGAGGAAGGGAGTTCAGGAAAGAGGCGGGTGTTTGTCTTTAAAATTAATTACTTGGAGAATGCAATGAGCAGTGAATGTATTATGTTGCAGTAAACACTTCAAATACCTCAAAAATACTATAGAAGTGTCTTCATTGCCTTGATTGTTATTAGGTAGAAGGCAAACAAATGTTTCTTTGTGGAAAAAGAACTTGGAGCTCTGCCAGGACTGGTCACGTCTAACACACATTATTTATGACTGTATAAAGTGCAAGAATATTAGTCACTTAATGAATAGCTGGAGGATATCTGTTACAAGACATGAAATGATCATAACTTGTTAAAGGTAAAGAAGGTTAAAAATGGAAATCCCTTCACTCAGGAAGCTGCTGTGAGTCTCCACCTCATGTCTACAGAAATGTAGTTTCAAGCTTCTGCCAAAACAGCTGTCCCAGGCATCACTGCTGACCTTTGTAAATTCAAGACCAAACATTGTCTTCTCCACATCTCTTACACACCCCCACTGATATCTCTGACATCACAAATTACCCATCTCTCCCTAAAACTTCCGTTTGGTACACAGTTTGGTACACTGTGGGCTTCCTCCTTGCCTTTCTTTTTAGAGCTCCATTCAGTGGTCTCATCTTCCTCCTCCTCCCTTCACACCCTGTGGACATTTTCCAAGGGTCTCTTCTAACCCACCCCTTTTTCATATTGTCTATTTTTACCCTTCTGTTGACTTCATTCACTCATATGGTCTCTCCTCAAGCAGGGACCGACAACCCTCAGATATTCCTCTTTTGCACATCTGTACCCTACTACCTTTCTCTTGGCTCACAGATACTGCAATACTAAATATAACAATAGAATTACACATCTATCCCACCTAACCTCATTCCAACCATCCTTTCCAAAAGGAATCTTTACCCAGCTACAGATGAAGGTTTTGAGACAGACCAGTCATAATATAGATACTTTTCCTTTATTTATACCCCACTTATTTCCACTTTATATTGCTTATTCTGCATATTAAAGAAGGAGAAAAAAAGAGCTGTCTGAGAAGGAGGAACTCTCTTTGGATTTATATTCAAACAAGGAGATGAAACAGGACAAGAAGAAACAATAGCTTTTTGTTGTTGTTCAGAAGAGAACTGAAATCTCGTGAAATGCAGAGCTCTTTGTACCTGGAATCTAATTACATAAAGTGTTCTGTACCTCTGCCACTGAATGCTGTGGGTTACACGGTTTGTTGCTCAGGGGGTTTAAATTGTGCTTTTATATTATTATGGCTCTTTTAAAGCAGCTCCCCATTTTCCTAAAGAATGGCTGTTTCCAGCCATCAGACTTTGCTACCCCTGCTACAACAACGTGACTGTGCCTGGCTAAGTACTTGCTCAATCTATTTATTCAGCTTCCAGCACAGCTCAGCACCATGTATCATACACATCGTGCAAAAATTTTGCTCAAGTATAATCATGGTTCTTAAAACTCAAACTTTGCCACACAATGACAAGGTCTCCACATTACCAGAATTACTTTCCCTCCCCCTCCGCCCCCATCCAACTCCTCATCAGTCTCTAGCATGACTCAACCCCGTTGAAAAGCTGTAGGTTTACAAGTAATTTCATTTCTTTCAAGTGAGATACATCATATGAAGGAAATAAATAAAATGTTTTCAGTGCCTGGTCCCCAGTGGATAATAGGGTCTATCTGGTTTCATAAGCTGCTTCTAACTGGGAATTTTTCTACATTAGTTTTGGCTTAACCAGAGTGAAATCCCCATTTTGAAGCCCACTCTCTGATGGCAGCAGAACCTTGCCCAGTAGCACGTCAACATTTCCTTCTTGCTCTTTGAGCTGACCAACGTATTTTGGAACGGTTCCTGTTACAATTCCCACCTTATCTCCAAGACTGCGGGCAGGGTAAAAACTGTCTTTGGACAAATGTTTTTTTCCTACGGTCCTGTGCTGAGAGCAATCTTTTACTTGCCAAAACCCCAGACTTCAGCTACGCTCTGAGGTTTTCAACACATCTTTAACTATTTCACGTCCAAATCGTAGGCAGTTTATTGGCTAGCCAGGAGATGTTTGTGTATGTGCTCTTCTTTGTCTCCCTCTCACTGGCCTGTGTTAGAATTTATACAAAGGAGAGGGGGGAGAGAGAAAATTACTGTCATGTATCATCCTAAGGAAAATGAAGTTAAAGTATCTTATTTTCAGTAGTCATAAGGGATTAAAAGCAGAAGCAAACATTTATCTGGATCAACTGATATATCATAATGATTGCAGCTGCTTTTCCTCCCCCCAAGAGTTTCATGGTGTTAAAATTTTGAGGATGAATTATGTCAAGTTTTGAGTATATCCTGCTAGCTGCTACTTGCCCTTACTTCTAGTCGAATTACTTGAACTGATCACTGTCAGCACTGTGCAGAATTAAAAGCCCCATTGAAAAAGTATCTCCAAATCTACAAAAATAATTGCAGAAGAATCAAAAGGGGCAAATGTGAAAAAGAGCAATGAGGGCTAACTCGTTGCCTCCTCAGTGCTCCTCAATGAGAGGAGAGCTGGTTCATTGAATTGAAAAGGGCCAGGTAGTAGCTGAAATTTCAGTATTATAAATAGGACATTATGTAGCTGAACTAAAAATAGGAGTTTTATTTTTACTTGATGTTCCTCGCTGCTGGCTGCTGACCTAGAGAAAGAGGACTCAGAAAGGAGAATTAAACAATTCCCCACAATCATGCAAAACAAAACCACTAGCCTGGTGCCAGTGCCTATTTGTAAACTAAGAAGAATACAATTTTTTAAAACCAATTTCAAAAGATGTCTAATTGAAAGAACTCTCTAATACTGCTGTGAAAAGAATGTAATAGAATAGAACAATTTTTGCAGAAAACCAACTGCAATTACAAATTCCCTGTCTACATACTTGCTCATATGAGAAAATGGCTGGTGTATGTACTCTGATTCCTTCACCCACTCTGTACAAGTGCTCTCTACGCTGGAAGCACTCTCTGCTCAGCAGTAATAACACATTATCATTCCAGTACTCGGTTTCAAGTCAAGACTGAGGGGCCCAGCACAGGTCTGGAGGAAAATGCTCTGTCAACTTGCCACTTGCCAACTGTCTCAGGACAGCATCTTGTGTTCTTCCCTTTCCTAAAGGCCAATTTTACATTTAAACGGAGAATCCTAATTTAGGTATGGTAAAGTGGAAGCTTTTCTGGCCAGCTGCTGAGGTTGTTGTTCATGAATTGTTTCATTTTAAAAAGAAAAAAGAAAATTAGCACGAGCCTAAACCACCAAACCTGGATTTAAGTTTCGAGCCAGCCATCTAATCCTCGGGACAAAAGAGACTTGAAACCATGGTTTTGGTTCTGTTTACAAAGATAAGAGGAAGTTGTAAAACAAAACCAGATCTGAATCTGAACTTAACAGCTGTTTCAATCCATGGCTTTTGGGGGAGCTCATCACTAGCTATAATCTAAAGGACTCAATAGACTTGAAGTTTCCCTGGGCTGATTTCGGCTTTATCTGCTCAATGCTGGCTCTTTGCAATGTACCACAGACCCCAAGGGGCTGTGCTCAAGTATTTATCCATCACCACTTTTGTAGAAAGCTCAAATGAAGATGAAACATGGTGATTTATTTTGAAGAGTAAGCCATAATTACTTAAAAGATTTTTATGGCATCAACAAAAATAACTTGCATTGCTTGTCATTGCTGACCAAATTGAAATACAAGTATTTCTTATAAGAAATTATTGTAATTATTTAAGGAAAAACACTTCGCATCTGTGTAGTCTATATGCAAATCTACTAGTCAGTCATCCTTTTCCACAGACTGAAAAATAGCAAAACCCTTATTCGCTGTATTTGTACACCATTCACATCAGTCATTACATCAGTGATCTGATTTGTTTGGGAATGGTAAGACTCAGAACATAATTCTGCACTTAGCTTAAATAATTCTAAAATGCAGGTTAGCACAGAGGCAGATGATAATTCAAAACTTCTTCCTGCTGCTAAGCTGTTTTAGCTTCTCTCACTGTCAAAGCCGAGTCAAACACACCTAAATTAAAATGCCTATTTGCAGTGTCTCAAAAGACAACAGAAAGATTAATGTATTTTGTTTTCACTCTTGATTTTTGGTAATATTTTTTCACTTTTCATGTGCTGAATCAAAATCCCCAAACAAAAAGGTAAATGCCCTCACTAAGGCTGCACTGTTGTATTACTGGTGGGTTTTGATCCACCAGACAGCTTGAGAGAACAAGGACCAAAACCCTTCCATACTGGAAATGTTGGTTAAATGGGCCATTTCCTTTCTTTCACCATCGTACTAATTTTTATACATTTATACATACATATACATACACATACATATATAGGTACAGATATACACACGCAACACAACTTCAAATCTAGTTTTAGATGCTACTAATAATTTCGACAATCCACCATTTCTGCCTTTACTTTTTCCTCTTCCCCTTCCTTAATAACTCACTTGCATAAAACAGACGAGTTTCTGGACAACCTCAGGAACAGCAGCAAATGGAAGGAACACAGCTAAGGAATGGACACAGCAGAGACCCAGGTTCACCTGACCCACACTTGCCAGGCATGACCTACATCTCTTAAGCACTATTTATGGTGTAAGGGCATGAGGAAACTTCAACTTAGCAGCACCACAATACACTAAAACTGGCCTGATGATCTATAACCACATCAAGCCACAAATAAAAGTCCCGATGATTAATGTCCCAAGTTCTTCCTCAGATATTCAATCTATTAAAACATGTATTTTCATAAAAAACAGGTTCCCTTCCTGCTATTCTGCTCAAAGGGAGAATTCTCAGTTCCCTTGCAGGTATTTTCACTTTTCTGCTTCTGTACATACAGTACACAACTTCTGTATGCAGTATCTTCTAAAACACTGTAAGACCTAATAAACAATTAGAGATAAAATTACAACTTCTCCAGTGAGTACTGGACACTGAAACTGGTTTCCACTCAATGCACCACTCCCTACAGTAATATGTAACTTCCTAACTAGGAGATCTAGATCCACTACATCATTTTTGCCCTCACCTTGGACACAGCCCCAAGCATGGAAATAGAAGCCCATGAACACAAGCCCAGCGCAAAAAAAAATTCAAGGGAGAATGTCTAGCTCTTGTTATAACCAGATGACTTAAGAGTCTCCATTTTGAATACCAAGCAGCTCCAGAGGAAAGTGTCAGGTTCCCTTGTTGCTGCCCCTCTTCAGCCCTCACCCCCTATTCTTGGCCATCCTGCAAACAGAACCAAGAGCAGCACAGCTGCATCACACTGAGGACAAACTGTCTTTCTGAAGAAACTTCTAATATTTACATCTTCTCCTTACATGAAATATCATAACTCAAACAAGCCTTTTCTATTTTCCTAGTTCAAATAACCTCTCTTATAAAAAAAAAATGGCATCTTGACACCCATTCTGCACAGCTGTTCCCTCTCTTGCAGTGAAGAGCCAAAAGGTTATGGACTGTTTGCTGCCACACACCACACACTTGTACATCCACCTAAATGAAGCCACTGTGGACCAATTATGAAAGATCTGTTATTCCATTTGGAGTTACTCATTTGGGGATTTGATTTTTGATTTGTTTTCCTCTGAGGTTTTTTGGAAGCACTAGTGGGATGAAGTTTAAATTAAATTGGGACCATCAGCAACCCAAACACAACTATTCAGTAGCACACATTTAATAGTGATTTAATATGATTATGTGGGCTGTTTGTAACCGCAGCTGTCTAACTAATGCCACTTAGACACAAAGTACTTTATATATTCATTACCAGGAATGCTAGAATATGAACCAAACCAAAACACAGCCAAATAATCCACACAAATACGTAGCTCTGAAAGCTACAGGAAAGTTAAGAATAAAAAGATGCCGTTTTCAATTAACAGAGACAGCTGAGGTGGACTGCTTTGTGCATTGCACGCATGGTCTACGGTACCACTGGATAAATAATTTCAGTATTACAGAATACCCAAGGCAAGTACCAAACCAACCATTATGCTACACAAAATGAATCACTAATAAATCAAAACTGCATCCATGCCAGTTGTCTTTGAGGATGACCTTTCATTCCTGGCTGCTTCCAGAGCCAGGTGCATTGGCCAGTTCCAACATCCTGCTGAACCTTGCAAAACAGGAATGCCTGTATTAGGGCACAACATAGCTGTTTCTAAAATATCTCTTACAGCTATTAACTACCAATCCAGGGGAGCAGAAGAGAGTGAGGTCTAGTCTTCTAATCCTACCAAACACCATAGAGAGGATTTTTGGTAATGTCAGCACCGATCCCCACTGTGGTTTGAGGCCACACTGTACCAGGGCCTTGCTCAGTGCTGGACACAGCAAAGTCCAACCACATTTGCTTATTTCAACAGTGCCGTTCTGTGCACAACATGGACTTGATTTAAATGAATTTTAAAAGTGGACGATAAATAGAAGTAGGATTGCGCAAGAAAATTCAGCATCAACAAGCAAGCAATAGCATCCCCAGAGCATGTCAGAGCACGGGGGTCAGCTGTGACAACTTGTGGCCCATGAGGGAAGAGTGTGGATGTTGTTTTACCTGAGGCAAACACTGTGGCTGGGCTGCACACAATCCAGGGGCGATGGCACCTCACCAGCACCCAGCACCCTGTTCTTAGGAGGGCTGAGGCCATTCCTCAGCACATTACATACAGTCATCACATACAGTCATTACATACAGTCAGTCCCCTGGCAAAAACCAGCACCTCAACACCACAAGACTGAGGGAGCAGAACCACCCACGGCCCCGCCAAGATGGCGGCGCGGGCTGAGGGAGGCCCGCCCGCGCGGCGGAGAGGCCGCCGCCTCCCGCGGGACGGAGCGACCGCTGGGCGGCGCTGCCGAGTCCCGCGGCGCGGGGTGCTGCAATGGGTTGCGGGATGAGGGGAACGGGATGGGGGAACGGGATGTGGGAGGCCGGGTCGTGGCCGCCGAGCCTCGTGACGTTCCCGGCTGCCAGGCGGCGAGTGGAGACGGCGCTGCCGATCGCGGTGATTCCGCAGCGCCGAGCGCTGGCGGCTGGCCCCGAGAGGCAGCGGAGGCCGCCTTGTGCAGCTCCGAACCGGCCGCCGCCCCCGTCTGGGCACGGTCACGTCCGGCGTCTGTCGGCTGACAGTGAGCAGTTCTGCCAGCGCTTGGCAAAAATACCAAAACATTCCCAATGTTCCTCCTGGCAGTCTGTAACGAAGGGTTTCCCAGTGGCACCGCCGGGACGGAGCAGCAGTCACCGCCGGCATCGTGACACAGCCGGAGAGCGGTCATGCCAGCGCGGGGAGCAGCCGCCTCAGCCCTGCGCTGGAGGGGAAATCAGATTTACCTCAAGTCAAACCAGTCAAGCCCCGGGCTGCTGGCAACAAAGGTCAAGACTAGTTTTCAGTCAAAGGTTTTTTTGTAAAAATTAGACCGCCAATGTCATGCAAACAAAACATGTCCCTTGCTCTCAGCACCTCAGTGTTGGGGATGACAAGATCTATCACCGTTCCTGTAGCCACACATATCCATACTCTTTAAGGCATTTGACGTTTTTACCAAGCTGAAACAAATCTCCAGGTTCTGGATGGCTGATATCTGTATTGGGGATGAGCTCTGTCAAGCCATCAGTAACATCTTTCCAGGTAATGAATGTCCCAAAAGATTTTTCTGCTGACTTATATCTTTGAAATGTATCTTGTTTTATCTAAGGGTCTACATTAAAATACCAATAAAAGTCTCACTGGTTAAAGCAAAAGCTCCACATGAAAGTTCCTGGCCTTTAAAATGTCACCAAATAGTTCAAAAGAATAACTTTAAAGCATGATGGTCCACAAGAACCATTTTCAGGCTAAATACAGATTTTGTTCCCATTGATACATATTTTCTGGTATACAGCAATTTAAGTAGGTTTGGGGAACCTGATGTGAATTTACTATTCAGTTTCAAGTTTTTATTAGTAGACCTTCATGTACTGCAACAAGGCAGGTTCTGTTGATGAGCAGCATGGTTATCACTGAGCCTGTAAAATAAACAATCTGATGGGACCCCGAAGATTTGCTGATACTCCGTTTTAGTCCATGTTAATAAAACCCAGTGTGTAACATTAGTTGCAGCACTAAAATCCATTATGTTGTCCAGGTAGAGAATCTCCTTTGCTTAAGCACTAATGTTAAGAATTTATTTTTAACTCAACTATCACAATCTGGTATCAGTTTTCCAGTTGTTCAAATCCTTTTAGGTATTCCACAGAAGTGTGTTTTCATTTATATCAGAAAGAATTTGGATTAGATGTAATGAATTTTTTTAAAGCATGGGCAGTGCCAAATTCAGGAATGCCTGACTATTGAAAACACTTTATACATGAGGTGTAGAGCTTCAGCAAAGTGTGTAACACACTGGAAATATTCATTACAGTGATTTCCATTAACAGGGGGAATAACTAACTCAGAGGACTAGTCCTCACCCAAACTGTACAGTCAGCTGGACTAAATCAAGGTTTTGCTTCAAAGTCTAGAAACTACACATTGTCTTTATCAGCAAAAAAGGACATAATTCCTTGAGGATGTTACCAACTAAAGTTTACAGGGAAAGATGAGCAGTACATTCATAATATATTAACACTCAGCACTGCAGCTTAACAGGAGCACCAGATTCAAGCCCTGTTGTATAAAGAACTTAACAGCAGAGCAAGAACTCGTCCTGCTGTTCCTACACTATGCTGCTGCTATTCAGCAGAATATTTTTCCTTCTACTAAAAAATAAGTTCTAAAAAAATTAAAATAAGGCAAACAGAATGTCACAATTTAGTTTTCCACCAAGAGAAAGTACACTATGAATAGTGTTACCAGGTGTTTCTGGCAAAGCTGGAGGGATTTTGTTGGACAGTTATAATTCCCTTTGTTTTGTCCTCCTCCTGTCTATGGATCCTAGACTTTCAGTATGGAAAATCCTCACCACTCTGTCCAGAGCTGCCATTTGCCCTTTCTGTTTCCCCCTTCTTCACTTTTCCATGGGAAGCACCTATAACCTTTTCACACACAACACAACAAAAAAATACATCAAATTTCTTTTTCTCTCTCAAATACACTCTTTCAGAAAGAACAATGGGAAAAATGCTCCTATAGACAAATGACAGTACAATAAAGTGTCTTCAAAATCTATAAAGATATAGATTTCTTTCTATAGAGGTAAGGTTTATTTCACCCAAGCTCATTTTACGAAACAAGGAAAGAACCCTACATTTACTATTTCAACCTTACCCCTTTCTCTGTCAGATAAATCATAAGTATTATTACACCAGTGTTTTTCAGCTTCAAGATCAAATTAGCAACATGAACTCCCTGTCAAACAAAAGGAACAAAACCCACAGGAATCAATGGGCACTCTCATATCACACTACTAGTGGGCAATTAGCAAAGAGAAACAGAAGGATGACCGTGATCAGCCTTTCACTAGGTAAACAAAGCCGATCTGTAAAATAGATTTATAAATAAATGTAGTTGAAAGTATCAATAGGAATTGTGTGTGCCATTTGGTCTTTCATTCACTAAGCACATTGATCTTTGCAAACATGATTCTGACTAATGAGCTGTGTTAAGTGGCTCTTGGTTTCTTATTTTGTTGCTGTGTGAAAGATCAGGACTCACAGAAGCTGATAAAAGAAACAAAAGCTTCAGTGCTTCTGCACTCAGATAGCAGCTTCTCAACGTAATCTCTAGAACAATTTTCAAATTATTTATTTACTTAAAGGCTACAAATCCTATTTAAGAGCTTGCCTGAAGTAGGTTGTGTCATCTCAAACGGTAGAAGTATCATGGATGCAGAGTGCCCAGACAGGAGAGTTCACTACAAAGTACTCTTTGAAAATACTCTGAAAAGTACCAATAAAGAGTGCACCACTTCCAACCATTCAAATATTATTCAAACAGTGCATCATTTACTTGTTCTAAGAAACAAACAGCGTGTCAAGATGCAGAAACAATTGCTTCAGCTTTGCTTGGAGATTTCTTTGAAAACATTTGTGGTTAAGTTTTACTGATTTAATTGGGTTCATCCAGGTATTGAAAAATAAGTAAAATTATTGTATCAAATTCACCTTTCAAAACAGATCACAAAATACAGTTTTCTTCCAAAAACAGCGGCATGTACCAATTCCCACATTAGGTATCAACAATGGCTCTTACAACAAACCGTGTAATTCACTGTAGAAAGGGCACCTTTTTTTAAGAAGGTTTCTAGACACTTTCTATATTTGGCTCAGCAAAATTTATTTTTAAAAAAAGTCTTTTGCTGCTAGGCAGAACAGAGGCATTATTTAAAAGCTGTATCCAGCAGAGACACAGAGAAGTAGCTCCATCACTGGACAAACCAGGGTATGTTTTGATATCAAATCTTCTGAATTCTGAGACTTGTTCTGGGCTTTCAGCAGTTTGATGGCAAACACCTTTTATAGGCTAACAAGGCAACTTGGTAACACAATACATATTGACTTGCCTGAGAAAGTTACACTTTTCTTTCATTTCAGTGTCAGCTTTGCTTCAACCTCGATAGTCATAATTTGACTTTACCTTTGTAACAGAGAAAATGGAAGAACTTTAGCTTGTATTTTTGGCAGCACTCCTCTTCAAAAATCACTCAGCACACATTGATTGTACTCAAGAAAAATCAAGGCAAAGCTTTGTAACTTCCTGGAAATGTTCCATTCTGGATTTCTAAAGCCGCTTGCTTTGGGTATGATGAACAAATTGTCTTACAACAGTCTACACTGTACATATGGTTGGCAAGGAGGATTTGTAATCTTCTCAGCTGAAGACAGTAGCTTCATCCTTTTAGCTCCAATAAAAATACTAGAACTCCAATTATTCTTTGATAGGCAATTTTCAATTTCAAGCCACATCTGTTTAAAATTTCTTTTTCCTAATCCATTTAAGAAGTGTTATCACAACACTACAAAAAGTGATGGAAAAAGTAATGTAGTGTTTTGCAGTGAAAAACAAACAAAAAACCCCTACAAAACCCAAGATATTTAAGATAAACTGCTAAACACAAGGAAATAAATGCAACTCAATACAAAGTGGGGAACACAGCAGCCTTGAGTATATAGTACCTCACACACACAGATTCCTCATTACTTATCATAAAACCCTGCCAGAACAAAGACTTGCCACAGTAGTTTTCTTTTAGAGGTCAAAAATTAAGTTAGGTTGTGAGTGATGTATTGTATTTATTTTTTCACATTGTTTGCCCTGTTGGGAATGAATATGTATTAGATGCATTTATTTTGTCACCATTTCACAAACCACAGGCTGGACACTGGTGACGAAACACAAATATTCTGTCAGCTTCAAAGTGAATGTCCCTACGGACGTGCAGCTGTCCAGCCACAGCACAGCTCACTTCTCTGAGGCTTTGTGAGCATTAATTATCCTCCGCCGTTTCTCCCGGTTTCTGCGCCTGTTTTCTTCATGCTGGAAGACAGATAAGGAAATTAATAGATCAGCTGTTATCATTAAACAGATATGTCAAATTTAAAACTGTAGAGAGCATTCTTTTACCCAGGAACAGAAACAATATACTTGACTGATGCGTTAGAAATACAGCTCTTGTTGATATCTACATATAGGTTCATTTTTACTTTAAAATTAACATTTATTCCATTAAAATACAGGTTTCTAAGTTTGAGGTAATTAAGCTAAAGAGTATTAGAACATTCGAATAAAGAAGATTCAGTTAATCTTAAGGAGGAACTTAATTATACAGTGATCTAACGTACAACAGCTACACTTCACACATGAACTAGGAAAAAAAAGTTGCACTGGTGCTATTCTAGAGCACAGGTCAGGCTCTTTTACAAGATACTGATTAATGTGTGTCTGCCTTCTGAAACATGAATTTGTCATCACAGACTAGGTCTATTTTTGATCCTGGTCATTAATTATATGCACAGATAAAGCAGGATACCAAGATGAAAGGAACAAAGGCAAATTTGGATTGAATGAGGGTAAGGCATGTGGGGATTTTTAATGGTTTAAACAAGAGCCACAACAGAGGCAGGACTCCAGTGTAAAATGGAATCAAGAAAGCCTTCACAGTGTACATGTATAAGACCACCATGCTTTCACATATGCCCCTACACTAGCAGAAGCTTGAAGAGCCTCTCTTTCATTGCAAACAAAAAGGAAACATTCTCATGGCTCAAATAAATGAAAAATTAAAAATCAATGCATCATTTAATATATATCTCATGAGAAGCAAATTATTCTTGTCCTTAGGTTAGAGCATATATTTGTTCAATTTTTTTAATAATTTTTTAATTAATTTTAATTAATTTTTTTTGGTATCAAGAATAAAACCCAAGTAAGCCACAAATATTCAATTCTCTATATAATGTAAGAAACTACTAAAGAAATTGATTTTGAAAAGGATTTGCAGTTTTTCATCCATTCTACTGATTGGTCTACAACTGAAATAATGACCCGAAACATTACTTAACATTTACAGATGCTTAACTTTTTCCCTTGCCAGTATTTTATTTTTCAATAACCCACCCATGTTTTTATGTAGAATGAGAACAATGGATCTTTAAGAGCTACATCTGTACCTATTCAATATTTCTGAAAACCTTTCAGGGGCTTCCTAGTAATGGTATATCAATATAGGCACATTTTAAGAATGCAGACAAATAAAATCATCAAGAACTACTTTAATGTAAAGGCTTCAATGGAAGAAAAAATAAGAATAATAAGATTATGTGGAAACTTTTTAGTATGGTGAAATTTACGTCAAAATTAGAAAGTACAATTTTAAGTTAAAAGATGTGCGAAATGTTCATTTATATGTTCATTTATATGTTCTGTCATGTAAGCACAACCACCATAAATATAAAGAACAGTTGACACTCTTCTGAAAATGTGCCTAATTAGGATAGTTAATCCACTTAAACTCCCACAGTCTTCATTGCTTCCTATCTGCAGATGTAATACAGTAATATTTTCATTTAGGACCTAACTCAGCAACTCATTAAGTACTTTCAGTCAGTATAACTGACTTCAGCTTTAAGTGTTACTTACGCAGAAGTGACCATTACTGCTTTCTATCTAATTCTGTGCAAATACGGCTACTAAAAAATTTAAGAAAGAAGTCAGAAGCAATCTGTGAGGTGTCAGTTCCTATCGGCAATATTTGTTTCATTAAAATGTGTTTGCCTATTTTTGTATATCAAAAAATACACCACACCATTTGTTAATGCCAGATTTTACTTGACAAATTTATCCCAAAAAGTTTAAATTTGGTCTCAAGTGCCCACACCAGAATGTGCTTACATTTATTGATTCGTACAACTTAGTAAAAAGTACCTCTAGTTCTCTCCAATTTTTTATTAAGCATTTAACTCACAGTAAATGTATTCCTTACCTCTTTTTTTAAGCACTTCCGCATCTCACGGTCAATATCATTGCAATAGCCAACAAACTTCAAAACATTGTGCTGATGAGTTAAGGAGAAAAAAAAAATTACAATTCAAAGGTTTCTTCCTCTGAAGTTCTACATTTATTTCAATTCATTTGCATTGTTCAACATATCCTGGTTTTCTTCTCCTTTCCCTTTCTTGTGAAAAGTGGTGTTTGGTAACTTTTTTCCCCAAGCAGGCAGAAGTTTGAACAACTCCTGAAGCTTACTTGAGCCACCTCTACCTTGCTACCTTGAAAGTTGAAGGAACTTACCACATATAACCTGACTAAAGAAGGACACCTAAGCTGAAGCTGTTGTCTAAATGCAGAACATACATTTTATTGCTCTAGAAGTCAGTCTCACAACTCTCACTCACACTGGCTTAAATAATGTACAAAAAATAAATATTCTGAACTCCAGGTTGTGATACAGAGGCAGTGTTCTCCCTGCTTTAGTTTTCATTATTTCTTCATGACCTAGAGAGGCAAAGGATTCACTGCTCCATTATCCCAGCTACATGAAGAACGTGGAATTGGTCCAGAAGATGCAGGCACTAGGTTTAATTGACTGGAACATTAGAACCAGTATAAAAAATCTCTCTGGATCTTGAGGTTAATAAATAAGATGCATTTCCCATTTTTATGGCACAGCTCAACTGTGGGCCTTACACAAATTTAAGTGTTCCTTAGTTTCTGAAAAACTGCAGGCCTTGTCCTCATGAGGGCTCTCCACAGCTAACATGATGATGTTCACCGTAAAAATCTGTCCTCTTAGCCCAGATTTCCTAAAGCAATTCCACACTATCAAGCATTAAACCACTCTCAGAATGCATGGGTTTAGAAATACTGCCTTTTCAGGGGGATGCTTGTGCCATGCCACAGAATCTCATGGCAGAACCTGGCAGCAGAGCATCCAAGTGATTTAGAAGACCTGAAGGAGGGAGAGGTTTAGTAGGTATTTGCAGCTACACAATCAATGGAGACAACTCAGCCAATCTTGCAGACAACTAATGAATTTAAATAAAAAAGACCATGACAAACAAAACAGATGCGAATGAAGTCACTTCCATATTTCAGAGAGAAACCTATGTGCATTCCCATAGCTGACCAGCAGCTGGGTGGATTTATACAAGTGACACAGGAAGACTATAAAGGATTCAAACAATGAACAAGATCTCAGCCAACAGAACACGACTGGAAGTAGGAGTGGGTTAATAACATTTATGACAAACTCTTAACTATAGCAGTGCTATAATTAGCTTGTTTATACCTCTGTGATTTATAAAGGGCATCAGATGACTCTGAAGCAGTTGCATGGAGTAAGTGGTCACTTTACTGCACAGTGATCTTGCTTTTACAACATTCTCATTTCAGCTAATACAGATTTAATTTTGTATTCTACTCTCATACCTGCATGTTAAATTTCAAGGTGAATGCTCACATTTAAAGCTAACTCCACTCTGAATAGTGCATACAGTGGGTTTAATCTATGTTTATTTAGCCAGATTCCTAAGATGTCAACTTCTTGGCTGAGATTATGAGGGAAAAAAAGAATCAGTTTCTCAAAAATACCTATTACACCTATTACAGTGCTACAATTGCAAGACAATATACGTTTATTTGAGCTGCTACTTATAAAAATTAGTCTATTTTTAGCACATACTTGGCACCAGAGTGGAGTTATTAAAAAAAAAAAGTGACATCAAATAGGAATCCCATTAACCTCTCCTCACTAGATAGAAAACCTGATATACAAGGCAGGTTCTAGATTAGGGATAAAGGAAGTCAAATTGACTGTTGTGAAAATGGACACCCAATTAAAAATAACGCTTTTCATCCCTCAGGGACGGTGATTTAAATTGTAGATGAAGGTTCTTAGGACATTTTGGCATAATAAGAAAACAGCAAGTAGTCACCAATAACTCATTAAGATCACTGACTTCAGATTTCAGTGACTTCAATTTAAAAAGAGTATTTCAGTACATTCCCCTTGAATTTCAAATGAAAAAGTATTGCTCCCTTGCAAATGAGTGTGAAAGAAGTCATCCTCACTCTTTCTGTTCTGAGACTGCCAGCACAAATATCCTCTCCCAGTTGAGCCCAAGACTGACAAAGTAATTCCTCTTCATGTAAAGATCAACTTCAAACAAAACCAAGAGAACATAATTCTGTGCATGATTATTATTGCTGCTCCTAGTCCCTTCGTAAGTCAGATTAACAATACATTCCTTTGAATCACTTGCTGACAAGAAGTTTAAGTGCACCTTCAAGGCAGTCTAATAAGCTACGTCATACAAGCCCAGGATACTTCTGGACATTCATTTAAAACAAAAAAACCCACACCACAAACAAAAAGCCAGCCAACCATTACTTTCAAGTAGTAAATCACTACTGCTGCATTCCGACTCAAAGCATAGAAAGCCCAGCTTTGTATGTACCAAAAAGCAAGACAAATCTGAATGTATTTTCTTCCCTGATTGGTTTTCATAATTATGAAAAAGTAATTACAACACTTTAATTTTATATTGCTTACATAGTGCCTATTCTCCTCCTAAATGATGGGCATTTTCTTTGGCAATCTTTCTGATACTACAGTACTTCGTGTACAAGAAGTGTTCTCAATTCTAGCTACTGAACACTTACCTACAACATAAAGTTGCTGGAGAAAAAAAATAAAAACTAAAAAAAGAAAGAAAACAAGTCTCTACAATCTCTCAAATTATCTGAAGCATTTTTATGTAAATTAAAATTTCTGAATTCAGAAAAAAAGCGAAACTCCTACCTTTAATACAACTTTTAGTTTTAAAGCTTGGAGATGTTCTGTACAGGAGCAGTGGAATGGGAAGTACCACCTATGAGATTGTATCAACAGACTGCAGTGTGCTCATGTTTCAAGATACTGCACTCCAAGTGCCAACAAAAACAAACTGCACGTTGCTGAAGATAACCAGCACAATATACTCCCTGCACATGAATTTTAGTACTAAAACTCTGCTCCCTTCATTGTTGTAATTTAGAAATCATAAAAAAATGTCGTGCTGAAAATGTTTTTCAATGTTACTTTAGCTACTTTAAAACCTTGAAAAAATGTTATCCCTCTTTCAATTAAAACGTCTTCTCTCACATTTTCTGAATTCTCAGCCTTGTTTCTCATCCTGTAATGGCTTTTGAAAGGAAAAATCTACAATTCTGCTCAAAATAGTAATGCTAACATTTGCATTGTCCTAGAATCTAACTAACTGCATTAGGGAAAAGTTTCGACATCACAAATGAACATGGAGGTGAAAATATTGTACATTGCATGTAGTGGTGTAAATCAGAGTTGTCCCATTCATAGTGAATATTTAAATGTATTTTTTATCTCAGTAGAAACTGTGAAATTTAACTTTTTTATGCACAAATACAGCAAGATTATCTCTACAGAACATCTATTTAGAGTATACTGGGAAAATAATTAACAACATTGCAGTGATGCAGCAGAAAGCTTTCAATGCAGGGGCCAAATCTACAGCTAGAGATGCAGATGTAGACAAAGCAATTTTTAAAAAGGCCTTTAAACAAGTGAGATGACGATTCCATTATCTTGAAGCAATGAAGAGCCTGGAGAAGCCGGAAGACAATATAGCATTTCACATCCTTGGGTAGGTGTCTATTAAGAAGATGGAAGTCAAGCAGTAATTCCCAATTAGCTCTCCAAGCACTGAATGTCATGCACGAGGCTGCTGGGATTCCCATCAACACATCTGCTTATAACCACACTGAAGCATCTGCCCCAGGGACAGCTGGAATATGGAAATGCCATGAGCATACAAAAAGAGGGCATTTGAAGTTGATTTTATTATTGTTTTTTGAGGGCCACACAGTACTAAGAGGTGCAGAAGTTATTTCAGTCCTTAAAATAGGTCCCTAAATGTTAAACTGTAGCACAGAAAATTTTAAGGTATGTTGTATTTCCTAAATAAATCACTGGCAAGACTTAACATACAGTCATCAGATAGCTCTTCAGTGAAAACACACCAGCTATATTTCATGGCTGTTCTGCCTAGAGGAGGGTTTTCTCTTCACGATCATATAATATCATCACTAATTTATCTGACACTCATTTCCCCAACCCACCCACTCTTTTCTCTGCTCAACACTCCTTACCTCCTTGTGACACTTCTTGAGCAGACTGATAATTAGGTTACACTCTTCAGTGTGCAGATGAGGAGACAGGTCTGGATGCATCTTTAGTTAAGAGATGATTTTAGTAGCACAAGGACAAGAATCTGAGAAAATTTCCACCTGCCAACATTAAGATAGTGTAACTAGCAAGTCTGATTTAACACATAAGGTATTATCACAGTGTTATTTTAACAAAAATTATTTTAGATCAAAATGTGGTTTAATGCGTATAATTTTATTACATGGTTACAGTCGTTAAACCCGGTACATATCTGATCTTCTACACAACCCAAATGTTAACAGTCAACGAGAAGTTTATAATCTTGGCTATCACAGACATAAGCACCCAGCTGGGATTTTAATTTTCAGGGACTCTCCAGCAGCATTAATCTTTCTTGAACTCCAGATTATCTTTTCACTTTCCTACTTCAATTTTCTGCTTTCTTGCTTTAAAAAGCTAAGTGTATGTGATTTTCTTTCTACCTTGTACGAAGATTGCAACAGGAAGCACAAAGCTATTTCATTACAGCACTCTGAGAACTGGCATCTTTTTTAGTTATCTACACACTTTTTAAAAAATCCTAATCCAGACATTGGTGCTGTTTTAAAAACCAGTATTTAATCACTTCATCAAAACAGTAGCGATACTTTTTTTAAATCACTCAGAATTTAAATGTCCCTTCTTGCAACTCCATGCTTTTGCCTCTCACTCTTTCGCTGTGCTCCTCTGAAAAGCAACTGGACTGGTCTTCTACATGAATCCCCCACTCTGTCAGATAGTGGCAGGAAGCACTTAGGTTTCCCTCAAGTTTTCTCTCTGGAACACTAAAAGGGAACACCCTTTCCTGCAGGGTTCTGTGGGGAAGGAGCAAGTTCTTTAGCTGAAAAGGATTGAAAGCATCATGTGACAATGGCTGAAAGAAGTTGACATCTTTGTTCAGGAAGATCACCAGGAAGGGGAGGAGAAAAGTCCAGTTCATACCAGGACAAACGGGCTCAACTTGGCACAATTTTATTTTTATGGCCCATACTGCCACTGAATTAGAGAGATGCCTGTTTGTTTGTTTACTTAGTAACTTGTCATTTCCCCTTCTCCCAAAGGGATCACCTTTCCAGTAGCAATAAATCAGGCAAACAACTACAACTTATACTAAGCAGCCATCACTGTCTTAACACTCCTATCAGACAGACTGGACAAATACAAGTAGCCAATGGACAGATTTTACAATTGCAAAATCCCAAAATTCAGCTGAAGTGCTGACAGCTATAATCTCCACTGCTATTCCTAGAATGCTCAAGGAATATATTCGGCTTAAAGAGCTACATACACTCATATACCCACGACTTCCCATCATGTGTTCAGCTTGAGAAGAGTTAAGATTCCCACAAGCAAACTTAATTTTAAAAATCCAAACATTTAAAAGCCTCTTGAGAACCATGAGAATATGTTCCACATAGTGGTGTAGTGATTTCTTCCAAAAACCTTCCCCCAGACTATCTGGAAGTCTAATGTTACACTACACTTACTCTTAGCACAGAAGTTGTTGGAAACTCTACAAGTTGCTTAAGCATTCTTTTCAACAAATTAACCAATGAACCTTTAGAAATATGACAGCAGGAGCACGACTGCAACAGCAAAGTGATTAAGAACCCTGCTGTGTTATTGCCACCAGCTTTTGATTGCATGCCACACAAAGTCAGTATGTTTTAAATTTATCAGTAGAGCTTTTTTGATAGCTCTGGAGTTAGCATTCCCCTGAGAGGGTGACCTGCTCAATGGCTGTGTGTTACTTTAACATGTGTGAACCCAGATGATTATTAAAGCTCTTCATCATTCAGCCTCTGCCTGCGCTTCCTAAAAACGTCATCTGAGCTGGCACCCTCAGAAGAAAGCAAGAGCAGCGTCCTAATGAAACAGGGAATGTACATCAGCACAGGCCAGGAAGTTAAACGGACCGTTGCAAGGAAAAATTCATTATTTCTAAACTAAGATTAGTAATCACTGCCATTGTTTACAATATTATTCTCAGATTGTGGATGAAAGCCACCAATGCCACAAACAGAGGTGATGGTGTGTTTCATCAATTAAAAGCCTTCTAACAACTCCAAGGGGGATTTTCAATGGCACCTCTTGTAGAATAGATGCTACAAATCAAAGGTGTTAACTGTCACACCAGTTCATAGATCAGTACTCCTGACATTTTCAAATAATAGTCTAGCTACCAACTGTCATTAGTCAACTAGTATTAGAATGTTTCAAGTTCAATTAGTAGCACTCAGTTCATGCAGGCTGCGATGGACTAAGTAACAAAACATCTTTCTGAGCTTCCCTGGAGCCTTTAAGCTCTTCTGAAGTTATGATGGAGCAGTGTTACCAGTGCTAAACATTAAATTGATGTTTAGAAATGTCAGATTAGACAGAGCTCTATAAATGAGCAGGGAAGCCTAAAATCTTTTTGCTGGAGGGGAATGACTGATAGACAAAAGAGCTTCAAGAGAAACAACCATGTGTGTGAAGAAAGGACATTGGTTTCCTTAGTTTCTTTTCAACAACATTCTAATGAAAAATAAGAATTGCAAGTTGCCATCTTACCAGAATTTAAGTCCAAATGGACAGAATTTTATATATGTGGCAGTTCATAGGGAATTAAAGTATAAAAGAACACTGGAAAAACAAACAAAAAAAATCACAGGACAAAACTGTGAATAATTTCCGTACAACAAATACTAGCAGTGAGGTAAAAGAACAATATTTAGAAAATACATGAATTGCTTTAGGACTGCAAAATGCTAAGCAAATGTTAATATCTGCAGTGAATATTTGGAGAGAAGAAATGATCTCTTTACATAATGGCACTGACATATTTCACTGGTTTGCACAGAAATGTTCTGCCCTTTAATGTGTTTGATATGAGATTCAGTGCAATTTTTTCTTCCTTGTTAAAAATTGCATTACATAGGTATCTCAATGATTTGGTTAAAATAGCTTAAAAATGCAAATTCCTGTAAACTATTAGTCTCTGAACATAGAAGTCATGGATAAAGATAATTAATCTTTCAGCTTCCTAAACCAGTTTCCAAATCTATGCTAGTCTTCTGGGAAAAAAAATAATTAAGAAATTGTCTCATTCCAGTATTATATTCTGTCTGGTTTCTCCTCAAGCAGGGAAAACACAGGATATTCTAGCTTTGTGGTTTCCAACATAAACCAGATTTTTTCTAAAAAATCAAAAGCCTAAAATTGGAAGTTCTCTGATAATGATACTGAACTTCCAATACTAATAGTTCTGTTTAGAAAAATAATGAGATAATTCCTTGTGTAAGCAATCTTGGGACACCAAGCATCTCAAATTTCCTAACAGCAATCAATATATAAATTATCAAGATGTGATACTCATCCCTAATCTGAAAGTTGATCTATACCTGTGTTCAATACATTAAATATTTAATGTAATTGCAAAAGGAACCTACATGTACTACAGAATTTAAATAAAACTGAAGACACCCAGGAAGTAGGCAGAAACCAAAGGCTGACCCAAAAGAGCATGGAAGAACACTTGTGGGCATTTCATATTTGACACCAAAATTTAGGATATAGTGCTCATTTCTCTCCACGTGCCAATTTCTCCTCCTGACCTCCTTATGGCAAAAGGCAGCAAAAGGACCCAGCTGGGTGGAGAAGAAAAGGGCTCTCGGTACATTCCCACTTCTTCCCAAAGTGTGAGGTCAGCATGTCAGGAATCCACGGAAGTTCCTTTCTTTTCTCAGGATCTCCCATAAATATGAACTAACCAGTTCCCTGATGCAGAAGGAACACTAAATTAGGTTCCTTTAGTTTTACTGATTAGCCTAATGCTTAATATTTCCATGCTTGAGGGACAACAATGAAGGGAAGGTTTAAATCTAGGTAATTGTTTCAATAAGATGCTTTTTCCATATTTAATTAAAACATGTTAGAAGCCTACTTTTTAAACCGAGTTTTACTATTTTCCATAAGAAAAGAACACGATATTTTTTTCAACTTTCTAAAGTCAGTGGTAAAAACCCCCCAAACCACATGAATTCACACACTGTTCAGAAAAATGATCTCTTAAAGCAAAATGCAAATCCTGGTTTAGCAACCCTAATGATGAAAAATTACATCTGAGCACCTACACTGCTAATGGTGAAGGTCTTTAACAAGAACACAGAACTCTGCTTTCTACAGCGCCACAGAAGACAAACATTTGCTGCAAGCACTCAAGCAACACCCACAAGGTGGCAGCAGGACCGTGCAAACCTCAACAGGGACTCACAGCAGGGAGGGGAACAAACCTGCAAATCCTCTGAAGCCACTCTACTCTCCACATGTAACACTGATTTTTGCAGTTAATGTCGCTGTCTAACCTGAGGAAGACAAACTACCTGGAGTTTCACATTCTCAGTTACACAGTATTGTTCTGTTCAGTGTTTGGAAATAAATATTTACAATCCGAACAACTTTTTGCTTAGTCAAATCCCTTCTGTTTTCTCTAAGACTGTACAAATTTTTAGCATAGAAAAAGGATTCAGCTCAATACCTAACAGGCTGCTGTTACCTCAAGGTATCATTCATGCCACTTCAGCAGAACTCGTGCATTCCTAGGGTTATCTCTCACACACAATTTTGACAACAGCTTTGAGTATTCAGAGATCAGTGAAATGAGAAATCGCAGTTGATGCACATCATTTCAAAACCCAAGGGAACTCAAAACTCAAGACTTTGTTTCTACCTTTCAATAATATCATTAACATCTTCCAGACCAGGATATTAAAGTGTCATGCTGTGCCGCTGTCCTTAAGGCTGTGATTAGGCACACTAACAATAACCCCAAACTTTCCAGCACCTCCAAGAAACTTAAAAATCCACTTTAATAAACCAAGCTTAGCTAAATCTTACTAAATTTACTCATAACCTCTTGAATTTCGGTCTCTGAAACTATGCACTGGTTTTCCAACACTACTTATTACAATAGGGGGAAATAAATTAGAAACATATCTATGAAAACTAGAAAGGAAACGGGAAAAGGATCAATTATGTCTACTTCTAGATCTTTTTCATTCTGTAGAATGCACTTCCTTTCCCTGAACCTAAAGAACAATTATTTTTTTTAATGTTGACAAATAAGATTCATCCTGATTTTATCTTTTTACATCACCACTTTCTGCCAACAATTCAATGTCCCTCATGAGCTCACTTGCTAACTTTTAGTAGTAAGTACCTGATTAAACTACATCATACCTGATTTCATACTTAGCAAAGCAATTTAAAGTGTTAGTCCTAAGGAATAGAGCAAGTTGAACACCAACTTGAATATTAATTTCTACAATTTTATTTTAGGTGATGGAGTAAATCACAAGAAGACATTTTACAAGAAACATCAGCAGAGTTTTGGGACACTTAGTGGGATGTTTTTATTATAACATACTGCCAGTACCATTGCACAATGAAACACTGTATCACAGATTACTGAAACAGTCTCTTTCTATTCATGCTACACCTTTCTAGTATATACAGTTAAGAATAACAAGATCCAGACAGCAAAAAGTAAAGCACTGTCTAGTGGAAGGTGTTCCTGCCCGTGGCAGGGTCTGGGAAAGAGATGATCTTTGAGGTCCCTTCCAACCCAACCCATTCTACGATTACATAACGACAAGGTGGCGTCACCAAATTCCTGGTTTGCCAGCTGCTCTTGTACTTCAGCTGCATCCACCAGATCAGGCTTCATTCCATCTCATCTCCATTTCATTAATTTCCCTAAGAAGAACATTACGAACCTAACAGAATCTTCTTGCTTACTGTAAAACAGCTTTTCCCCTTCAAGGAGAAAGAGAGCAAGAGGATTACATTTCCATGTTGGAAAAGACAGGCTCTGACCCCTCGAGCAGCCCGATCCCGTGACGAAAGGCAGGTGGCAGTCGGCAGAGAGTAAACACTGTTTAGTAACACGGTTCTGCCATGGGGTGCGAGGGGCTGGGGCACCTGCTGTTACCACGCTAAGGAAGGGGGGTCCCACTGAACGAGCCCGCGCTGTCCGCAGTTCCCCACTACTCCGGGAGGCCTTAGAGAAGCGACGGGACACACAAACACAGGAAAAGCAGCTTCCGGCAGCCACAACGGAAAGACCCCGATCCCGCTCAGAGCTGCCCTTCCAAAGCGCTCCGGGAGCCCCGGGGGCCGATGCGCGGTGAGCGGAAGGTCCCAGACGCCGGACCCGAGATCGGCTCGGCACGGCCCCCCAAGCCAGGCAGTGGGAAGAGAAGAAGGCAGCAGGAGAAGGGTGGGGGGTGTTTCCCTACACACCCTCTTTTCCCTGAACTTTTCTCTTTCCCGCTGGCTCTGCCCGAGGCCGCCCCTCACTCACCCCGGTGCAGGGCGGGCGCGGTGACTCCGGAGGCCCCAGCCGGAAACTGCCTCCGACCGAAGAGCGTGCACGGCGCCGGCGCCGGGGCGGGGCGGGGCGGGGCTGTAGGCGGGGAGCTCTGTGATTGGACGGATGCGGCACTGCGCGGGGTCTGATTGGTCGGTTCGAAAGGCGGGTGGCGGGAGCGGAGTGAGGTGGTCGGGCTGGACCCGACCCGACCTCACCGCAGCGGACCGGACCGGGCCAGACAAGGTCCAGTCCAGTCCAGTCCAGTCGGGCACGGGGTTCTGCGCGCTCGTGCCCGCTGTCTGAGGGCCCCGGACACTCATCGGACCGGACAGACAGCAACAGCCCTGGGCGGGACCCAGCGCCCCATCCCTCTGCACCAGGCCTCGGTCAGTAAGGGAAACTTCTAAGGGCGTGACGTGTTCAGCTTGAAGTAGAGGAGACTGAGGGGGGAACTCATCGCAGTGTACAACTTTCTCGTGAGGGGAAGTGGAGGAGCAGGCAGTGATCTCTGACGATCAGTGACAGGATCCCAGGGAATGGCATGAAGCTGCGCCAGGGGAGGTTTAGGCTGGGTACCAGGAAAAGGTTCTTCATCCAAAGTGCGGGTTGGGCACTGGAACAGGATCCCCAGAGCAGTGGTCACAGCACCAAGCCTGACAGAGTTCAATAAGTGTTTGGACAACACTCTCGGGCACCTGGTGAAATTATTGAGGTGTCCTGCGCAGGGCTGGGAGTTGGACTGTGATCCTTGTGGGTCCATTCGAACTTAGAATATTCTGTGACTCAGTGTCTATATAAGTTATTGCACGTATTTTAACTTGCCACTGTCTAAATCTGTGGTAGTGCTGCACTTAGGACTGACATCAATGTCAGCCAGTTGTGCCGAGGTGCAGCTTTGTACATCTTCGAAGGGAGCTAGTTCCCTGAGACTGCCTGTGGCTTGGTCTTATCTTTAACCTTTCAGCTCTCCAGGTGCTTCCATCATGGATGAAACTGTGGCTGAGTTCATCCGAAGAACTGTGCTAAAAATCCCAAGGGATGAAATCAAGATGATGCTGCAGAAATGGGGCTTCCTCTCTGAGGCACAGCTGCAGACTCTAAATTTCCATCAGATAAAGGACAACATTTCTCAAGAAGTTGTTCAACTCTGTGAGGTAAATCCTCTCCTTCAGAAACTGTTGGTGACATATAGGATGCATGTAGAAGCATCACCAAAAAACCCCCATTAATCTTTGGCCACAACACAGCCTCAAAGGGCACTTTTTAGTCCGGAAAAGGTAAAGCTGTAAATGTAACACCACTGATTTTGTCTGATCTACAGGAGTGTAGAATGGACCCATACTAAGTATGCAAAAACATGTTTTGAGCTCTAAGTTACTTATGGTAGATAAAAGCTCAGTGTGTTAAACCTTTAAAAATTGGTGTATTTCTAAATTGTAAAATAAAGGCACTGACTGAGATGTCTACTCATTACATAGTCCTGATTTAAATCAATTTAGTGTGGCTAATGACAGCACTAGTTTGTATCTTTTAGACTTTTAATTTTTTTTCCCTTGGCCAGAATTACTTCCATTCAGCATGCTGTAAGCAAAAAAATTACCTGATCTAACTCTGATTTTTGTGTACTAGAAGTCTTTATATTATATTATAACCCTGATAGATACAGTTATTACTGCTATATCTTGAATTCTACAGCTTTTTTGTATCATTCCCTTTAAATTTCACACTGAAAGATTAATTACCTGGAGTGTAAATCAAACTACAGGAAAGAAACTATTAAGTTATTCTCGTAAGATAACAAATATTTTAAAATAGCAGTTTTTCTGAAACACTTATATCTGTAACAAATTTTCATGCAGTTTCTTAAAAATCTTTTCATGCTGTAAAGCATTAATAAGCAATAACCAATTATGATAAAACTCCTGACAGTGAGATACTAGTCAGTGTTGCGTTATGTCACAAATACCCATTAACTTTCTTTGTAATTGCTTGTAGATCATACTACAAGTATTATGTTCCTCTTGCTGCCTCTGCAGAGGAGCCCTTAAACCTTGCTGAAATAGTTTTCATTACTGATTTCTCAAAACCTGGGACTAGGTGTGGTGCCTTTGAAGAGAGTGTACGTGCTGTGGGCTTCAATGCAATGTCCTTTAAACTACCAGTACTGAGATTTTTCATTTGCTGAACAGTGTGATCGAGCATTCTGGACCTGCAGTTCACCATGCACTCTTGTTCTTTCCAGAAAAATTCTGCAGACATAAAGCAAGCAGCTGTTCTAGACATAATTTGTAAGTAAAAAGTGAATTAAAATGACATTTATTCTTTCTAAGTTGATAATGCCCTTAATTACACAGGGGTTACCCTAGTGTGGTGCAGATGCATGTGGGGTAAGCACATCACATTTTAGATTAATCTTTTTGGATGTGACCTCTTTTACAAAAGGCTCAAGATCAACAAAAATGTATAACTCTTAACTCCAATATTAATTCACAACTTGATTAAACAATAGTTTAAATCTCAAGGTCTCTTCTAACAGTCTACACATCTTACATTTGAGTTTTGGGCAGTTTAAGTAAAACCCTTCCTTAAACATTGAACCCCAGGGATGCCCTTTATTAGCTGCTCACTAAAATACAAAAGAACTTTACATCTCTTTTAATAAAAAAACTATTTGCTTTTATGTTTGCTATGATTGGTAGTTTAAAAATGTTAATACATTATATTGCATTATCAGATGTAATATTTTTTAAAGTAACCTCTCTGTAAAAGTATGGTAAAATTCTTTGTTCCTTTAATTACTGTTTGATAATACACTATGTTATTGAGCAATTCCTGTTTTTCTTAGACAACCACGTCTACCAAAACAAAAGAATGTGGAGTGTTTACCAGATGAAAAAATCAGGTAAAATGTCTTTCCTTGCTGTAATCCCACAATTCTGAGCAACTTAGTGCTGTGCTGCCTCATATCCTACATTTTAAACACAAATGTAGTCTCATCTGGATTTTTTTGTACAGACATTAACATTTTACTGCAGCCTAGTATGAACTTTTCAATGGAGATTATCTTTAATGTTTTTAGAATACTTTCCATTAACTTCTCAAGCAATTATTAGATATTAGTAACTACTAATTAAATATTAGTCTTTTCTCTGTATACCAATAACAAGGGTCAGAATTAAAATACAGTCCTTTGTAGAAGGTTATGCAACTTCAACTTTTTCTGCTTAATTTAGTTTCAGCAAAACTAAAAACATCTCTAAAGTACTTCTTTTACACACAAATCTTATTTCTGGTTGGTTTTTTTGTCTCATGTAACAGGAGAAGAATTGGAATATTTTGACATAACAGATTTCAAAAAAAAGTTCAAAGGAAGACTTCGGTCAGCCTTGAAAAATGTAAGAATAAATCCATTCTAAATTTGCTTCACAGCTCTGGTGTCACTATGCTGTTTTCATAACTCTCCCTTACAGTTTGAGTCAAAAATTAAATGGAATTATTCATTTGGGAATGACAGGAACTGCATGTGACATAGGAAAAATGTATTTTAGCAACTTCACAATTATGCTGGAAGAAAATAAAATGTAAGTTTGTCTTAAAATGTGACTGGCTTCAAGAAAGGCGGCATCTTTGTGGTTTTTTATCAAATCTTAGCCCAGTTTGCAGGAGCCTTTAGTTGCTTTAGCTCACCAGCTTCATTTGAGCAAGGTAATAGAAAATGCTTCTAGCTGATTACCTGTGTCACTCCTTGACACCCAGGGGGTTCCCACTGACCACAGGAGAGGGCAACAAATACAAGTCACACTCAGCCAATCAGCTGCAGTTCACATCACTCTCTTGTAATAAAGTTTTGCAGTATTTTGGGATCTTTGTTTGGTTTTTTTCCTAAGTCAGCCTTCTTGAGTCAACATAAAAAGTAAGCTAGGAGCAAATCAACAAGAATAGGAAAGGGAATGTTCAGACTTTTTATTGTGTATTCTTGAGCAGTGATAAATATTATATTCAGGGCTAAAATCACAAGTTGATCAAAAGTTTAGTTTCTCAAAAAATGTAATTATTGCCACTACCCCTCCTTCTAAACAGACATCTTTGTGTTGTTTTCCCAAAAGAGAAATCAGTGCTTTTGTAGTAAGCTATGTTCAACCTTCAGAAGAAAATGTATGTTGACAGGAAGAAAAGCAATATTGGAGTTTGAGAGGTGATTCTTCTTTTTATCCCAGTTTGTGAGGTTATTGTTTTTCTCTGGACATTTTATTTAAATACAATTCTTATGACACTAGTGGGTTTTTTCCTTATTCAGGTAGTGGTACTAAATTATGTTTGGGTCTTGTGAACACAGATGTTAAGAGATAAGAAAATCTTTATGGATACCTAAATATGTTGGTAAAACAAAGATTTTCTTTTTCTATCAGGTCACCATCACCTTTAAGGAATATGAGGATAATGCAATCTGGATTAGAGTTGCCTGGGGGACACCGTATAAAAAACCCAACCAGTACAAACCCAGCTATGTTGTGTACCATTCACAGACTCCCTATGTCTTCATTTCTGCCTCAGTGCTGAAGAGCAACTTGCCTCTGCTGTGTCAGGTACAGAATAAAACTGTTTAGATCCTGACTTCACCACAGTCATGTAGAGCTATAACTGGGTTAGCTTTTACCTTTGAGAGGATGGGTAAACACTCCTCACTTAACATAATTTGCTAAACTAGCTCATGATAAAAATGGGGCAAAACCCAAATCTTTGGATTGGTGCATTGTGAATAAATTCAGTTTACTGAGATTTTTTCTGCTCCTGAATTTAATTTCTTGACCAAGTCTTGGGCAGTATTCCATTAAATTGTCTCACAGAAGTTGAAGAATATTAGATCAGCAGTGTTAACTTCAAGAACTAAGCATATGAGCTCATCAGGGAATGCTGTTTATTTCTATTAACTTGTGGTGATCAGCTTTGGTAGTAATTTTTCTGCTATGTAAAAATTCCCTCAAATTTCTCTAGTAGTAATTAAAATATTTTATGATTGTTTGTTTATTTTTCAGCTGATAAGACTATGGGACTTAGCTTGTTAATACTGGGAAGGCTTTTAAATATTAACCTGAGCTTAGTAACAATCTCTGCAACATTTTTTCAGATATGAAAATCCTGCTAGTTAAAGGAAAGTTGCTTACCTTGAAACAAAAACATCACAATGTCTAGAGATGCTATGTTTTTTACGTATTACAAACACAGTGATGATTAAGACTGATGTTAAAACAATTTCAATCTTTATTTAAAGGCCCTGATTGTTGCTTCCAATTACCATGACATCCGTGAAATGGAGCTTCGAAGTCATTCTTTAAACTCCCTTCAAGATATTGTGTTTAAGCGATATAGCCAGGTGAGCCACTTTACAAGTAAATCCTGAGATAAGTCTTGCTTTTTGTTTCAGGCCTAGTTCTCACCCCCTAGCAAGGGGGAAAATTCACCTTTTCCAAGAGAGCATCAAGTTAAAATATTGAACTACTGAGGTCAACAGCCTTTCATGAAGGTAACATTGCAATGGGGATGTAATTATTTGGTATCTCACGTACTCTTTATTATTGTTATTCCTGATGGTTAAACTCAGACTAAAAGTTATATGAACAATTCAGTCCTAGGCTTTTTTAGTAGTATGCTTTCATTAGGCTTGCTAGAGCCATGAGTTGAAGGCTGTTGGAATGGGTACTTAGTCTGCTCACCCATGTAAAACTTCTAAATAGGGAAATATTCACAAATATCCTAACACTGGCATTTTTTTTCAAAATTAGGTTGGCTTTCAGACTTCTAGTAATGGTCAAAATTTGGGAGATCGTTCTTTCAGACTGAGAAATAAAAGGAAATATGTTAAAGTTCTTTTCAGCTAGAGGTTTTAAAAGTAGAACTGAACTCTTTCTTTTTTCTTCTCTCTCCATTTAGAACTTCCAAACTTATTCTACAAAACCTGTGCAAGAAGAGAATGTAGAACCAGAAAGTGGTATGTATATTTGGAATGGAAAGGCAGTGTAAATGTCATTCCTGCTGGCTTGTGAAATGAGACTGATAAAAGAAAATGTACATATGCTCCATTCCCATCATGTTATGCATCCCTGGTGCCTTAATACTGGCTGGCACTGGGAGAAGTCAGTATTTCCCATCACTGGCATGGGACACGGAGACAAAACCACTCAATGCCCAGTATCTCACATTAGCTTGTGTTTTTCTCTTGGTAAGAACTGAAGATATAAATGGTAGAGACAACTACCTTATCCAAAAAAAGAGTGCAATGAATTCATTAAAACTATTATTTTCAAATTTTCATTGGAATAATCTGACCAGAAAAACAGTATTGCAGCAGCTGACAACGTTGTCTTTGTTTTCTTTTCCCTACTCTTTTCCCATGCAGCAGATATAAGGATAGTTCAAGAAAACAGAAGTGAGAAAGAAAGAATCCACAGACTGAACCGGGAAGTTTTTGGTAGTGGTCCCCTACCAAAACTCGAATTTGCACAATACAAGGTAGGAAAAGCAACCAATTTGATTTGGGGTTTTATAATTTTAATATAGTGGTAGTTAAATTTCAAATTTTAGAAATACTATGGGATTTTTTAAACTTTAAGGAGGACATTTTAAAATAAACGAGTTAAAAGTCTCTGTAAGAAACAGATTGAAATTTGGTCAGAGTTTTAGATTGTGTTTCAGTCTTTCAGCCTTGTGAACTCAGCATTTTGACCGGTTCTTGTAATAAACGTAGACTTAGACCAGCAGTTTGTTGGAGCATGAGAAATTAGGGTTATTTTAAGTACATGTAAAGCTTATGCTATTTATAATACCACGACTGATTTCTCGATTATGCACAGGTTTTAATGCATGAACAGATAAACTGAAAATTCTAAGAGATACTTAATGTTTTACAGTATTACTGAACAAGCTGCCTCTTGCTTTCAGTAGAAAACTCTTTGCCACATGGTGGCACCCTCAGATTTTATTACAACATTCCTCCAGCTGGAATCATGTTATCATTATCAATTGGGAACAGTCTTGTTTAAATGTTTAAATGTAATATGTAGTAACATATTTTAAAAATATATATTCATTACTTATACTGACTGTTTAAATTTTTGTGTTAACAGCTTGAGACAATGTTTAAAAGTGATCCTAAAATGGGTGTTTTGGATAAAAAAGAACCATTCAGATGTTTGGTCAAGTTTTCTAGTCCACATCTCTTAGAATCACTGAAATCCTTGGCACCAGCGGGTAAGTGTTCCAACTATAAAATGGCAGGAAATTCCAGAGTTTTAAGCATTTTTGCCATCCTACATTCTGCTTGTATCTTGCATAAGGGAGCAACTTCATAGTTTGTTTAGAAAAAGAATCGTAGTAGAATAAAAATGTTACCACTTTAAAAACTTCTGTCTAAATATGTAACAATTTATTCTTAGAATTACTGGTTTATACATGGATACTCAAGCTGTGGTTTTAGTTTTAGTGGTTTAGTTTTGCATTTCAGTTTTGTAACATTTACGAAAGGTAAATAAATGTTGAGTACGGCTCTAATTATCTCTTCTCTCTCTCTCTCCAGGTATGGCTGATGCACCACTTTCACCACTCCTTACATGCATACCACATAAAGCCAGGAATTATTTTAAAATTAGAGAGAAAAAAGGTTCATTTCCAGAAAATTTTGCAAGCCCTTAATTTAAAACTGATTCATAGAGAAAGATGCAACTCATTTATTACTGGTATTAATCTAAAACCATCATAATCTTTAAAAAAATAACTTATTCTTTGTTAATACCTTAAAGTTTTTTCCAAATTATGGTTCTTCCTTGAATTATTTTTCCACAGTCTCTTTAACAGAAGTTTTAGCCTTAACTAATAAAAAGAGCTAATTGGAAAGTTTAAACCGAGGTGGTGGTTATTTTAAATTGAGATGTGATGACTGCTCTTAACTGGTTTTTTAATAGTATTTGTGAAGTTAAAGCTTAATAAAGACACAAAAATAGCTGTAGCTATTCAGTTTGCTATCATAGCTGTAGATAACTACGATATTGCAGGTGGCCTTTCATATTTTGGACAGAACACCTGCCGTGTTTGGAACAGGTGAATAGTCCCATTCAAATGGGTGGGGCTCCCTGGCTGCAGCTCAGGCATGTTTTTATATAAGTAGGTGAATTGTATTCAAAGACTATTACAGGTCATGAGGGAGAATGGACTTTTGGAATATAGATGTCAGTGATAAGCTTCCATCCAGCTTTAGGACATATTTATTCAGCTTCCAAAGTCTTTCTCACCAAGGGCAACAGCCAGTAACAAATACTTGAAAATCTGCCTGTTGCTATTTAATGTCTTTTGAAACTTTATCTTGGAAGAATACAATGAAAGAGGCAATCTTTTCTTTTGAGGAAGGTACATGTTTTAGAATATCTTCATTAATTATTTTATCCTTCAGAAATCCTTGCCCATTGCCACTGGTTATTTGCTTGGGGACAGAGATTAGGAATCGAGATGGCAACAGTCACTAATGCAAACTGCTTTGCATTGGAGTTCTTTAGAGCTGGTAAATTTTAGTAATTGTATAGATACTTGCTGCTTTGTTTTTTTGATGGATTTGATCTGAAGATTCAGTTAAATTGTACAAGTGTTTCTTTTTAATTCTGTTATTTGGACTGGGTTTTGTGCACTTGGTGTATGTAGAATTCCAATATACTTTCAATATCTCCGTGTGCAGAAGCAGCCATATGTCCAGAGGTTGTATGGGAATGTTTTTGCTTTTAGACTGTAAATAAATGTGTAAATTAAGTCTTATAAAAGTTTGTTTGGCCGGACTTGAAAACATTACTTATATACTGATTTTTGGTTTGGTTCAGTTTTCAGCACCTCTGTAACTCACACATGAAAAGAGGTTTAGGACTATCCACTAGCAGTACGGATTTTAGGAATTCCACCTGCGTGATTTAAATGTTGATTTGACAAAATACTTAACATAATGTCAGGATTCTGGAATAATTCCAGGTTTGGTGTGATAGACATTAAGAGCTGGCTCTTAACATGTCTTGCTCATATTTCCAGGATTCAGATCCATTAAGATTCCAGCATGCATTTCACTCTGTGCAACTTGTTCTTCATAATGCTCTCTCCCAAATAACCTAAATGCCTGAGATGGCAGTGATTTACCATAAATGTAAAGTTCCCAAATGCTCTAGAACACTGTGAGTACCTGGCCTACTGCCTCTTGTTTCTGGGAAAGACAGTCTCCATCTCCTTTTTGATATCCCCTTTTTGATATCTCTGATTTTCAGAGATGTTTAATCTCTAACTGCCTGTAAGCAGGGATATTCCAGGAACTATGCAGCATTTCCAGTTGTGTATTTATTAATTTATCAGAAAACATCTGCAACTCTTGGGTTCCTTCTTGCTGAGCAGGCGTCCCCATCAAGGAGGTGAGGAGAAGGTAAGGCAGAAGGGGGAATGTGAAGGCCAGACTTGTCATCCCCACCCCAGTTGGTCTCTTCCAGCAAGTTGCGAGTTTGGGGTTGGACTAGATAACTTTTAAAGGTTGCTTTCAACACAAAGTATTGTGTGCTAACCGCAAGCAGCAGAACGCAGGCAGCTGAGGGCACAGGGCCTGCGGGAGGAAAACACATCCTGGGGCTACACCTATGGCATAACTCCAACCCAATAAATGGTGTTCATCTTTTCCCTTCACTTGGCCAGCTATAGGGGAAAAGCCTCTGTGTGTTGTGTTGATGATTCCAACATCAGTAAATCTATTCTGAGTTGGAAGGGATCCATAAGGCTTGTCAAGTCCAGCTCCTGGCTCTGCACAGAACACCCCAACACTCCCACCCTGTGCCCGAGAGCATTTTCCAAATGCGCCTGGAGCTCCATGAGCCTGCTGCTGTGACCACTTCCCAGGAAAATCTCTTTTCATGCCTGACTACGCTCCGGATGAAGAACCTTTCACTAACAGCCAGCCTCACCCTCCCCCTCCCGCCGTTCCCTCGTGTCCTGTCACCGACCAGCAGAGAAATCAGTGCCTGCCTCTCCACTGCCCGGTGCACCTCACTAAACGCAGCCCCTCGGCCGTGCAGCGGAGCCGCCTGAGAGCGGTGTGCGCAGGGCCGGGTCCCGTGCCCGGGCTGGCACTCCCGGTTGCCCCCGCGTGTCCCGGTGCCCCCGGTGCGCAGCGTGCGGGGTTCGTGCCGCGGGAGCGCGCTCGGGCCCGCGCTCGGCCGCA
>VZRQ01002106.1:1645894-1671104 GCA_013397975.1 Machaerirhynchus nigripectus
CTTGGGGCGGCCCCCCGCGCCCGTGAGGGACGTGCCGCCCGCCGGGGAGCTGGTGCGGCCCTCGGTGACAGAGCTGTCCCAAGTGCGGACCAACATCCTGTGCACCGTGCCCGGCTGCGGGAAGGTGCTGCCCAACAGCCCGGCCCTCAACATGCACCTCAGCAAGGCGCACCCGCTCCAGGTACCGCCGTGAGGCCGGGCCGGCCCCGCCGCCCCGTCCCGCTCGGCCCCTCACCGTGGTTGCGGGGCTCTGTCGTGGCGCAGCGCCGTGTTCCGCCCCGGGGCCTGCGGCCGGCTCGGGTCCGGGTCCGGGGGGCGGCTGCGGTGTTGGCTGTGCTGGGGTTTGGTTCGTTGTGAGATTGAGGAGGGGCGTGATTCTCCACCCTGAGAAGAATTGGGATTCTTCCGAGAGGTTCTGAGAGAATGGGGATTGTTCAGCTTGGAAAAGAGGATGTTTTGGGGTGACCTAATTGAGGCCTTCCAAAAGCTGAAGGGAACTCACAGAAAGGATGGGGACAAGAGCCTGGAGTGGTAGGACAAGGGGGAATGGGTTCAAATTAAAAGGGAGTAGGTTTAGATTAGATATTAGGAAGAAGTTCTTCAGTGTGAGGGTGGGTAGGCCCTGGTACAGGTTGCCCAGAGAAGCTGTGGCTGCCTCATCCCTGAAGTGTCCAAGGCCAGGCTGGACGGGGTTTGGAGCAACCTGGGATAGTGGAAGGTGACCCTGCCCATGGCAGGAGGGTAGAACTGGGTGGTCTTTATGATCCTTTCCAACCCAAACCATTCTGTGATTCCAGGTGGGAATAATGAAGTTTCTCGTTGTCGCTTGTTTAAATTTCCCCTTGTGAAAGATCCCTGCAGGTCCATGTATAACTACACAAGTGTGTGTGTGTACACAAGCTGACCAGTCAAGTTGAGGATTGCTCTAAAATTACTTACAGAAAATAACCAATTTTGTACCTTTTTGTAAACATGCCTCAGGCAGTTAAGAGTTCTTTGGGACTCAGCTTCTGTTTTACTTGCTTATCACCTATCTTTCTGCAGTAAGACTTTAAAGCCCCACTTGCGAGGTGCTGTACAAACATGCAACATTTCCTAACCTTATCAGCTGGCAAACCATCTCCATCCCAACGCCGAGGGCTGTTATGCTGGCGTTTTGTTTGTTTTTTTAAAAATGTCTGAGCTAAAAAAAAACCCAAAACAGATGGATGCCATTTTGGAAACAAGCCCTCATTTCCATAATACTCCTGAGCTAAGCATGTGCTGGGGGGGAGGAGAACCACAGTTCAGCAGGCAGACACTGGGAGTGGGCCTTTCGAAAGGATATCCTCGCTTTTCCCGAAATCATAATGCCAAGTGTGCAAGGACAAATTGTATTCCTGGAAAACTTCAAGTGCAGCATTCATAGCTGCATTCTGAAAGTGCAGCCTCAGTGGGTGAACAATAAACATCCCAGTTTTGTGAAATGGCTGCAGAGTCAAGTGTGGGTCACACGTGCTTGTTGGTGAGGAACGAAAGGAAATAGTGTCAAGTGTACTTGCTGTCTCCTGTCTCTAGGATGTTTTAATTTCATTTCCTATACAAACTAACAACTGTAGTGTGGTTTATGTGTTAGATCTCAGGTGTTCGCGTGGGGGGAGGTACAGCAGAAGTTCAAAGTGTTCTTTCAGGTCAGCAGAGTCATTTTGGCTGTGAGCTGATGCTCTGAGCGTGCACTGCAGCTGGTGGGTTACATAACTCAGGGTATGATGGGTGAGGAAATGCTGCTTTCTCACCCAGCTTGCTATTAACCATGAGGGCCTTGTAGAATTATAGCATACTCCATACACCTAATTACTGAGTCTTGTGATAGCTTGGAATAAATACTAAAATATGGATGGATGTAGATTTTCAGAAACTTCTTGTTTCAAGGCCATTGCAATTGAGACTAAAATGTTGTTGAGGCTTAAGGGAAGCTAAATGTTTTAGTACTGCTATTGACTTTTAAGAGATAGCTGATTCTCCAGATAAAAAGAATTTAGTAGATTGCATTTATTAGTGAAATATGAAATTAGTGAAGACACAACTTGGCAAATGAAGTGGTAAGAAACTATTGGAGAAGGAGAGAACGTAGTACTCCTGAAGAGAAGGGAGGATGACTTGGTTAATTTCATTAATAAAAGTAGCACCAATAGGCTGTTTTAATACCAAAACCCATAAGGGATTGCTGTGGCAGAGGAAGGACATTTACATAGGAAAGCAAGATTACCCTGTAAAAGCAGAGTCAAGTACAGGAGTACGAGGTTTTAATCTTGCGAAGTGATAAAAAACAGTTTGATCAGCTCTGGTTTGTAACAGAAATAACCTGAGGTGGGAAACACTTGAGAAACAATTTGGTCATACATGAATGAGCATTTAGGGTAATACTGCTGGGAGAAGGGCGAGCCTAAAATATGGCAGAGGGATATTCTATGTCAGTAGTGTACGGTAAGAATCTGATTCAAATAAGTTAAAATGAACCCAGAAGATGTGTAGAAAATAACTGCTAAGGGTGTTGAATGGCAAGTGTTTCTGACAAAGGGAACTTAAAAGAATTTGGCTTGTTTGGCCTAACAAAGACGATATGAAATGTTGATACATAAATTCTCATATTTTGTCTCCTTGACAGAGGATAAGCCAATAAAAAAATGAGAGCAGTGGGTATAAACTGACACTTAATGTATTATGTTTAATTCTTTGGTCTTTTGGCTATATTATTTTATGTAAAGAAGGGAAACTACTTCTGTGTAGTTTAAAATGAAGCTAGAAGAGTTCATGTAAAGGAGAGGTTTCTGCGGGTTCCTGTGATAATAGGGAGGCTGTAGTCAGTGTGAACTGGAAAGGGTAGCATACCCTTAGGATAGGTTACTCAAATACTGCACTACTACAATAGTCATTATAAGAAGAATAAATGCACTCTCTCCATGTCCTATTTAGTGAAGAAATGGCTGAGCTTCTGCTGCAAAAACCCCCATGTTTTAAATAGTTGACTACAGTCTACTGCAACATCATTTAAAATTAATCCTTTGGAGTAAGCCTTTCTGGGGCAGGAAAGCAAGACATCACTAAGTTCACCTTGACTAAGTCTGTAACAAGGACTGTTAACTTCCCGTTTTCCGAGTTGTTATCACAAGCCATGTCCAGGTTCCTTACAGTGCAAGTGTCTGCTTTGGGAGAAGTTCATTGGACCAATATCTACCCATAATTGTGGCGGGTGGATGTTGTAGAAGCATGGGGCATAAAATCAGATAGGTAAGGAAGGGAGCTGTGAGAATGTCTGAAATAGGACTGGCCAGGTGGGCTTTGAGAAGATGCGAGATTAACCATTTAGAGCCGTGAGGACTTGGGATAGGTCGAAACAAGATTACTGTCCATATACGATATCTTACATGTGTAGAGTATCTCTCAACTTGTCACAGCTAATTTGTTGTGGTCTCTGCCACCAAAGGCTCTGTTCCAGCTGTTAAAAAAAGCATCTTACAGGTGTTTATTAATCTTTTAAACACCTGGTATTATTCTATACCTTAGTATTTCAGTAGTTTTAAATAACCTGACTGTGGTTTACCAGTTAAGTGCCTGAACATGTTTCCCATACTGCCCTGTCAGTTGTTGGGTTGTGATATTAAATATAACAGGCTTAATAACTTTTTATTGAGGAATTAGTAACTCAAATTGCCAGTTACTCAGCATACTGGTTTCGTCTGCAGTGGGAGAGGCCAAACACGGCTTTGACATAAAGACAGATCTTCTTTTCTCCTGAGGACTTTGAGCCTGACATCTGATGAAAGTGTCCTGTGTAAAGTCAGGGTTAAAAAGTGGAATTGGAGCTGGAACAACTAGATTTCTTTGTGTCATGTTCCTGTTTGGGGCAGTGGCTCTAGGAGGTACAACAATAGTCACAGTGATGATTCAGCAGAGATAGAACAGGCCTGTTTATGAATGGGCTGTCCACAGGAAAAACTGCTGTACGTAAAGGTGCTTAGAAGGTTAAAATGTTACATGAAAACTCCTTTTTTAGAGAATTATTCCAGGTTTTCTTGATACGGGGGTGTGAGCAGTGAAGCCCTTTGGGCCCCAGGCAGCTGAGGTACATACTTTGTTTGCTTCACATGGGAGGACTGTTGTGCTTTGTGGGTTCTCTGTGTTTGGTGTAACCTGTGTAAACACGACCAGCTGAACACCTGCCCAAAGAGGTACTTAGGGAGTGACTGGGATGAAATCAGCCTTCCACTGCTAACTGTGCTTACTATCCTCTTGCCATTATGGACTGCAGTAACTGGCTCTGGGGACTATGTTTGGCCTCCTTTTCAGTCTCAGGATGGAAGAAGACTCACAGCTACTCTAAGCATCAGATTTTAAATAGTTCACTTTTAATTTTTTGCATTAAAAATAGACAGAGATGCCTGATTCTTTCACTGAGACCCTTTCAGATAGGGTATGTCTAGAAGTATATGTCTTGTCTGGTTTCCATGCCTGTGTCCTCAGTAGGAAGGGATTCTGTGTGGTTGAACAATCTGCACAATCCCACTAGTATGTCCTTCTTATATGTGCTTTTGAGGTCCTCTTTGAGCAAGTAATGTTCCTTTCTTCTGTGTACATGGGAGGGTCAGTGAGACAGCTCACATGGAAAGCCTGGATAGATTGGTCACTTAGTGTTTGGAGGGTCAGAATTAGCATACCAGTTGCTTCATAGACTTAAGTGAGATTTGGTTTATGATCTGAATTAAGTGGCAGGGCATACTTGGCATTTTTCATTTTATTGCAAGTAAACTCTAAATAGTGCTAACAGAATTCCAGCATCAAGGAAGTGTTTCTGTGACTAATCTTAATGGAGCTTCACATACTGTGCTACTAACAAGTAAAACCACATTGAATCAGCAGTTTAGGATAGTATCTGTATGGAAGTTTTTTTTGCCTCAGATAACAGAAAATATGAGGCAGGGAGCGTTTTGGTAAAAATAAATAGTACAGTACTGCCGCTGTGAGGGGTGAATAGAGAAAGCTGCTGCTTGTTCCCAGCGAGAACCTTGGTCAGAGATCTCCTGGCGGTGCCTTGGCACCTCACTAGCCAGCTCTCTCACCCAAGCGGATGGAAAATACGTAGCCACGCTCACACTGAGCTTGCCAGCTCAGGCAGTACTAGAGGCAAGGAGAAGAGGCAGCTCTTGCTTGAGGTTCCAATGTTTATTCTGGCCCCGATCTGTCTGGGTCAGGGACCATGTGGGAAAGAAGGCAAGAGAGCAGGAGGGCGGGCCTCCGGCCTGCACCCCCTTATAAAGGGGTACAGAAAGGAAGTGGGGTAGTACAACAGGGACCAATGGAGGGGAAGCAGGGGGCAGAGTGGGCATCTGGCTACTGCCCAGTCAGAGAGGCCTGATCTACACAGGGTCACAGGATCAGAGAGGACTTTCCTACTGAGCTACGGGGGGATCTTAGGCTTCCGAGTTTGCCCACCAGCGTGTTCCCTTTGACCCTGTGCTCTTTGACCCCTCAGCCACCACAGCTGCTGGTTCAGCCGACACAACACAATACCACTATTCCATAGAGCTTGTTGTAGTTGCACCCGGTAATTTTGATGGGATATTTGCAAAGTGGCATCCACATAGGGGAAAATGCCTCCAACTCATTGAGATGTGTAAACTCAATGAGCCATAGTTGATATGTATTCTGAATATTGTCTTGAATGTACAAACTTGTAGAACTGTCAACTTCTCAACTGGTTCTTTTTCAGGATGGAAAACTTAATGCACCAATAAGGAAGGGTTTGAAAACTTCACAGAAATTCTACTGCTGTCCTATTGAAGGCTGCCCTAGAGGACCAAACAGACCATTTTCCCAATTTTCTCTTGTAAAACAGGTATTCCTGTTTCCTGAAGTATTTTCTCACTGATTTAGTCCTGTCTCTGCTCCAGAGTGTATGCACTTCTGCATATAGGTATCAGCAAAACCTCTCAGCATATATCCAGAAGTTGGAAAACTGTATGCAGCAACTCCAGCTGCACATATGATTCATGGGTTTGCATGTTTGCATGTTGATATTAGAGGACTTGAACATTTTGATCAGACCGATGCCAGTATGTTCTTCTAAACAAGATCAGAGCCCCTCTCCACAAATTAAATAGATGGAGAAAGATTAAAGAAGAGGGGGAAAAAATTACAGTAGCAACTGATGGTTTAAACTGTGGCTGATGCTTTTAACTGCTTTTTCAAGTGGTCAAGGATGAAGAGCTTTTCTCTGCTTTAATATCAAAATGCATTTGTTCACTAGTTAACCTGTTTAAGAAAACATGTAAGACCTGTTTCTGCATTAGTGAGCAAAAAGAGCACTGTGCTGCGTTTGGTTACCTGCGCTGAGCTGAGGACCCTGTAGGGAGCTGAGTGGCTGGCACTTGGTGCCATAAATGAAAACAAAAAATTGTGGTGTTTGCTCTGGTGTTGACCTGTATGACTTGAGATTATTTGCTCAGTTACAGATCTTCAGGAGTGTGCACATGTTGCAGCATAGACTTAGAGTGCTCTTTTGGCAAGGTTGATCTATAGATTTATTGATGTCCTCGGGAAACATTCAATGGTATTAGAATAGGTAAATGTTTATCTGTGTTTTGAAGATGCATGTAGCATCAGCAGATTTGCAAACTGCAGATTCTCTATTGACGTCTTTAAACTTACTTGTAGTAACGCTTTCAAAAAATAATTAATGCTACACTTCAGCACTACTTAGCAACTAAAAAATTGCAAATATTTTCTCCCCTAACCATGATTTTCTTTTTTAATCTTCACTGAAAGCTAATGTTTACTTTCCCTTGTGTATTCTAGCACTTTATGAAAATGCATGCTGAAAAGAAGCACAAATGTGATAAATGTAGTAACTCCTATGGCACAGAATGGTATTTGAAACGGCATATAGAGGTCTGTGGCAAGACTTTCCAGTGTACTTGTGGGTGCCCTTATGCCAGCAGAACAGCATTACTGTCTCACATTTACAGAACTGGCCATGAAATTCCTGCAGAACACAGGTAAAAGTGAAGCAGTGAAGTAATGATACATTCATCAGCAAGTCCTGTGTGTCTCATGTGCTGCCTTTTTGTCTCTTTTCTGTTGATTAAATAGGAAATAGGATCATGTTGTTTTAGCTGCAAAGCAGTGTGCAGTTCCTTTGTTGCTTTTAGGAGTTTCTGTTTTGTTGAAGGCCTAATCAGTAAGATCTGGTTTCCCTACGCAGAAAACAAAAAGTACTGATGACACTGCAGTGCTTGGCATAAATGTTGGTGGTTCTTGTTGCATCTGCTTTTTACAATTCTGTGAGAGTAGAGATGATTTGGTAGCTGGTAACTGAGATGTGGAATGCAGTTCGGGTTATTTTCTTGTACAGTCTAGTCATCGTTGCAATTGTTGGTGGATTTATTTTTTGCAGCCTATCTCTGCATGTTTAGATTTATAGTTTTAACATATACATATATTTCATAAAGGGCAGTCTACTTTCTGAGGCCTAGCCTGTCTGTCTTTGAGGTTCAGCTGCTGCAAAATTTAAGTTTTCTGTGAAGAATTGCTAATTTTATCTGCTATTTCCATGAGAGACCACTATCTGTGCACTGATTTTAAGAGCACTGTCCCTTCAATGCTCAGTCTGAGTCAGTGTCAAAATAACACATTAAAAGTCTTCAAATCAGAGTGCTTAATGTACAAAGGGAAAGAAACCATCTAACCTTGCACTTCCATTTGGAAATAGGTCTCCATAAGAGGTAATTCTTATTCTTTTTTTAAAATGAGAGTGAGGAATGACATTTAACAAAACTGAACTTCATTAAGTCTTTTTTATGTTTTAAACTGGATTGTCTTCTCATATCCAGCCTCATCTGTGACTTCAGGTTGTATTTCAATGCAATGACTCAAAAGAATGGAAGGCAGATGTTCTGTGTTTGAAAGAAGTATAAATTATTGATCTCGTGTTCACAGGGATCCTCCTAGTAAGAAAAGGAAAATGGAGTCCTCCATACATAATCAGCAGTTGGCAGAGAAAGCAAATGAAGCATTCATCAATACACACAATACTGCTCCTGGCACTCAGGAATTGGAGTCCTCTGAAGTGAAAGTAGTGGCCTCTCTTGAAGGTTCCTGCAGTTCTAACTTCACGAACCAAATGCAGCCAAAATGTGCACCAAAGATGCTTTTACCCAAGCCCAAGGTGGCTTTGGTGAAACTTCCAGTGATGCAGGTTGCTCATTTGCCTGTGTATGTATCTGCAACGGACTCTTCTGTCAAACCTGCTGTAGTGGCTGTTGATAATCAAGGTTCAGTTGTAAGTACTGTTCATTTATTGCCTCAATCTATAGGAATCCTGATTCCAGCCCTGGAGGCAGAAACACTTGTGTTTAAAGATAGTATGCCTGTTTCAAAAGTAACAACTTCTGGTGATCGGGAACCAGTAAGTACTGGTGTGCAAGTTGAACTGGACAAGGTTACATCGAATAACACAGGGCAAGATCTGGGGAATGTTTGTCACAAGAACAAAATTTCTTCAATAAATATACAGACTGACTTATCTTATATCTCACAGAACTTTGTACCAGCTGCAGCCTGGACTCCCAATTCTTCTGTGTCCTCTTGTTCTCAGACAGATCTGTCATTCAGTTCCCAGGTTTCATTACCCATCAGTGTACAGACACAGACGCTGCTGCCTGCTTCCAAACTGACTTCATCCATAGCTGCTCAGACTGATGCTTTCAGTCAGGGCTGTTTTCCAACATGTGGCATTTCCAGAGAGACTCAAACCAGTAGGACACAGGACTGTATTGATGGAAGAGTTCAGATGGACCAGGCTGTAACCTGCAGTGACATCTTTGACAATGTTCCTTCATCATATAACGTTTCTACTCACATTGAACTTCCAGAAAACAGTTTAATGCCTGCAAGTATAGATCAAACCTTGCTGCAAAGAAGTAGTTGCAAGAGCCTGAATCAGGATACGGTAAAGTCTGAATCCCTTATCAGCTTCAATACACAGACAAATATTCTTCCACCTCAAAATACAACGGATAATCAAACCCAGACAATGGACCTGCTAAGTGATCTGGAAAACATCTTTTCAGGAAACATGTCTGGCCAGACACTGGATAATCGTGGCCTTTTGTCTGAGACGAGTTCTAATGCTGACACACATCTTCCATCTGGTCCATCGCAGAGCACAGGGATAGACTTTGACATTGAAGAGTTCTTTTCAGCATCCAACATCCAAACTCAGACTGAGGAGAGTGAGCTTGGTACCCTGAACTCTGAGCCAGTTTTGGAGTCACTGGACATTGAAACTCAGACTGATTTCTTATTTTCAGATAGTGCCACTCAATCATATAACTGCCGAGGCAATTCTAACTTCTTAGGCTTGGAGATGTTTGATACACAGACACAGACAGACTTGAATTTCTTTTTGGACAGTACTACCCATCTGCCTTTAGGAAGTATTCTGAAACAGTCCAGTTTCTCTATGAGCACTGACTCATCTGATACAGAAACCCAGACAGAAGTATATATGGCTACTAAAAATACACCTACTCACAATATTGAAAGCAAAGTCCAGCTCAGTAGTGCTGAGACACAGACCATGGATAGCTGCTTTGAGAATCTGGGGAGTTTATTCCTTACCAGCAATGAAACACAGACAGCAATGGATGACTTCCTTCTGGCTGACTTAGCCTGGAATACAATGGAGTCCCAGTTCAGTTCAGTAGAAACACAGACCTGTGAAGAGCTGTGCTCCTTGTTCCAGAGCTCTGACAAGCCCAGCCACTGAGTGCTACATAATATAACTGTTTCCTGTGGTTTGAATTTAACTTATTGGGGTGGGAGAGATGGCTTTACCAAGTGATCCACTTTGCATTATTGAATGTACTTGTCATGAGCAGTTGACCTAAGAGACTTTTCATGCTGAAGGTACTCTATTGAATATATAACTTTACATAAACTATGTGTGTATAAATAGAGGGGAAAGGGGGGCTGTAACATGTTAATGTACATTTGAACCTTAAAAAATTATGTGGTGCCTATGTTTTTCCCTCAAACTTCTTTACAAAGCTGTTACTGCTTTCATCTAAGTGGAAGAAATTTTAAAGTTGTTCTCTATATCTCTCTCTCTATTCCTGGCTTACATGCAGGGTTCCGTTGTGCTGGACCAAAACCCTGACCTGTTCAATTGAGATGCTTCCCTGAACTTACGGGGGAGGATTCTATTAGTGTAAGCTACTTCTGTTTACTTTTTTTAGTAGCTTGTATTTTAAATCCGGCATGAACATAATCAGCCGTATTGTCTTCTTTTACTTTATGCCTTCACAGCTCTTTCTCCTGCATAAGCTGACATTTTCCAAATACCTGTCCAACACACTAGACACATAGAGATTCTTGAATTGCTGAAAATATTTATTATTAAAAATGTGTGTAGAAAGCAGTATTTTTTTTCCCTGAGTGGCACTGACTCTCTTTAAAGGGTAGGAAAAGAACTTGGAATTCGTAACTATAGGGAAAATTAGTATGTCGTCCTTTTAGCTAGTGTAATAAATGGGACTAACATTTTTTGAGTCTTCAGAAGGGATTTGCTTAAATTATTTGTCTGTAAGATGCAAATGTTACAATACGTGTGCCTCAGAGACTGGAATCATTTGGTTTTGCTGAAATTCTCCTAGCTCTATTGAGATACAAGTTCAGAAATGTTACAGTGGTTTATACCTGTACTACCTTAACAGAAATCTTTAAAAATGGGTAATTAAATTCCTTAACACCTTGACTCCTGTTTTTGGACTTGCTGCTTCCAAAAACAATTGTAATCCATACAAGAGAGCTGGGACATCAGCTCACAGAAGCCCTTCCAGAACAGATCTATCTTTCTTTTGCATGTTGATCTGCAGCCTTCAGTTCCTGCAGCTTTTAGAGTTTCCCTGAGTATAGTCAAATTCACACAAACTAGTTTTTCAGAGAAGCATATGACCTCTTGGCACCTTTTTTTTAATGTTTATGTTGCCCCTTGTGCCACTGTTTGCAGTATTTTTCATTTGTATGAAAATACATTAAGCCAGTTGTGAATGTATGTTGGAATTTGGCCTTAAATAATTTTTATCTCTTACTATAATATCTGTGAATTGTAGGCCTCTGGTTTTGTCCTGGGCAGGTTTTAGTTTCTGTAACCTTAAAGGAAAAGAGAAAACTCTTTGTGTCAAATTCCTGGGCCTGTAACAGACTTTACTCCTCCATTGTTAGAGGGGAGGTATTGGCTGCGTATTTACTGTGCAGCCCAGCAGCAAATGTATGTCCAAGCCTTAGGTTTTGAGAACTCCCTATGCTTTGTGCTGCATATTCTCAGTTCAAGGATGTGGGAGTTAAGTTACTCATCCATTGCAGCCAGGTTGTTTTTGTTGAAGATGAGCAATACCTTTCTTTTTTTTTTTTTCCCTTTGTCTTTTCCTAATACTCTTTAAATTGCCGTGGTGAGTGTCTTCACCTTTACTGGAAATAATCTCTTTAGATTAACTCTGAAACTCACATTTTCCTTTTGAAACCCCAGCTTTGTTGCCTGTTTGATTTTTCAACATTTCTTGGTGTGATTTCAGACACTTCCAGTCTGGCTGAAGAAACTGCAGAATGGAATCCTGCAGTTCCCCAGGAGACCAGTAATTCTGCTGTGGGGAATGACCCCCAGGTTTCACAATGTCTGTAGAGTTCTCATCTGAAGGGTGGGATATATTTAAAAAAGGAAGGCCTCACTTGTCATTTTGTTTGTTCTGAAGATATGACTGACTTACATTTACCTGCCTACTTTGAAATTGGGAGATAAGATAATGAACAAAATTAGGTTAATTCATTCTATTGCAATATCTTTCTAGTAATGTTGCAACTTCACATTTTGAAGTGTTTTTCCTTCTCCTTTCTTCCTCTGGCTGGAATACCAGAGAACACTTCTTCGTACACTGGTTTTTGTGTTTCTCATGTGCAAGTTGTCTGTACTGACACATGAGAGGCAGTTGCTGTAAACCTGGTTTGGAAAAGGGGTATTTTCCACAGCTGCAGAGGCTGCTCATTACCTCTGAATTTAGCAAGTCATTCATTACTCTGCAAGAGAAGGAATCTTGGGTGCTTAGGAGCAGAATTATTAAAGGGTTTGCGTTGTAGCCATCTGAGAGGCCAGCGAGGTTTAAAGTACTTTGAAACTAATTTACAAATTAGAGTGATAATTGCCATGTTATTGTGTAAGCCAAAGCTCTTAGCATCAGGGACTGTCAGGAAAAGACCCAAAAGATTGTGTGGATGAAATCTTATAATGTAATCATTACCCAGTTATTGTATTTTGTAATTAAAAGTATTTGTGAGCTTTGTGTGCTTTGTTAGAACATGCAAATCACAATCCTATCACTCATTCCATTGGTTTAAAATATTTTGAATTTTAATTAGGTGAACACAGTACTACAACACGAAGTCATTTACTGAAAGTGCAGTATTAAGAAATTATTAAATGTCTGCAGTGTCTTAGGGAAGTGGGTCATTCTTAACAAAATTAACTTCTTTCTTCACAAATTTGGTTCTCCATAAATTATTCATAAAAGTGAGAAACAGGTGTGGATCCTGTATTTCTGACATATGTCACTCAGTTTGGATTTACTAAGTATTTTTGTGAAAATGTGGAGACTGCAAGCTTCATAGTTTGGTGAATCCCACACTAAACTTCATGAAACCTGATCTGAAACACTGTTGCTGAATATTGTGAATTCTTCACATTGAACAAGTTCTTGAAAAAGGCTGATTATCTGTTTCTCTCTTTGTTACAAAATAAACTTCAGACAGAACTATTTCTGGGTAGAACTAAAATTATACTTATCTCCCTTTTTCTGCAGTTTGTCTCTGATTTGATTTTCAAGGCTCTCTTTTGTCAGTATTGGTCAGCAGTGACTTACCATCTTACTCTTTTTTTGTATCCTCTGTTGCCATTAGAGCTGCTATCCAGAAAGTAACATCAGATTCTCTGTAGCCTCTTAGCACAATTTTTTTTCTGGAAGTGATACTAATGTTACATGTACTTACCCTTTGTGTTTCCTGCTTAGTTCTGTTAAGCTGTGATTGCTGGATCTTGATTTGGATGCCTGTGTAACACTATTATAAAATTGAATTAGTACTTTTGTAGTTTCATTTGTGCTTTTCTTTAATATATAAAGAGTCGAACAAAGGAAACGGCAGATTTGGGACTTGCGTTCTATGAGAACGTAAGCACAAATAAGCTGAAAAATGAAAGGCCTGTCTTGTTGCCTTCCATATTTGTCAGAATGCTAAAAGTTTGTATGACAGTAGATGTTTCTTCTTCTTACAGCTTTATTTGTATCTATTTCTGCTAATAGACCTGTAAATACATTTTCTCTTTGGGTAGGGAGGGAGTCCTCCCCCAACTCTTTTGTGTCGGCCTAGAGAAATTGGTAGTTTTAAGTCAGAGCTTGCTAATGCTACATATTCTTAGTTATGCAAAGCTGCTTGTGTCTAGAAAACTGTCACTTCCAAAGGATATGAAAGCGTATTAAAAAATGTATATATACTTGCAACTGTAAATTAAACAGCTGCAAAAGAAACCTTGTGAAACCTCATCTAGTTTTGAACAACTTGATCAGTGTCTGTAACTTAATGTATGTAACTAACTCATTACAAATTTTTATTCCAAGGCACATACACAGTCTTTCTTTTTTTCTCTTGGAAACAAGAGGCTGAATTTCCCTGTTAGTCATATGGACCTCAGTTTTGTAGGGGCAACAGAACAAAGAATGATGGCTGCCTTCCACTGTTTTGAATCCTTCTGCTGCTAACGTGTGAATTGATTTTTTTTTTATGAGGCTAGGTAGAAATGTAAGAGTTGGCAGGATTTGGGACTTGGGGGGCTGAGGGGGGTTAATAGCTTTTACCCTACATAAATAAATGTAGGGTAAGTCAATAGAACTCATGCTGAATCAACATGGGGTGCTCAACTTGCAAAAGAACATGTTCCTGAAATGGCAACTCAGAGGTGAACCAAATGTACTCGCCTTTATCATTAAGGTTGTACACCTTCCATTGCTTTAATATATTTCTGACGTGCTGATTTTTTAAACATGATCTTAACATACCATTTTCTGTTCCTAATACATTCACACCAAAATGTTGGTAACGTTCTGGGCCTTGCAAGCTTTTCCATTCCTGTTCAGTTTAAGGTGCTGCTATGCTTGTGTCCTGGTGGGGTGGGCCTCCTGTAAACAGGCTGCCATTGATAACAGGAACACTGTGAGGATACGGTTCTTTAATAGTAGCAAACCAGTGCATGGTGCAATCATGCATCTTCTGTTTCTTTTGTTGTTGTTTTTTAAGAGTTGATGTGAATTTAACTGTGTGTGAGAAGGACTTGCTGCTTAGAACACGACTGAATTCTCTTGTTTCAAGTGCCATTGCTATGCAATGAACAGAACTCAGCGCTCAGCCCCGCAGTCAGGGTGAGGGAATGTTTGTATTTGTGTGTGTGACTCTTCACTGAAAATGTAACCAGACAGCTTGAAATGGTAGAAACTCCTCAAGGAACTGCCAAGTTAAATAACTGAAGTCCCTTTACTTGTGATCCTTTCTCATATGCTGGCTTTACAGTACCTTCAACAACTAGCAATGGACTGTAATAGATGACTTGTGGTGATGTCAGCTCTACATTTCACAACATCCAGTGCTTTACATGCTTCAAGCACTTGCATGCAGAGCTAGATTGACAGTACTTCTACCTACAGACATTTGCAAGTGCATCTGTGATAAAGCTAGATATGAAAGATGGCCGTATCTTTGCAGCTTAAAGACTTCAACACCTGATTACAATCTCATTTAAATTTGTAATTCTTTGGAATGAATGAATAATAAGTCTCATGGGTGAGTCTTTCCCAAAGCATGTGTGAGTTAATCTCAGCAAAGCTGAGAAATGTCCGTAAAATATTTTTCTTTTCATTACTGGTGGGATTTTTTTATTTAGTGGACAAATCTAGTTTTCAAAGGATGTTCATGTTTAAGATTTGCTATTTAAGCCAGTAAACTTGCTGTGCGCAGACAAAATCAAGCATTCATTTCTTAGACCTATTTTACAGGTGACAATCCCAAAGAAGGAATGTTGTCCTAGTAACTGTGAAACTTGTAATTACATTATTGCATGCAGAGAAAACCTTGTGCCAAAATACTGTTTCATATTTCCCTCTGTTGGAAACTGAAGTGTTACACAAAGCTACTAGTAAGTTATTCACAAGTATTGAAATGTTTTGTTCACAAATGAACTCAGTCCTGTAAATTATACATATTTTGGAATAAAGTTAACTTCAATCATTTTTTGCCTTCTGTTTTAATGGCCATGATCTCTGCCTGCAAAGGCCTGGGTGGGGGATTCAGTGCCTATTGGCAAGTACCACCCATTGCTCCTGAACATCTTCATTTTAATTTACAAAATCTCTACTAACTCAAGAGTTTTCAAAAGGTGTCTTAAAATGTCACTTCTTGATCTCCAGAGGTGCAAAGAGGTTCTCTGTCTCAAACTTCTCATCAGCGTGTGCAATATGTAATTTTTAATTACTTTTTACATGCAGTGGAATGAAAACCTCTGCAGTTTCAGCTCTGAGACAGATGCCTCACCTTTACAACAGACTCTCAGGACAGGATTCCTTTGCTTTCTTCCTCAGCCTTACCATCCACCCCTCCTGTAGAGAGGATCTCCTTTCAAGATCTCTAGTGTCATAACACCAAGCAGAAATTCACCTGCATTATGATGGTTGGTTTTCAAAATATCCTATTCTCTCTAACACCTTATTATTTTGTGATGTATTTTATATAACTGAGAAAGTATTTTTTGCTGCTGTAAATATTTTTAAAACCCCAAACCCTCAAGTAGCTTGGTTTGAATATGGGTCATACTTTGTCCTTTTTCTTCCTGTACAGTTCCCATGCTTAGTAATGATCCCACTATTTTCTGTTAGTTGGAGGATATAAAATGCTGATTTCTGTTGCTGCCTGTAAATCTTGCCTGTGTGATTCGGAGGAGGTGAGTGAGCGGAAGACTCGTGACTGAAGGTTCATCTGCACTGTTCTTTCAGCTGTAGTCCTGAATGAAGCATTCCCTGATGGACAGCAGGAGGCTGCTGTGTTCAGCCCCATCACAATCTGAGGTAAGCATTTGCAAACAGCAGCATTAAAGTATTTCCAGAGGGGAAAGGGAAGTATTTCCAGAGGGGAGGATGTCATAAATATCTAGAAACTAAATTCCCCTTCAGAGCATTTAAAATCATGGAACAGTTGGATGTGTAAGATCCTTCTAGGAGTAACGGCCGTATTCCCATCATAGTGATGGTTCTGCTTTAGATTAGGCTGTTATTTCAGGCTTTTCATCATTCAGAAAGGATTTCACTTACAGGCAAAAGTCTGATATTTTGACAGACTGTACCTCTGGAACGTCTCATAAATGGTAGACAGTCCGAAAGGCAGGACAAACTAAGTCTTGATTGAGAACAGACTGAGAAGAAAGTGGCTGTTCAGAGACAGGGAGGCCCCATGTGTTTTCAAACTACATTCTTGCCTACTGTTGCTGAGAATTTTGCTGGCAGTGAAAGTGTTCCTGACTGGTTTGGGTAGAGTTCCTGAATTTCCTGCATTTGAAGAAATTGCATGCTGGCAAGCTGATTGTTTTCTGTCAGAACAATGCAGTTAGAGGCTGATTTTCTTTCTGGCTCCAGGATTTGACTAGGAATCAATCCTTTGGATGTTTGGACCTAAAACAATAGGAGAAAAATGTTGATTTAACTTTCAGGTGTTCCATCATAGCACTTTTGCATTGTTGTCAACAATTCACTTGTTTTGTTTTGGCACCTTGAATGCAGGAAGCACTTTTGTCTGATCCAGCCTGTAACTTTATTTCCTTTCCTTGAACAGGAACGATGTTATTCTTGAGAGAATTTAACACAAAAACAAGAAGCTGCTGTTTCCTCTTCTGGAAGAACCCAGTGTATTCAAAGGCACATAACTTGATTAAGCTTATGATGGCTGAAGTGTTGTGTATTTGTTTCTTTATGTTCTAGACCTTTAGTCAGCAGCTTTTCTGGCCTTCTGCTGCAGGTCTTGTAGAATAGTCTGTGGTGTGGTCTATGTTCTTATATCAGGTTGTAGTAAAACCTCTCTCTAATCTGTCTGATTTGACAGTTTCAAAAAACACAGCAAAACTCTTACCTGGCATGAAACACTGTAAAGCATGGAAATAATGTTTATAGTTTTCCCTGCAACTTTTTTTTTTTTTTTTTTAATGTAGTCCTAAAAAACTGACTGGCTGCAATGGCTGCAACTTAAAATTAATTTAACAAACATGTTTGGCTATACTTTTAATTGCTAATGCATTCATTTTTCAGCTTTCTCATTGAAGCAGCATTATTTTCAGTTATCTGAATGGAAGAAATTATCTCCTTCTGAACTTTGAAAAATGTTTCTAGTTTCACAGATAGATATAGATATAGATATATAGATATATATATATATGTTTGCATTTTCTATTTAGTGGAAAATAGGACTGAAACAAGTATAAATGAATTTCTTTATCTTGGGGCTGTTTGTGAAGGATGCCTGTTTTGTAGAGCTTGCATTTTATATCTAAATGTGGAAAAACAGTATTAGAAAATATTTTAGCATAGGGGGAAAAGGTACAAAGAAGGGAAGAGAATGGTCTATTAGAGGGATTTCTGTTCTGAGGGACTGAAAGTGCACTTGTGTGGCTGCAACATCATAATCAAATAGAACAAGTTACTGCAACAAGAAACCCTGTTTCCTGCAAATTGACAACCAAGAAACAGAGCTTGACTCCAGATAGTCATTGGCTGAGATTTTCAGACAGAGTACTGAAAGAGATAAAAGTTGCATATAGTTCAAAGTATCAACAAACAAAGACCTAGTTAGCAAGGTTTTAATAGTTTCTTTGTAACTTTCCCTTTTGACTTGCAAAAATACCGAGTAGGTACAAAAATTACTGCTATTTCAGGTGGAAGTCTGTAGCTTGGGCCCTTTCCAACGTGCTTACTTTGTTCACAGTTCAGTAGGTGACACTCCACTCCTCTCAGAGGGACTGTCACCTGAGACTCAAGATTTGCTGCCAGGAAAATGGTGGCTCTTTAGCTCTCATGTTGAGATACCTGAAGATGAACACAATTAGCAAATTGCCAGAAAACTAATAAAAAATTACATTTATGCACATGTTTATTAGTAAAGAAATAAATCTAAAAAAGACATTGAATTCCTCCTTTTCTACGTTTTGCCAAATTAACAAGGAATTTTTGTCTTTAAAAAAGTCTTTAAGATAAGAATATTGTTAAATGCCTTCTCCTTAAGGGTGGGTCATCACATGGAGTAGGGCATGGATTTAAGAATATTCCTAAAATTAGGCATTGCTTCAGTGCTCAGCAGCATCAAACACCTCGTTACCATGCTAGGCCAGCCATAGTCATTCAGAGTGAATATGAAGGAAGAGGTTGGACTTCATCCCCTGAATAAGCTCTTTAAAGCTCTAATGAATCTATCTTACGGCCAGGAGGAAACTAAACCTTCGTGTAAGTAGCTGGCATTCATCAGCTTATAACTCTATTAATAGCATCTTCAAAACTACAAATATCCACAGTGCTCAGAAGGAAATTTTATTGTTTTCCTCAGTCTGATGAACTTTAAAACAGCATGAAATTACAATATAGAAATGTTAGGTCAGTGCAGGCAGTGCTGCAGCTCCCCAGCATGGCTGACTGGTAAGGAAGTCCAGAAAGCAGTGGATCCTCCTGTATTTTTTATTATTCCTGACATTATTGGTTAGAGAGGCTCGGATGACATGTTTTGTATGCTGGTTTTGGTTTGTATGTGGAATCTGCACACAGGCACGAGGACTGTTCTTTTCAAAAGCAGTAGCATTAGAAACAGTTGCAACACTTCTGTCTGGCATCAGAGCACAGTGCCAGTGTAAGTGTTTGGGATCTTGCAGAAGTGAGACCTTTGTGTGGCCTGAGATAAATGACAATTTGTGAATTTCTGTGTTGTGTCCCTTCACTTTATCATTCACAATGTCAGCTCCTTTTTCACCCTTCAGCTCTCTTGCTGTAGCTACAGAAAGCAATCTCAGCTAAAGTACCATTGAGCATCTTCTGAGAGATAATGGCTTTTGTGTTCTTCCAAGAAGGGTTTGAAGGATCCTTGGGAGTGCATCTCTCACAGGTAGAAGTACTTGTGAAGACTTAGTTTCAGAACCATTTGGACTGAACAGGTCAGCCAGATCAATCTCTTTATCCCTTATGGCTGCTGGATTTTTCACATCTTGAAGGTTACACACACACTGTTCTTTTTTATTGGTGCATTCCTTATTTCACCTTGGAATGTTTGAACAGTATAACTTACTATGTATTTCCATTTTAGTGCCATGAGTTGTAAGATAACAGACTTGCTAAACTGGATTGAAAATCTCTTCCTTTTCTGGAGCTGTATCAGCTGTGGCATCTATGCTTGACTCGCCCTCTGATTTTGATTGATTTCTTGTAGTCTTGGCTTCTTGACCCGTGTGGTTGTCAGGGGATTGCAACACGTCTAAGCAGAACTGGCCATCATGGGAATTTCGTTTGTTTTTGCAGCTGGAGGCTGGCAAGTGGATCACTTTTATCCTGAGATGATCAGGTTAATCATCTGGTGTGGTCACTGCTCTTCACACCTCTTCACCACAAGTGCAAAAGTGATTGTGAAAATATCCCCAAATCTCTATACAAGTATTTTGGAATAGTCGGACGTGACCTTTGATGTTTGGTGCCTGAAAACCAGCCAATCTCAGATTATCCATATCCAATTTGCATGGATATGGGAGAGCCTCGTATCTGGGAGCGGCTGCTGGGCTGAGGTGGTGGGAGCAGGGGAAGGAAGGGCTGTGAGGGAGCTCCCCTGAGAACAGGTTTGAGAGAAATGGCAGAACTGGGAGGCTTGGAGGCAAAAACGTGAGAGAGCTGAAAGGGGTGAAGGAAGGAGGGAGCCTGTGCAGAGGTGTAAAAAGATGAATAGGAAGAGAGTATTGTATTTGAGAAAAATGGATGCAAAATGACCAAGTAGAAGGAAAAACTGTGAGAAAGGTGAAGAAAGGAACAAGTGAAAAAAAAAGGTGAGAAGACAAATTACTCTTAAAATATAAGGAATCTAAATAATCACAGTGAACCACTGCCTGACCAATAGAACTTCAACTGTGAAAAAAAATAAAATCAAGTATGCAATAAGCCTATTTTTGGGTCTAAAGTCATGAACTAGTGCTAGTGAGACCATTTGCAGTTGATAGAAAGCCCTGTGGTTATAACATGGCATGAAGACTGAGTCACAAGGACTCTTACCAGAATATGGGATTTGGGGACATCCCTAAGTGCATTTTTTCAGATATTTGTGTGAAGAGCTGTGTTAGAACTTCTGGGACTGAAAGAGTCCCAGACCTGCTTGCTGTTACTTAATCCTTGTTAAGAAAATGCAATCCTTCTAAAAAGCGCAGAATTATTTATATAAGAAAAATAAGTGCTCTTTATCATTTGCTCCATAAATGTGATATGTTAGGGGTTTTTTCTCTTTTTCACTGTCTTAACTGGGCTTCTTTTTTTAGCTTGTTTTGCTCTCTCCAGAAGTCTTAAGCCAATTACTTAAGAGTCAACAAGACAGTTAAAGCTTAATTAATAAAATTGTGTGTGAGCTTCATCATACTCTTAAGGCAGATTCACAAGGTCATGAACATAGATAAACTCTTGAAATTCTGTTTTCTTGTTAATGCCATGTCTTCATGTGGATCTCAATATTTAAGAAGAAAAACAACAAAACAAAACCAAAATCCTAGAAACCAACCACAAAACACCCTTTCCAAGTGTCACATCTCTTGTTCAGCAGAACTTTCAGCCTGTTGGAATTTACTCACTGATCTTTGTTTGACATCAGATATCCTTGATATAACTCTATGAATCAAAGAACCTTCACCTTAATAGATAAAGACTGCATAACCTGGTTGGGTAAAGATAATATTTGATACAGGAATCAATACCATTGTTCTTTAACAGAATACTTAATTTTATATATATGTATATATACACCTCAAACATCCTATCTAATTCTAATCTGGCACTTCTTGAGATGTGACTAAGATATTTTCATGGGGAAATAAATAAAGTCTGAGTTAATCATCAATGTGGGAAGTATTTTTAAAGTAGAAGCATGCAGAACTGTATCACGCAAGGCTTGCAGACTGCCAGTGTAAATACCGTTGTCACCTTCACGTAGTCACATAAGATTATTAAACTCAGGGGTGATATTCTCATGTAACACCTACATAGTTCATCAGCTTCAGAGGAGCTGCACAAATGAGAGTAGAAGCTGACCTTTACAATTCATGTACTGAGTCACAACTTCATCTCCAAAGCTGCTGTAACTGTAATGCACTTCGCCTCTCCATCCATTTTATCTGCCTGCAACTCTCATTACTAAATATAAACCTGTTCTGGAAAGTTAAAGTGGACATGTGACAGTGGCCACTTTGGATAAGCCCCAGCACTCAGACACTCTGCCCTATTAATGGTTCCATCGTAGTTCTGCCTAATGCTCCCCAGTGCCGGTGTTTGCTTTCTCCTAGATTACCTGGACTCGAGACAATCAATAAATGCAGCAGAAGAAAGCTCCCCATTCACTTTCTGCTACAGTTCTGCCTTTTTCTTTGCAAATCTTTTAACAAAACGGGACCAAACTGTGAAAAAAAATTAAAAAGTTTCTGTTCATTTAGCTGGGAATTCTCAAGCATCAGACGGATTTTAAATGCACTTTGGCACTGCAGAAATGTCAGGGGCACTCAGCTCACGTAGGCAAACAAGAGGCTGTCTTTAAAATTTTTGACGTCAGCTGGAAGATGCAGAGACAGGTCAACAAAATGTTATTAGGACAATGTTAATTAGGACAAACCTTTATCCTATGACCGTGCTATTTAAATCTGCAAAGGGAGAGGAATCTGGAGGAATGAAAACAATGCCTGAGCACCATTTCCTAAGTCTGTTGACACTAATGGCAATGTAAGACCTTCTGCTCTTCTTGCCCTGTAATAGAGCAAGCCTGTATAGCTGTAGAATTTATAGAGAATCTATCTCTGTTACTGCTCGCACCTTCAAAATTATCTTGTTGTAATAATACTACTTTCCAGAAAAAAGAGAATAGGTATTTCTTTAAAGGGGGAAGCTAGGTCAGAACTAATGATTTGTGTATCAGCTTGGTTTTGACAGTATTATTTAGAAAAGAGTCTTGAAAAATGTCCTTACCATAGTGCTATAAAAGCAGAGACAGATTAGACTTTGAAACTTAAGTGTTCAAAATTTTGTGAACTAAATTAAGATCGAGAGGGGGTGGTGGATGGCTGCCTACTACTGCATATAGTAAACCATAGTTTCTGTATGTGGTAGTGCTTACTCACTTCTAAGGATTTCAGCATTTGCTGTGTACAAATACTTAGAGTAGGCAAACCCAAAATTTCTTTTTAGATTTCCTTTTACAAATGGTGCCTGATGATTCCCATTTTTAACTCAAACCACAGTTTCCACATTACAGAAGGATGCACAAGGCTGCAGGCTATTTGAGGGGATGTCTGTGTGTATATTTGTTAAATTTCAATGCTTAAAACTTTCATTTACTGCACCAGTCTTAAAATTCATCAGAGGGAGAAGACCAGCCTGGTAGTAAGGACACCCTCAGAAGTGAAAGGCGTGGGTAAGAGTTCCCACAGCTCACTTGGCAAGTGAGCAAGAGAAAAAAGAAAGCAGCAGCATCCTCAGATTCAGTGAGACTTGTTGGGAATGTTTGGATTGAGAGAAGAAAGTGAGAAATACAATTGTGAGGATTCTGGTGGTGTTTACACAGTGACAGTGCTCGAGACAAGGCTGAGGTGCCCCTGTATCTCATGTTGCTGTGACCTGGCTAGTCCAAAGCTTATTGTGTTGGTTTGAGGTTGTTTTGTTTTGGTTTTTTTTTCTTTTTTTTTCACTGCATTTTCACGGATTTTATGGGGGGTTTTTTGTTTACTACCTTTGAGGAATCTGTATTTTCAACTCAGTTACATGAACTACCTCACCTTCAATCACCAAAGAAGAGGGAAGTTGGGGGGTTTTGTTCCACGAAATACCATGGTTGTGGAAGGAAAGAGGAGACCTGAGAAAGCCAAAAAGCAGGAGTATTACACAAGTTTATGATAAGAAGAAGTTGGGCAAGTAACATTACCAGAAGAGGGGAAGTGAAATTTTACAAAGGCACCCCAATTGTGTAAAGTACAGCAGAAGCTAGATTGCTCCAAAGTTGTGTTCCCAGGTATACCGCAAAAACATCCAGACCTGACTGAATGTTAATTTGGTTTAAACTAATTTAGCTTATTAGTGCTGGTAGTTTCACAATGGTTTAAAAATGCAAAGACTTTGCATATTAATGTAAAAAAATTCTCTTTACTTGATTTAAAGTGAAATGAACATCAGCAAAAACAAGTGTTAGTTCATTAGAAAATGTTCATTATGACTGAGAGAAATCACTGAAAAAATAATTCAAAAGGATGTAGCCTTAAAACCTGTTTGAACAATTATTTGAGTCTGTTCTTGTTCTTCCCCAAATTAGCATGAGCAGACAAAAACCAAACATGAGTTCATGTTGTTTTACTGAAATACTCATTTCTGTGAGGGAGACACAGGAAAGAGACCTTAAAAATTTTTCTCAGTGTGCATTAAAGAACAAGTGAAATAATTTTAAGATCCTAGGCTAATGAATTCAGATGTACTTATTTATGCTGTTACTATTTGATTTTTCAAAAACTATAATCAGGCTGTGAATGTGAGAGTGGTACAATGAAACATAATGGTGTCAAATTTAACACCGATGGGCATAATTTTCCCTACTTATGAATTATCTGTCATTAAAAAGATTTGGAAGCCAGCAGCAATAATCTAGGAATTATTTTCATACTTACTAGTAAAGGAATTAAAGCTGATTGTTCTAATATGAGACAGCGGGTAACTTTTCCCTGTGTTCTGGTGGCTTTTTTTTTTTTTTTTACTCTTAGTCCTTATCAGGTTTACTTGTCCCATTCTTAATCTTATCAGCCGCATTTCCACTGCCTATACTGTCAAAGGAACACCAAGTGCTGCAGATAAAATGCTAGAGGTGTAAAAAGCTCCTGCTCAGAAGCTAAATCAGAATCACATGTCAACACAGTTCAGGCTCAGGCTCTGGCAGGATGGTAGGATCATTGTTTTTAATGCCATTTACTAATTAAAAATGAGTCCCAGATTACGGAAAGTCTGGAATGAAGCGGCTTACTAAAATGGTGGTTTAACTCCTCGAACTGGCTACGCCAGAGTCTGTCACTAAATTGTAATTTATTTGAATGTTGCTCAGCAGTTACCAAATGTTCTTCTGACAGGAGACAGCGCGGCTTGTGTTTCACACAATCATCCCCCCGTGTTTCGGCCGGAGCTGCTTTTACCCCGATGGAGACGCGTGGCAGGACTGCGGCAGGTGTATTTTATTCGGCAGATGTACTGTAAACGCATTACAGCAGATTAGCTGGATTTCTTCCTTTAAATGTACACTGTGAGATCCAACTTGCAAGCCAGCTGTTTCTTATCGGCCCGTGTAATCTTCCCGAGCCCGGCTTTGCCTCTTCGTCTCGCAGCTATTTCTGTAACGGGATCGGACGAGCGAGAGCGCCGCTATGAATTTTAATGCTTCCACTGGGGAATCCCTGCCGCCTCCTCTTTTTGGATGAGATCCTCGAGGAAAGACCCAGAACAGAGCGAGGAGGAGGAGGCGGAGGAGGAGGAGTAGAGGGACGGCGTAGCCGGGGTTCTGGGGAGAGCGGGAAGGGGGAGCCGCGGGGTGTAATTAGGGACCGTGGCGAGGCCGGCACCGAGGCGGGCGCTGGGGGGCTGGGAGCCATGGGGAAGGAAGGATGGCTCGGGGCGTGTGTCGCTGCCTGACCGCGGCACGTCACCAGCGGCAGCAGCGGGAGCGCCGCGGTCCCGCACATATGCACCCGCCGGCATCCCCCGGGGCCGGCCGCGACCTGGACAGCGCCGAGGGCATCCCGCTGGTTTCGGGCGAGAGACAGAGCCCTCGGGCCGAGCGCTAAAACCCA
>VZRQ01002106.1:1671525-1691288 GCA_013397975.1 Machaerirhynchus nigripectus
CCGGCTTCGCGGAGCGGGTGCGGCAGCACAAGGTGAGGCTGGAGTGGGTGCGGGCAGAGCCGGCGGGGCTGCGCGGAGCCGTGCGCGTCCTCAACCTCGCCTACGAGAAGGTCGTGTCGGTGCGCTACACGCTCAATGGCTGGGCCAGCTGCGCCGAGGCTGCCGCCACGTACCAGCCGCCCGGGCCGGCCGACGGCATCACCGACCGCTTCGCCTTCCTGCTGCCCCTGGGCGCCGCTGCCGCCGCCGCCGAGACCACGCTGGAGTTCGCCGTCCGCTACCGCGTCGCCGGCGCCGAGTACTGGGACAACAACGAGGGCAAGAACTACCGGCTGCGGGGCCGGCAGCGCGTCCCGCCCGCCGACGGACCCCCGCAGGACCCCGACAGCTCCGCCTGGATCCACTTCATCTGAGGCGGGGGCAACGCGGAGGCCGCTCAGGGTCGGGGGGACGCGTCCCAGGGGGCCTCGGCGCCCTCCCCCCGGCGCCTGCCCCGCCGCCTCCCCGCGAGACGCCCGGAGGAGTTTTCCCGAGTTCTGTTTACAGAGGGGTAATTTGTGTTTTCTGTGTCACTAGCGGTGCCGGGGGGAACCCTGGCTCGCCTCCCAGGCGCTCACGGGGTGTGGGCAGTGAGGCCGGGCTTGGGTTCCCCCTCAGAGTCCCGAGCACTGTGGCTTCCACCAAAGCAGCGGCTGCCGGCCGGGCTCCGGTGACAGGGGCCGAGGAATGTGCGGGATTTGCCCGTCAGGACCGGGATCCGCAGGTGAGTGCACATCCTCCCTGCCCCTGAGGTCAGGCTGAGCTGCTGCCACCTCAGCAGGTGACGCGGAGGGCACTGCCATAGGGCATCCCTCCGTCATATTTGCCTAATCCTGCTCAAGCAAAGCCCGGCTCCTGCCAGGGCCTGGATCTGCCCTCAGCGCCTCGCTGACCCACTCGTGTTAGTTGTCCCTCGGGGTCAAGGGCCTGATAGCGCAGGCTAAAGGGCAGATTACGGTTTTGAACCCAAAAAGACAAGAGTACAGATATCCCAAGGCACAGCTGTGTTTCATTGTGCAGTGAAAATGTTCGTTTTAAAGCAAAGGGTTTTTTGTGCGGTTTTTTTTTTTTTTTTCATTTTGAACCCTGTTTCAGGTATTTAAACATAGTTAGAAAGAAAAAACAGCATCACATCCTATTTGAAATGCAACTCACAGAGAGATTTTTAAAAGAAAGTGTTTTGGTTTAGAATTCACGTGGTATGTTGATGGAAAAGTTTGTCAGGATCTGCTGTTTGTTTCGGTAGGGTTGGTCCCACAAAGCTGCTTGTGTTCAGGTCAGCAGGAAAGTCATGGAATTGCACCAAAGGAAAGAGAGACGGCAAGAGTTGAATCCGTAATTCTAGTCTGCATCACAAGCAACACCTTCATTTCTATTCCTGTTAAGAGTTTAATTAAACAGTATCTGTGCAGGAGCCTGCTTTCTGAATTTCCTGCTCCAAATTCTTCATGATAATTTCAGTAAGTGATGGATTTCACAAAACTGGTGAGGTTTAATCAAATTAAAGTTCTACCTTACCATATAAAAGTATATCAATCAAAGTTACACAGCATAGTGACTTCTGCCTTCAAAGGTATATTTTAAATTATATTACCACTAAACACAGCATTTTCCTTTTAAACTTGGTTTTTCAGGAGTTCAGCTGAATACAGGTTGTGCTGGTGCCAAATCTGGGTGCTAATTTTCCAGGATTGAGGCATGTATGTGTTTGCTGGAGAGGGGCCTCTGCAAATATGACTTCTGAGAGTGGTAAAACCATGTCAGTGTGATTTTCTGATTATGAAGGGCTGTAAGTTCAGGCCTTTAAGGTTTTGGATTTTCTGTAGGTTGTTTTAGAATGAAACACGATTTTTAAACTGCATTTTAATGTTTCTTGAAAGGGTTAAGTGTCCCAAGCAGCTTGAGTAATGTCTGGAGTAATGAGTTTTCACAGAACCTTTTGAATTCGGTGAGAATTGAGAGCAGTTTTGTCTCCTGAGGGCCTGATTCAGTCAGAATAATTAAACCTATACAATCTGGGGAAAAAAGAGGTCTGGAAACTCGACAGGAAAAGAATATTTAATTTCATTTCTGTAGATCACTGGTTCTGATTTAATGGAAGTAATAGCAAGACTGCTTTCTGTAGTACTGGCAGCTTGGTTTTAATTTCCCAGTCAGTGTTCTAATCCCTATGCTTTTAATGAAACAGAACTTAACAGAAATACACTGTCAGCATCTACTGAGTATTTCACATTTTAGTATATTAACATCCCCATCTTGTAATACAGTAATCTTGTAAGTTGCTAGAACACATTTATAAAGCTAGAATTACACAACTAGGGTCTTAAAATGTTCGTGATTAAAACACATTAAGTGGTGTATTTGGTAAAGAAAGCCCAAGTGTCTTTTAGTTGAACTTATACTTTTTATAAGAGCCTTAATACTGGAGAGAAGGAAAAGGACTTGTCTCCATTTGAAAGCACTTTGAAATCTGGTAGAAATAAAGCAAACCATCATTTATTTATGTGTTGTAGCTTTCCAAAAGCTTGGCCTTTTTAACCAACAGAGTGAACCGACAGCTGTTATGCGGACTGATGAAAATGCTTGGAGAAAAAAGTAGTTTTTATGCATTTTAGATTAACTGATGCTGCAACTTTGCTTATGAAGTTTTAACAAGATTTCCTGTTTATTGTTTCAATGGCTTTAAAAACACAGACAGTGCTAAAAAACATTTTTAACACTGAACAGTTCTAGAACTCCAAAATGATTTCCCAGTGATTGGCAGTTTTCGTTATCATTTGATTTGTGCAGCATCTGCAGGTCTCTAAAAATTCTCCAGAAGTCTCTAAAGAAGTTTTAAAATCTCCTTCTCACACCTGTGGCTTAAACACTTTCAGTTTGGATTGCCCAAATGGATGTACATGCATCAAGTGCAGAAGGAGCTTGTTGTATCATACTTTACTTTTTATCATGACTTAGGTGAACTTACTGTTGTTCTTGGTTGGAATTTTGCAGACAGAATTGGGCTATGGCTTTATAATACTGTACAGGTATTATTGTTCTTACATTTATGGCCACTTTGCCAAACACAAATATGAATATTAAACCTTTTGAAGTCATAGCATACCAGGAGAGTGTTTTGCATGACAGTTTCCTGAGCTTTCAAACAGTTAATCCTGACCTAAACCCAGATTTTGTGAGTAACTTTATGGGCTTGGTCAGAGATTAATGATAATACATGTGCAAGTCCAGTAAAAGACATGGTCTTGTAGAAGATTTAGAGACAGCTCCGTTGTAATGCCTGGAAAGGGAAGGCTGCACCCAGCCAGGTTTGACCAGAGAATGCTATTGATGAAGTCTGTGGAAGGGGATCGAGGTGTTTTCATAGAAATTATCAGTGGCATATGCCAAAGCTGCACTACTTAGATTACACATTTGCACTTCTGTCGCATGAATTTATTTCCATGAAAGGTTTCTTCGTATTTCCAAACGTGTTCAGTTGCAATGGCTGTATTTTTCCACTGGCAGCATTCATGTAGTTTTCAATCCATTAGATTTCAATCTGATGCCATCTATGCCATCTAATACTTGCTAGAAGCACAGTGATAAGTGGAAATGAAATAAAAACATCAAATTATGTTTGTATAATACAGAAACAATGACTTTGAGGCACAAGATCTGTGTTGAAGGGGGTATTTTCCAATTTGGCAGGACACCAATCATTTTATTGGGAGCACGAGCCAAAGAACTTTTAAAAATTGTATTTCTAAAGAATATTGTTCAAGAAAAAGAAGTTTCACAAGCAAAGTTAAATATTTGAAAATTTTCAAGCCAATCTGTTTCTGGAAAAAATGGTTTTAGTTGCATGATTGGGGTCCATGCCACCTCCCTTTCCAAGTGATACCAGAATGGTTTAGGCAAGGCAATAATCCTTGGGTCATGTGCTTCAGTTGTAGGTGAATTATTCATTGCTTATGTCTCTGCAGATGTAAAAATGTGTCTGTCATTAATGGTGCAAAGCTGTAGCTTTATGAAATGTGCCATGTTATTTTATGTGCACTATAATGAGAATTTATACAGCGAGTTGAGTTGTACTCGTGTCTGATAGACATGGATGTTTGCTGCTTCACACTGGAACTGGTAGGGGCTTTGCATGTGATTCTATGCCTTCTATGGCAATATTTTGGAAATTTACCCTAATTATCAGAAATCCTAAAATGAATGAGAACTATTAAGTGACTGTAAATGGAATTTCAGCTAGCTAAATGTATTATTTAGTAGCATAAAACCAGTGACTGAAGGTGTTCTACTTATTTTCACTAAATGTACTTAATTCCAGGTAAATCAAATTTTTTTCCCCTTTTACCATTTGCAAGTAACTTTTTGATGTGAATGTGTGTGCCTCAGTATCTCAGAAACAAGAGAGTAAGTGCACACTGTTGTTTCAGCAGATGTGAGGGCAAACGTATCACTTGAATGAACAAATGTCTGTTCATGCATTAGCATCATCCCTTTGCAGATACAGGAGATGTTTCTCCATAATGCCAACAGGCAAGCAGCTGCTAATTTTGATGTAAAGTAACCTGCAGAAATACTCGGAATCTGATTTTTTTAACATATTATATATTAAAATTTTTATTTTTATGTGCCTTTCAATATTTCCTAGAAATAAAGCTCACGTGTTCCTTAGTTCTCCCACCAGAGGCCCAATAATTAATTTTTCATTAAAATGAAATTTTTACTAAAATATAATAATCCTAATTCCTGGCGCATTTTTAGCTGTGCCAGAAATTCTGTGTCTATAGCAGCCAGAGGAATTTGATAATATTTTCCCATATTACAGTGAAAGAAATGTCAGTCAGAAGGATGTCTTCCTGGTACACCTCTACATTTATGTAGGTAAGAAAAAAAGAAACCAACTGTGACTATAGTTAATATAACAGAATATATTTATTGTATATATTCACCTCTTGCACAAAAATACTAAATATAAATTCTATCTGAAAGCAGAAGTTCTAGTTTTCTATGAAATCTGTTCGTGGAGACCTGTCTTTTTCAACATGTACTGTTATTTATCTGATGCTGCATAATGCATATCATTCAAACTTTTGGATTTAATCTGGCTGCAGAGTTTATATCATGAAACAAAAGTGCTCACTGTAAGGAGTATCTGAAGTAAATTACTTTTACCTTCCAGCTATCCTGCATGGCTTTTTGGCAAATCCTCAGTAATTCTGTTTCCCATAGGTACTCCATGTGCACATGTTTGGAGCAAATGGAAGGATTACTTAATGGAATGGAAATATTTTTGAGCACTGAAATTAAGGATTTTCCAACATAAATAGTTCAAGGCAAGAAGTAAATATAGTCAATGTTGCTGTAAAACAAAGCCCACTTGCCTTATGTAGAGCTGATCAGTATTTTGTTTAAAATGGAAGATGGTAGCATATTTCAAAATTCAACATGTTCAGGGAAACACACCTGCTTCAATTTTCTCAGGTTCAGCTGATAGGAGAGAATTGCCCCAAAATAAAGAAGTGGTTAGAGTATTTCCTTACATCTGTGTATGGACTTGAATGTAGGTCTTCCATGAGCAAAGTGGTTACTGAGCTATGAAACCATTCGTTATTGCTTGGAGTTTTTCCTTATCCAGCTTATAAATACTATTTTAAAATTACTTCACAGAAAAGGATTTTTGACCCTGGGTTTCCCCGTCTTGTGAATATCCTCTTCATTCAGTCACTCTGGCTTTTGCTTGAGGCCTCTGTTTTTGAGGGAAGATTTGATTTGATTTTTATGCTACATAGGAAGATAATTTTACATTAGATTTTTGGAGGGGAAAGCAGATGAATTTTTTCCTTCCAATTTTCATTTTTTAGATATTAAACAATAGCATGAAGTATAAAAATTGCTTGAAATTACATATGCACTAGTGATTCCAAAGAATACAGCTAAGAATAATGTAGATGTGAGATGTGCTTTTTAAAAAACATATGTGCTTTGATCTAGAATGGCAGGGAGAAAGTCCTAGTCTCCAGTGCAAGCTATTAATGCCAGGGATTTCTTTCTATGCAATTCTATGGTGCACCTGTTTTTATAGGGATTAACTTGATTGGTGTAGTTCATGTATCACTGTGTTATGTATAGAATATTCTGTTTAAAGTGTCATTAAGGAAACTGTGTCTTAAATGGTGTTATAACTTTAGGCTCTTTTTTGTCCAACCTGACTTCACTAAATCATGACAAACTCCTCTGAATAACAATAACAAGACAATATTTCATAAAATTGTGTGATCAAGTCTCACACATTACACTTATCACCTTCTAGGACAAAAGTTGTGTTACTGTTGTGAGTTTTAAAATGTTTGTATTTCTGTATCTTAAAACAAAAAGCCAAATTGTACTACGCTTTTAAACTCAAAGAGCTAATAAGTGTGTTTTTAAAGCTGATTGAAAGTAGTCGAACTAAAATTGGCTGGATTTACTCATGTGTCAGGTGTCTGAGCTGTGGTATAACAAATGTTTGTGCACCTCCTGTGCCTCCTTCATGGAGGGGCACTCTGGGTGCAGAACCTGCCAACATCTGGACACAAATCCATGTTGCACTGCAGGAAAATTGCTGTGAGAGAGAATTGCTGTTCTTGGAGAGGTTTGAACAAACCCAACTCCTCCCTTGCAGTGTTACACAAATTGAGGTTCTGTCTGTTGAAGAGAGTGTTCTTCAACATGCAGGTTTTTATTACTGTTTCTTTGAGTTACTGTGACTTTGTTCTGAAAAAGAAATTGTTACTTAACTCTGTACTTGACTAGTAAATTACTTTTGGTTATAGTGTCTTCTGCAATGTTTATATTTCACCAAATAATGTTTGTTTCTAATGTTTGTAAAAGTTAATGTAATATCACCAAAAGTCAAAATCAACATTTTCTAATAATGCCTTGTAATTTACCTAGCCTTACAGTATTTCAGAAAATTTTCCACCAAAACTGCATCTAGTCACTGCTTGTCACAATTATGAAAGAGATATATTTATAAACCTGTAGCTTCTAGCTGCCATTAAAGATTAATGAGACAAATCACGAGCATGTGGTGACTATAAAACTCCTTTTTTTCCTTAAACTGACAAACCATGATGTCTTTTTTTGTTGAGGATCTGAACCAATGATGTTCCAAAGCCTCCACCATGCATGTTATGAGGTACCTGCAAATCTGAGACAAATACCTGACATTTGGGGCAGATTTCCCAGCCAGCCTGTCCTAAGGGTGTCCCCACTGAGTGTTCTCTGTGGAAGTTGCAGGAGAAGTTCTCTNAGGCAAGGTCTGGGATGGGATCCGGGATGGGGTCCTCAATGGGATGGGATGGGATGGGATGGGATGGGGTGGGGTGGGGTGGGGTGGGATGGAATTATCAGTGGATGTAAATGTATGTGGCTGTTTTTATTGTCTCGTTTCAGCAGCACCATTTCAGCCCCGTTTTAGCATTCTGTGGTTGAGGAAGGGCTGCCTGAACTGCAGAGCTGAGGCTGTCCCAGTATCAGCTAAACGATCCCAAGTACTCCTCCAAATACTCCTTCCTGTTTATTGCTAACTTCAAATTATTTGTTTCTTGAATTGTTACAATGTGCTGCTATTTAATCTTTCAGTGTCCTCAACATCTTCTCTTGCAATGCCAAGAACAGTTTTCAGCTTTTCTTTAACTAACACTTTTTAAGCCTTTTTTAGAATACAGATAAAAGCCGTATAGCCACAAGGAGAAAAAATGTTCTGTGTTTGTTCTCATATAATTGGTACAATTTCTTTTTCTATCCTCTTTCAGAAACATCTGCTTAGCTGTCTCGTTATTAATAATATTTTTTGTATGTATGTGTCTCTTTGGAAGGGCAAAGTAATTAATATTAGCCCTAGATTTCTTTCCTTTTATTTCCAGAGGGAGTGTTTTGTGATTTAGCATCCACCTAATCTTTCTGTTCAAGTAAAAATGAACTCTTAGCCCACATAAATTACAGAATCTAGAACTGTTTTCTTAAGGTACTATTATAGAAATATTAGATTGTATTAGTTAGAATCACAGAGTGTAATTTAAATTTATTTTTGGTAAGGATTATGCTTTGAATTTAAAACTGCTGTTGTACTTGAGTGGTCCTGAAGTAATGAGATTACAGTTCTGAGTGAAGATTATATTGAAGATTAGTTTTACATTGTTCTTTAGTCTTGGATTAATTTTTCATTATTTTCACTCTTACACGGGACAGTATATGACTATGGTAATTCATCTGATGACTAATCAGAATTACATCTTGTAGACAGAAAGTCTTATTAATAACAGGAGTTAAGTGAAGTGTTCAGACAGTCGTACTACTACTAATGGTAATAATAATCCCTATCTCTAAACATTCATGTCTGGGTGCTTCTTGGAGTCTATCAACAATTTTTGGTCAAGAGATTAATTGGCTCAGGGAACGAATGGAATCCTACAGCTCTCTGAAATGGGGGACTTGTGAAGAAGGGAGGGAGGTGATGGCAGAAAGCAGAAGTTCTCTTGTGTTCTGAGAAGTGCAGACTCATCCTCCTGTCCTGTGGATTGACTTTCATGGCCAGAGAAAGGTACAAGTGCCGTGTCTCCATTTAAATGCTTCTCTAAGCAAAATACATTCAACAGCATGAATAATTAAACACTACAAACAAATGACAAATAGAACAGCCTAATAGCAAAGGATGTAGGATACTTGTGATGCATTAAAACAGATCAGATCTGAAGTGACTGAATTAGGCTTTGTCAGGAAGAGGGAGACATCAGTATTGTGGGGCAAACTCTAAGCAATCCAGATACCACAGAGTCAATTCTCCTGCCCAGGACTGGACAGGAACAAGCTATTCAACAACTGCTGAATATTAAAGCTATTAAACAGCTGTTCTTAGACTGTGTCTCAATCAGTGTGGAGAGAGTGGAGAAAATTACATTAAGGACACTCCTAAGCTGATCTCAAAATTGGTCTGTGCCATCTGCAGCATATCTCGGTAATAATTTACAATGATTGGGCGTTGCTCGAGAGTGTTTTAATATTGCCTTACAGCCAGGAGCTCCTGTTCCCTGGAAATAGCATCCCCAAGGATGCTGTTTTCCCTCAGTTCAGTCACATGAAGCTGGGTACAATAAAACGAGGTTTAAGTTAATTCCTTTGTTACATTCAGTGCTGTGAGAAGTGTGTCTGTGTGTTTTGAGCATTTTCAGTGGAGCAGGATGTCTTCATCTTTTTTGCTGCTCTTACAGTTGCCCTGGGCGAGTGCGTGGCCCCGGAGCTGCGCTGAGCCTGCAGCGCTGGGAGCTGGAGGCCCGGCCACTGCTCTCCCTGCCCCGGCTTCAGCGTTCCGAGTGCCACCGTGTGGTGAATTTGTGTGATAATTCGTATTTTTAATTGCAGCCGTTTCAGTCAGGTCACCGTTTGCGACCTGAAGCCTTTTTTCCACTGGTGACCTGTGTTTATTAAATAATGCTGCGATATTCTTAGGTTTTCTTTCTCTTCTCCAGGATATTTAGTGCGGGTGGTGCAGTTCCCTTTGCCTCTTTGCTGTGCGATTTCCCCACATCACAGCAGAAAAGCCTCGTGTGCTCAGAGGTTGATTGATTGCTGCAGTTCAGGTTATTCACTCGGCTGGGCTGAAGATGGATGTCGCGTTCTTTTTGTGTCAGTTTGGCAGACTAAAACCCTGCGATGGGAACCATTACTACAGGGAGGTTTTAGATTCCCAGTCTATCAGTCTCAAAGAAAAGGGAAGAGGATCCTTAGCCACAGGACATCACCTGTCTGCAGACACCAGTTCAGGCAAGCATTGGATACTGAGGTTTGCTGCACTTCTAATCAGAGCTGCTTAACAGATTGTCTCACTGCTAATTTAATGAGAGTGAAGTTGACATTGCCCTTCTCTTATGCTCATCAAAACACTGCCAAGTGTTTCGATGTATTTTTGTTCTTTTAATTTTAAACATCAATTTTTTTTCCTCTCTAGTAAGAAGTAACAATTACAGGATTTGTATTTGTATAATGGCAAGCCCAAGATTCACAGAGAGGTGCAGCACTCCACTGGCTTAAAAACAGACAAAATGTAAGGTATGCAAGCTTTTGGGGACTGATGTTGATAAAAATCTTAGCAAATAAAATCTGGATTGAAAAACTTAGTTCCATGTTTAGCTTCTATTAGTCAGATAGATAACTGGGGAGATAAAGGGGTTGGTACTTGTGGAACAGTGAGGAAGTGTTGGCAGAAAGAAAGGTGATGATATAATTAACCCCCAGGAGATACAGAGATGTAATTATTGGTTGTGGGATTATAACATCCCATAAACCAAATCTCTCTATTGAATCTATAAGGTATATAAATTGTCCTGTAATTGTAATTGTTAAATTCTTAAGCTCAGGATCAAGACTTAAGAGGTCACAGATAAAGTGATTATTTTTGTAAGAAATCACTTCCTTTATTAATTTTTTGTAGGAGCACACACTGTTGAACAAGTTTGACGTTTTTCCCAATGATTTATACAAAAGCATTTAAAATTGTGTCATAGACCAAAGGTTATGCACGTTCACCCCATCTTTTTGTGCTGATAAAAGACATTCATTGTGGATTCATGTCAGCAAGTGCTGCATTCATACTCTTGCAGTCTGGCTTCAACCAGTGCCTGGTGGTCTGCCTGAGGCTTCCTGCTGCTGCTGAACATAGTGAAGTTATGGGATGCTTGGAGCTCTCTTTGGGTAGCAACCTTCAAACAGGGAAGGACACATTCTTTTGGCAGCATAATTCAGGTAGTTGAGTGAATTGTAGAAAGTTGTAAAAATATTTGGTCCAATAGACATAATTTGTCCTAAACAGCAGAACACCACAGCTCTTGGCATAAACCACATGAAAAAAAAAGCACCTAAGTACCGTTGTTTCCATTTTAAGAGGAATAAGTCACTTTAAAGTTGTATAAAATTTTAAAAGGGAGGACCAAACATGTCTACCTCTAATCCTTTTAAGTGACAGAGCATCCATTTTCCACCTGTAGACCATGAAAGAGAGGTTGAATTCTGTTTCAGGTGCTTTTCCCAGACAGTTGTCATCTATCCACACTGATGTATGGAAACTGCTAATACGGTTTAAATGGGCAAAGTTTGAGAAGAGACTGGGTTTGCCAGTTTTTATTGTTCCCCAGGTTCCTTAGGGCATTACAGAAATAACTATTTTATTGATCAAAATTTAAAAATACAAACGTTTTAAGGGGAAAATGGTATAAAAACTAGTTACAGTGCTCTGGGCTAACCTCTGCAGGGAGATCCACAAGGGTCACGTATTACGCAACAAAGATGAAGAGCCTGTTGCTCTCTAGCCAAGCTGGAAAAAGACAGTGAAAGAAACAGTATCAAATAGAAACATTTTCCTGCATTCCTCCCTCCGTTTGCCTGCACTTACTGTATTTGAAACAAACTTTCTCTTTCCCTTCCGAAGTGCACAGGAGGTGAAAGACTCAAACTGATGCAGGGAGTCTGTAAGAGGCCAGGACCAAGCTCCCAGCTCTCTGGGCCCTGAATGTTGTCACAATAAATACTACATGGAACTGTGAATAATGGATAAGTACTGAGAGTTTTTGAAACATTTACTCTAGGTTTACAAGAGCCTTTTGTTTATCAGCCACTGCCAAGTTAGAACTCCTGTGGAACAGCCAAACTCCCTCTTTCCTCTTACTCATTTTGTAGTTTAATTCCTGTGGAGAAGATGAAACCATCTGAAACACACAGTGGATTCTCTCTTGGCAAGGCTTTGATGTGTGACTTGTGTAGCAAAAGTTTGCTCCTAGGATTTAAACCTAAAAACCACCAAACCACTTACTTTGACATCCCTTCAGATCATAAAAGAAACCCTCTTTTTATAATTAGAAAGGTTTCTGTATTACCAGCAGTGTATTTCTGCCCTTTAGAAGGGCTGATTCATATCCCTTTAGAAAGAAGGAACTTCCAAAGAAATATGAATTTTGCTTTAGTCATCTTACATGAACTAAGCATCCCCCAGCTTCCTCTTAGATCAACTTAAATCATTGGGGTTTGTTCCCATTTTGTGCTTAGCTGCTAATAACCATTTTAAAATTGTGGGGAATGGCTTTAGACCAAAACTCTGCTGTACTACTGTTTTCCTGAAGTGCAGGTGTGTACAACTCCTACTCCATTAGATGTCACAGCAACTTTGAGAGCACATTTGTGGATTCATTAAATATTAAGTCTAATGGAATCAGCTGCTTTAGTTCACTGGTTTGCAAAGGGGAAGTTTTGGGTTCATTTGGGATGTCATTAGGGCAGTTGCCTGCTTGATCTTAAATACAGACACACATGGATACAGGATATGCCAAACTATTCCTGATCACACAACTTCCACAAGTATCTGCTCTGCTGAAATCACCACAATTACCAAGCATAAGATGTAAAATTAATTCCTTAATGAGTTGTGACTTAGGTAGTGTTTACTAGACAAAAATACAGCCTAAATAATCCACCGCAGAACCTTGATAAGCAATGACTGCAGGAGCTTTGCACACTATGAAAGCACAGAAAGGGGGAAGCAGGGCCCCCATTCCTCCTGCCTCACAGGCAGGACTACTTGATTACACAGGAAAAAAAAATAGAAGGAAAGCAAAGGATTAATAAATTCTGTAAAGAAATAAAAATCACACAGAGAGGTAGTTGATATTGCTTCTCCTTTTTTGGTATCATCTTTGCAACTCTAAGAAAGAAGAACATGAGGAGGTTAGGAAGACACTGCTTTTCAACAGTCTGGGAGCAATAGAAAAGTATTTCAGGGAAAACTGTAGTCCAGCTTATGAGAACAGTCACGTGCCATGTTAAGGCTGCTGTTACTAAATTTGATGTCAAATGAATCTATGGAACTATATATTTTAGCAAGTGAATTTTGTTTCCCAAAATATTATAGATAACATCTGGAGTTACATGAATCAGAAAACAGAATAAAAAACCCTCACAGGTACACAGATGTGGAACACTTTTATCACTGTAATTATTTATAGTCTTGTATGTGTGATCTTAAGTGGTATTTTTCAAGTTGCCAAAACTGGATATTCAGTATTTCCTTGATTGATGACAAACTACACTGAAATATTTTGTATGAATTTATTTCATTATTCCAGCTCAGTCCTCAATGGATTTTATGTATTTCTCATAGGCATCTTCAGTCATCAGTTCATCAAGTTCAGCAGGGTTTGCCACAGTCATCTTGATAAGCCAACCTATAGTTAGGAAATTAAAAAAAGAGGGTTGCTAATATCCTACAAGAAAGATGCATTCATGTTACTGCTTTAGGAAAGCACTCCCAGCAGGAACAACCAGCCTTGGAGCACTGGAGAATCATCCAGGTTTTTGTGCAGGCAAAACAATGTTTCAGTATTTGAAAAAGTGAACAACCAACCAACCCATCATAAGAAATGGCCTTTAGAGTCAGAGGAGTTGTGTAATTTAGTGCTGGTTCTGACAGTGGCAGAGGAAGATGCTGTCTGGAAGGAATAAAGGAGCCTGAGCTCTCAGTATCATGAACTCTTACAAGACACAAAACTAGAAATGGAGTCAAGGGAAATAGATTTAAATTCAGCCACAGTGTGTATCTGAAAATAAGATGTTGTAAAACCACTGTTCAAAGATAAGACTGTGATAATGCTTTCATGTTAAATTTTACTGGGCTTGAACTATATTCAGTATATTCAAGTCCCCACATCATTAAACTGGAAGGACAGGAATTGCAGAGCCATTTGTAGTAGCAAGAATCCACATAGCAGTTATTAATGAAAGATAAAAATGTCATCTTACCATCTTGATAACAAGATTTATTGACAAGTCCTGGATTATCTGCAAGGGCAGCATTAATCTCAGTCACTTCTCCTGAGAGAGGCGAGTAGAGTTCACTAGCAGCTTTCACACTTTCCAAAGCCCCAAACTCATCTGAAATAGAGAATATGAGGGAACGTTTCTGAGGGGAAAACACAGAGCACTTCAGTTTTTTCAGTCAGACATCCTGGTGACGGCCCAACCAGTGAAGAAATGTCTAGATCTTGAGCAAGTAAACAGACTAAAGTCAGCCACTTTATTAAATTTGATGTTTATGGTCTTGAATTCTGGGGAACTTGTACTAGCTGGCTGCTACAGAAGGGACAGGAATTCCTTACATTTGGTTAATCCTTTGCCTAAAGCCCCACAGCATGATATAATATTGACTTAGAAGGAACAACACCCAGCTCTTGCTGCAAGAGACTTAAATATGCCTTTTATCTAAAATTTTTATTCATAACTGGGTTACAAGATCAACTCAGCCACCATTTCAGCAATCCCATTTTTCCTTCAGAAATGCTATCAAGTGTTATATTTGCACTCACTGGAAAACACACATTAGTATTCAGAAGCACCACACTGGAAGCACCCAGCAGCTCTTCCTTTTTTCCTGTTTTGGAGGGAGTTATGGAAATGGTGCCTGGAGCAATGTTAGTGCAGAGTTCTCAGCCATGAGCAAACAAGACAGAGGCTGAGGGAACAGGGAGCTGTCAGAAGAGCAGATAGGCACCAGCACAAGGGATCTGAGAACAACTTGTTCTGGGAAAGCTTGGAATTAGACTGAGGCCAGAACGGGTAGAAAAGAGAAGAACTTAAATGGAAATGAAATTCCTTCAAATAAAGCAAAACTACAAGTTGGTTAATTAAAATCCTACACAGAGAGACCTTTTGTCTAACAGTCAGCATTCAATGTAACAGATTTGGCCAAAACAGTTTGATAGGGAGCTATTCCACAGGAAGGATGGCAGAAGAAAGCCCTTCTCCTTTACCTCATAAACCCACATTTCTTTTTTAAAAATTCTCTGATGATAATGACAACCTTTTCTTCATACACTATCCAGACAGCTCTCAGTGTTAATACAGGAAAAGGCCTTTCATTTTATATTCACTTTCTTTAACAAGAAAAGTCACATAATTGAATGATGAAGAATGTAACAATTTGTACACCACTAATGAGCAAAACCCCATGATTACACTTAATACCCCAAAAATTACTGAGTCTCTATATTTGTAGAAAAGTTAGAGCTTGATATCAANCGTAACAATTTGTACATCACTAATGAGCAAAACCCCGTGATTACACTTAATACTCCAAAATTACTGAGTCTCTATATTTGTAGAAAAGTTAGAGCTTGATATCAATTAGAAATTTCACATCATGCAACTCACAAAGAGTGTAACTGGAGAATTACAAATAAACACTTGCAAGTTCGGACCAAAGCATAAATATTTGAATAACAGAATATAGATAAAGTTATTACAAAAAATATTTTAAATACTGTATTTTTGAATAAATTTCTTCACAGTTTAAAAAGCAGGTATTTTCTACTGCTAAGCACAGTCTGACAGTGAGAATTTCAAATTAAAGCTGTCTCTTGTAGAAATACCTGAATTTATTTTGCATCCAGAAGCTTTATAATGGTATTAATGACCATAAATATTATTTCAGAAAATCCATCTTTGCAAAGGAAGAGTGGGATGAGTACAATAATCACTTCAAGAGCAACTAGAACTGAAACTTACCGTGTTTACTCAATTTTGTCCCAACTTCTGGAAGGCTACAGTAAACAACGTCTCCTAATGCTTCCTTAAAAGAAAAGCAAAAGCATCAGAGCATATATTAACAAAACTATGCATAGAAGAGAACTGATACAGTAACTCTAGAACCTGCATGTCAGTAGTCTCTGTCTCTAAATGTTGTCCTCATTCTTTACGGATTGTGTGTTTTTCACTTTTTCTTAGCAAACACTTAATATGAATAAACTGTTTTGTTATCATGCCCCAAACACCAAATTATTGTTTCTCTATTACAGCGCTAGTAACCCTCAGGCTCAGTTTATATACAGATTTCTTCTGGCAGAATGAGGAATAACATCTGCTGATCTTCTTAGCATCAGCCACAGAGAGCTGTTAGCACACAGTTTGTCCTTGCTGACTTTATTGGGACCCACATCACCATAAGAATTGGCTCAACTCTTCCCTGACACATGTATCCTATCTCACAAAAGACCAGAGATCTCACAGAGTATTAGAGTTATTGACAGAAAAGTGAGATTAAAGGAAATGCTGCTTGTCCTAAGAAACATTAGTTCCATTTATTGATAGCTTGTCCCATTCATTTTCCCTAAGTTTCACATACAGCAAGTCTCTGCCCAGAATTTGCCTGTGACTATTCCAAATTAAGTACCTGCATGAGAACAAAAAACCCAAAGGAATTCCTGTCCTAGAGTAAGAAATATATGCCATGCTGTACATCTGTTCACATCTGTTCTTTAGCCAGAGGGATTTCGCCATATTTGTGTTCAAAGGAAATTTGACCTAAAAAAGTACATGATGTCCCTTCACAGCCATGAACTGCTCAGGCTTAGACCTGCACACTGAAGTTTCTCACCAAGTTCAGCTCTCCACAGGCTCAATCTGAAGTTATTAAGCCCTTATCAGAATGCTGAGGTAGCACAAATATCACAAATAATGTGATAGACCCAAGTCCAAAAAACCATGCTCAGTGTGTCGCATATGCAATTAAAACAATAAAAAACCCGTAAATGTCCAAAGAGCAAGGACAGAGCAGAGAGGCATAAATAAATATTGCAGACTTGGGCAAGTGGGGAGGGATCAATACCTGGGCAAAATTGCTGATTCCTACTGTTCCAATGCCATTTTCCACAGATATCCATTCGTGCTTGTCTGTGAATTTGCGGGCTAAAAGGAAACAAACTTGGTATTTCAGAAAGAAGTGACATGTTGCTCACTTAAATACAGTAACGCATTTGCAGGCTTAGGGTTTTTCACTGAGTTTGTTCATTTTTCTTGGAAGATATTTTAAACAGCCCATGCAATTTACAGAAGCACCTTGTTCTGCTCAGGACATGCTCAGTGACAGGGCAGAGGCTCACTGGGTGTCCTGCTCAGAGTATTATCGGTTCCTGTGCAACCATCTGGAGACTGATAAAGTACACGACTAAAAGGACCAGCTCTACTTCAAACAGAAGTGCAAATCTAAAGTTTGTATGTGTATTTTACCCATAGTTATACATTTCTATGATAGCACAGTGTCTTTTCAAACATGTTTAGCGTTTATTTTTGTTAACTACTTTATTATGGCTGGGAAGGCCAGTGTTAGTGACTCTAGAAACACTGTCAGCATGACAGCATCTCATTCAAAGTGCAAAGTTAGCACAGATCTATGTAAAATTAAGGCAAATTAATACAGGATAAATTAATAAGGCGACTCATACAGACAACTGCTACTTAACAGGATTTGCTCTCTGTTAATATTGTTACTGTGAGAAGCACAGAGTAGTTATACTGTATCATTTTAAAATAAGACTGTTTAAAACCTTGTTAAGTCTTTTCACAGCAAGGTTACAATTCTCCTTACATTTCAGATCTCTAAGATTCAAGACAGCTTTATTAGAGCAATTGTTTTTATAAAGACTTATGGAGAAACTTCAAAAGAAGTAACTGAAACAGGCAATATTTTTCTTGCTAACATTTTTCCTGGAACTTTTCTCACTCTGAGCATTTTCAGCCTGCCTTGTCCGTTTTCTCACTTCTATATAATTTCCCTGTAGATACCTTCCTACTTTTTTTAAGGAAAAAATTTAATTAATTTATTTTTATTTTCCACTTGCAGCACCCATCCAGTCAGGTAAGGGATGTTGCAGAAGCTGAAAAAAAAAACTTCTGAAAAACCTCCCTGAGTGATTAGTGCCATAGTACAGCTGCACCTTCCTTTTCAGTTCAAAATTCTCCTCTCAAGCTCATCCTGTGGGCTGGACTCCTTAGAGCAAACACCAGAGAAACCACACTTCTGCAATTCCTTGTATATTTTCTAAAACTATATGTGAAGAAAAACAGAAGTTCTCACTGTAGAGCTGCTAAAATATTTCCAGTCATATTTTAAGCTTCTTCAATTGCAGTGATCCTCTTATCTGTGTCTGAAAAGTTCAAGAGCAGCAAGTCTCAGATAAAAATGGTTTGTCTTAGAATAGGGCCCAAGTTTTATAGAGCTACATAGAGCAATATGTGGTTTGGCAAGTATAGTACACAAACAAATATGAGTAAACTCTAAATATAAAGTATTTTCCCATGAATTATCAGTCAATTTCATCTAGCACTACTTATGTCTACAAAAATTCTCATGACACACTCTAATGAACAGAGTCTTAAATGTCTCAAGTAATTTCAGGTCAAGATGTTAAACCCATAGGAATTCTACTGGAAATGAGTAATGAACCATAAGAACGGAGAATGACAGTTGACAAATCTCAAACCCAAGCTGAACATTTGACACATGTCACAAAGAAGCCAACCAGAACATTTTTATTTAGAATAATAATATTGTATAGAAACTGTTTATAAAGCAAGGCTAATAAAAAACCAGATTTTCACGCCAGTTTGGAACACAGCAGAAAAATGTCCTGAACAGTTAAAAGAGCACATAACTTTCTTGCAGGGGAGAAAAAAAAAAGTGAAAAATTAAAATTCTGAGCATGCAACAAAAACCACTGCAAATAAAGTAAAGGTCAAATTAAAAACAGTTAATAAGTAATCTCAAAATTTGAACTTTGAGCTTATGTGGTCAGCCCATTAAATAAATCAACCTAAAGGAATATGAAATGTCAATGCATACCAAATCTCTGTCTGCATTCTTTTACAGAACAGCAGCTGAATTTACTCTATCTTCATTCATTTCAACAGGACTCTGGTTTCAGCTTAAGTAGCACACTCTGAACTCAGGCCCTCATTTAGTGTAACCTGCCTCTATTAAATGTTTCATATATACCTGAAGAGTGAACTCACACCTCCACAAAGAGGCATACAAAACTCTTCCTCTCTGCCGAAAACAAAAGCACTGTTTGTTACTTCGTCAAGTGATGCGTATAGAAAAATAATGGGTACACTGACCAGTGAAAAAAAGCTTAGATCTTGACTCAGTTTGCAAGTAACAAACAATAAATGTTATTTCTTTCACTTGCAGCAGAAGGCAATAAACAGGTAGGTTTAAGATCATCTGGACAGAAATGGATGAGCTCTTCTTAGTGGCAGTCATTACTTTTAAAGCATATTCTCCTCCTCTTCTTGCCTACTTTTTAAACATTTCTGTTTGCTCGAGTACCACTGATTCTGTTTTTCAGACTTTCATGGGTAACTTCCATTCAAACAGAGCTTTGACAGCAGTGGACGCTTTCAGAATTAACTACACCAAGTGCAAAATCACAGCAAGCACTGATGCACGAGTCCCTGCGGTGCCACTCGTGCAGCTGTGGCTGCACAGGAGCCAGAGCCAAACTTGTGCAGCCCAGAGCGGCTCGAGGCCCTGCAAGCCTGGCCGGGGCTCCCTGGCTGCCCACGCCAGTCCCTGCTGCGCCGCTGCCTCCGCCAGACACCCGCCCCTGCCCCTTTCTTGTGCTGCTGATGCTCCTTGGAGCCAACATCAAGCTGTTAGCGGGCGGCAATCCCGGGAAAAGCTATCCGCTTTTTTGGGCAACCTGCTGTGCTCCCCGCTCGGCCCACTCTGCGAAGCCTGTCTGGGACCAGAGGGGGACTGAGCCGCTTTGCTAAAAACTGCAGTGTGGAGATGAGGTAAAAGTTTCTGGCCAACTAACGGAGGTGAACCTGCTCCTGTGGGAGCGGGACCGGGAGTGCCGGCAGCGGGACCG
>VZRQ01002106.1:1692834-1755262 GCA_013397975.1 Machaerirhynchus nigripectus
AGCTGACACGCCGGCAGCACTTTGGGAGTGAACACCGCATCATTTTCCCAGAATCACTAAATAGGCTGAGTTGGAAGGGACCCACAAGGCTCGAAGTCCAACTCCTGGCCCTGCAGAGGCACCAAACAGTCTCCCACGTGCCTGAGAGCGTTGCCCAAACGCTTTCTGAGCTCTCTGAGGTTTGGGGCCGTGACCATTCCCTGGGGAGCCTGTTCAGTGCCCGACCACCCTCTGGGTGAAGAACCTTTTCCTAATATCCAACACAAATCTCCCCTGACAGTTCAAGCCGTTCCCTTGGGTAAGCCCGTTTTAGTCGGAAGCTGTAATAACGTAAGCCTATAACCTAACCTAACTCTAACCACTGCAGCTGATAGCAAACAAGTAAATACTTTGCCCACAAGCAAAGTGACTTTTCAATGTGGTCTTCATTCACTCGCTAACAGGTTGTTCCAGTTGTCCATCGGTGGCTGGCTTCTCTTCCTTCTTGCATTTAATTCCAAAGAAACTGAAGAGTTTCATTAGCATTAGATCAACAATTTCCTCTTCTTCTGAAGCCTGGAAGAACAAAGAATAAGTCACTAAGAGGTGCACACCCAAAGTGGATTCAGTGTCTGCTGAAGCCAGAGCAAGTTGCAAGACAAAATCTCTACTTGAGGTGAAATAAGCCATCTTTCAGCAGAGCACGAGTGACTGCTGAGCAAAACATCGTGCCAATATTTTTATCCAGACAGAAGCCCCAAATGAGTATGGACACTATAGAAATTTTGGCTGTCAAATCCCATGGAAATCTCTCTACATGAGCCTGGAGTGCACTTGCCAGCTCCCATACAGCTTGTGTTATACAGAATGAGACATCCACCTTTTCTAGATGAAGTAAATGAGAAAAACGCAATATATCTTCTCTTCTATCAACCATATTCTTTGTTTTCATCTCCCTTGACTTTACTTAAAACATAGAGGAATTGTGGTCAGTACTGGAGTGCTAAGCTGGATTTCACACTATCAATAGCTTGAATGGGTCAGGCACTCACAGTGATGGTTTTAAAAGGAGCTGTGAAGCCTCAGGCACTTCAGTAGCAGTTTTGGCACCGATTTCAGTATAGCCCAGCACAAGCCTAAGAGTTTTTTGCTGGATTTAGTGTGTGAACAGAAGACTACAAATCAGATCTGAACAGGGATTCATATGAACAGGAATGGACAGTGTAAATCTGGAAAATCTGAAGTGTACTTTCTGAACAAAAGTTTCTGCCTTCTTAAGAGCTGGACTGAATTTACATGGTTTTCATCCATGGTTGAATACCTGAGTAAGCACTGAACAAAAAATGTTAAAAGCAGGAGAGCTTAGATGAACAAACCTGGTAGTGCTTCTGCTCCTCACTAAAAGCCACCAGAATCACCGAAATGAAGAGATTCAGTACCACAAATGTCATAAAAATGATGCAGGATCCAATTAAGAAGGAGCCTAAAATTGGATTGTAGTCCAAGACCTGTATAATGCATAAGGTAAGACATCATCTTGTGATTGTGACAACAAACAAACAAAAACCATACATACATACATTCATACATACAAGCAGTTATGACCCAGTAAGAAGTTTGTCACTTTGAAAATCCTGTATCTAATCAATTATGTCATACGTATTATACATATATATACATTTTCTCCTTTAGTCACTGTCCTGTGTTGATACCATATAGTACAAAGAGAATAGAATATTATATATGTGTGTGTGTGTGTGTGTGTGTGTGTGTGTGTGAATATGGGCAATTTTGGGGTTTTTTTAAAGTATTTGCATTTGATTGTAATGGTATGACAGTTTCACATGAAAGCTGACAAGCCTGGAGATCTGTTTATCCACAGAACAGCTGAAGCTTCTTCCTGCCTCAGCTTTCAAAATAGATGAGATCTCTGTATGCATTTATTTTCTTTTGCTGTATGCTTTACAAAGAAGCACAGTCAGACTGTCAGAGACACCTATAAACCAAGGGTTGCGAAAAATCCAAACCCTAATCTCCATATAAGATACAGTATAGGAAGATATTCTCAAGATTAACATGAGTGGGATGTAGAGGTGAAAAAGTTTGTGCCCAATTACTGATCTTCAAGGCCAAACATATCCTATTGGATCCATGGTCTAAAAACATCCACCAAGGAGGACTTTCACAGTCAGAGATGTCCAAGAATTAATCCACAAAGAACGGTTCAAAAGATATTGAAATATTTGAAAGATCTTACTGAAGAAGTGGTATATAAAGAATAACAAAAAAACCCATTAACATGAAGTTCCCTTGTGGAAGGCCTTGCCTTTTTTGGGAAGATAGAGGGGTTGTTCACAACAAACACAGGGCTTTGCTCACATTTCTATCTGTAGCTTTCTAAGGAAATTGCTCAAAACTTTCAATCAATTAGTAACATCTCTAGTTGAAATGTAAGCAGGTTTCGTAAAGAAAGGTTCATTATGAGATTCCTCATGGTCAAAATAGGACATGAAAGAGATTTCACTTGGCGTCTTTTTCTTGCTCAGAAAAGGTGGCTGCTTTAGGAAGCTGTGGAGCTGCAAAATTAGATTAATGTTTAACACTAATTGAAAGTCCTTCTATTTGCTGGGTCAAAGCATATTTGATAGCTGAGATGCCAACTGTATGGTTGTAAACTTCTCAAAATTAAAGGTGGTACCTCCTCATAGTTGAAGATTCCCAGCTGAAGACTGACCATGGTCTCTGCCGAATCAAAGAGAGTTTTGTAAGAGTAGAGCTTCCATCCAAATATCAGGTTTGCCTGCAGATGACAGAAGTCATGTCTTGTGTCATGATCAGAGTCCTTGCTGCAAAATGTGTTTATCATGGATATGAGAATGTCTTATATCTGCTCAGGTTGCCACTAGATATGTAAAAAAGTTACTTATTTCCCACTTATAAACTAGCCAAACAGAAAATGGCACTTTCTGAACTCTCCAAAATTTGAGCTTTATCCAGAAAATCTTTTTTTCTGTACTTTGTTCTTTGTCACATCTATTACGCATAGAGAATCCTTATATTTCAGCTCAGTGTTTGAGTTCTCACTAAATTTCAGTTTGCAAAGAACAGAGTAGTGGATGTTTTAACTTCACTTTCACTCATACAGAAGACTTGGCCTCCAAGCTTCTAACCTAAGATTTAGACAGGCAGCTTTATCCCATTTTACATGGCAAAGTTATGTTGCTTTCAGCATTCAGAAATAGTTGATTTAACCTGACAGTACCTGGAAGCAGACTGCAGACAACAGAAAGCACTGTGGTACTCACAGCAATGGAATAGGCGAGGAACATGATTGCAATAACAGTGATGAATCCAGAGATATCACCCCATGCCCTCCTTAGCGTTGAAGTGATCATGTTCAGTTTAGGGTTGAGCCTCAGCAGATGCCACAGTTTCACTGTGGAGAGAAGCACCAGGAATGCAATCAGGTAGCCAAGAACTGCATCAGCTCTTGCTGTTTCACTGAAGCTTACGGAGCTGTTAGGAAAAAAAGAAAATACATAATGTATCATGCACACAGAATCCTTTGAAGTGCATAAATGGGTATGCTGGAAAAGCCATTTACTCTGTCCTTGGTTTCAGTGGAGACCTAAGGAGTTCCTGCTTGAGTGTTCCCACCTGCACTTCCTACTGCGTGCACACAAAAAGCTCAGTTGTGCATGGCTAAGTTTTTTTTTAAGGAGAGGAGGTCTAGGCTGTAGCCCAAATTCTGCTCATTATCCTGTGATTCTACCACCTCTTTCCCATGTGACTGTTTTTAAAAAGACACTATAATTTTCCATTCTGTACTAAATCATCCATTATTGTCCTCTAACCAATGGCTTTTTACAACAAAGAACAAGGCAGATTTTGTGCTTTCTGGGTGGATGTTCCAAAGCAGAAATGCTTGTTGGTTTACAAGAGGGTGATGCAGAGAGGAGAGTAGGGGCTACAAAAGGGAACTTGGTGCTCAAGCCTGCTGGATTTTATTACAGCAGTATCAGAAAAAAATCCTATTGCTGACACAAATCTAAGCCCTGACACAGACAGCGTTCATGAATATAACCATCTAGGATAGCAATACTTAGCATAGACAAGATGCTGTCTGGGAAGAGGAAAAATAGATTTATTTCTGCATAAGCAGCAACAACAAAGGATGCACTAAATAGCATTAGTACTTACTCCTCCTTGTGTTCCTGGTAGTAGCTGATGTCTCGGGTCCCAAGGACTGTCCGTTTCACAAACACTGACAGAGCACTCCAGCTAATCAGTATAATGGCCAGCTCCAGGAGATTCCACTTGCTATGGAAGTATCTCCATCTCAGACTCTTCATCAGCTTGCCCTGTGCAGAGTTTTACTGTTTCAGTCTCATCAATCCATTATCATACAGTGCACCTCTGAAGATTAGGGCAATGCCCTCCACAATAAAGCAGACTACTCTGCATTAATAAAACTACATCTTGCACTAGGTTCTCATTATCTTTCTCAAAAGAATCATTCCAGACAAATACAGTTTTGCCTTCCTATTATTTAATACTGCCACTGTACCTAATTCAATCTTCCACTGGTGTAGAAGCATCAGCACTACTGAAATCAAGTACAGTCCTAAAGCTTTTGTAAGTGAAATCAACAGCAGGCACAAGGTAATGCTCTCAGCCAAACTTTCCATTGGGCCTCACCTGTACGATCATGTAGTACACAATAAAGAGGAAATAAATGACTTCTGCTGCAACCACAAAGATGTGGAGGCTGTTGGTGTAGGGGTAGAGCCGGACACTTTGCAGGTCCACGCTTGTGAAGAAGGCCCCTAAAAACAAACAGGGTTCACCTCAGGGCTCTGATAATGACACCTTTCTGCTTTCATTCAAACAACTCAGTTCACCAGTAAGACTTCTGTACTTGCTTTCACATCAGTGTGAGGCTGAATCCAACCACTGAACTGAGATTTAGACTTGCCTGTGTGAGTAACCCTATAAGTGTTTGAAATTTTCCTCAAACAGGAATTTCAGAGAGTCAAGGCTTTTAGAGTGGTAACGCTGTCTGTGATAGCACAACAGTAATCCCAGCAGGGCTCAGCTTGGGTTGGACTGCAAATGCAGAAATACAGCAGGAGGACTTGAAATTTTAAAAAAAAAGCTGAATCTCATTCTAAACCCAAAATTAGCTCAGGTTTGTGGTCAGTTTGGGCATTTTCCAATACTTGGACACATCAAAAGAGGCTGCTGCTCAGACCAAATGTTTTCCCATAGCCTTTAAACCAGAATTTGGTTTCACTATTCTTTGTTGTATCCTGATTATGTATTACATGATTACATAGCTATATATTAGAAGTCATCTGGAAGAAAAAAGACAGACTGTTATTTGTATTTTTTGTCTTAATATGGTACTGATTAGCTGAAGTGATTAGGAAACAGAATTTTTCTTGTTCCTGCTGTGTAAATTCTGGAGATCAAGTTTCAGTACCATGTTTTCCTCATCAGTAGATGACCACAGCATAAGCAAATACAAGATATTCCATTATGGTCTATATTACTGTGATGCTGCATTTTTCCTAAATGGTTTATAAAATTTGCATTGATTCTCTTGTGATTAGATTTGTTAAAACACTTGTCTTTACTAAAGAAAGAACTAGGAAAACTCTGAAGTGTTAAAATCTACCTCCTGCAGGTACATTGCTTGCTGTCTTCAGAAATGTGTAACTTAGGAAGGGTTCTCACCTAAAGCATTGCTTTCAAACATCAGGCTTATAATGCAGAACAGGTTCACATTGGCATTGTAGACTGTAAATTCAACAAACACTGCTCTTGTGAAGGTGTCAAGCCAGACATTGTTGAAAAGGTACTGGAGAATTCTGCCAAAAGAATTGTAGCCAGTGATCTAACTCATACAAGAATGTATCACGTGGAGGATGCACTGATAATTTACAACAATACAAGTGGTACCTGGAGGCATTCTTAGGGTCAGTTCCCAGGTGAATCACGTAGCCCCCTCCGCTGTAGACGGCAAGTTTGCCCCAGCTGGGGTGTCCTCTCAGTTCAGACTGACTCTGATACTGCCATGCTGAGCTCAGGTCAGAGGAGTTATCAAAGACTGAGGTATTCCAGTGTTCCCCATAAGCTGATATATCTTCTGTCTGTAGGGAGTATGGAGCGTGGCATTCCTCAACTACGTGCTGGAGTCTGGGAGAAATAGGGCAGGTGTCTCCTTTCACTCTTACTTGGCGAATTCGAGCACTACCAACCAGCTTGGAATTGCCATCTGTAATGAATCCTAAACAGGAGATGGAAAAGAGCAGCACTGGCAATATGACAAAATTAATAATATTTTTTCTTTTCATTTATGATTCAGTGATGCCTTAATATTTTGCCATATATTCTTTTCTCAGAAACAGTGTAAACAAAATAGTCATGAAAATGAAACCCTCAGGTTGATTTGAACTGAGTTCTTAAATAACATTCACAGTAACAGAGTTCTGTGTCACTCCCCATCTGTATTTTATACAGTAGAAAAGTGAGGCCTGGGGGAGAAAAGTGACTCACCTCGAGTCCCATAGCAGAGTAGCTTTATACAGTGTTCATGTGGCCTGTCAAGCCCAAAGAACAACTCCGCTGTATATCTCAATATTTACCAACAAATGTGAGCTGGAAAATGGGTCATATTTTACTGGATATGGCTAGATAGAAACATGCTGATATTGCATAATTTGCCTTCACATTGACCCAAGTCCTGATGCAAACAGCTCTCCTGAGGAAAAGCTTTATGGTGCCACCTGTCTGCCATTCTTTTTTTATTTATTATGAAAATAAAGTTGTGTAAAACTGAGTATATATCTGAATATCTAGAGTAAGTAATGTAAAATGTGAAAAATTTAGCATTCCAGTGCAGAACTTTTGGGTTATATTAAATATAAGGAAAATATCAGGGGATGTCTAACTTAGGGTCAAGCTGTAGAGTTTTGTTATCCGCTAGCATTCATACAATAAGATTTCTTGCTAGCCTTCTATACTCACAGTCCCTTTCTCCACTCAAATATGCAAGTTAGAGATAAGTATTAAAAATAATGTTTCAGAACCTGACAAGCTGAAGGGAAACAATGTGACTCTGCACCTTTATATGATCCATAAAGGTTTTTGAGTAAGGTATTATTTGCCCACGTGAAAAAATCCTGGTAACTGTAGACATCATGGAATCCATCTGTAAAGCTGTCCTCAATGTGTTTGTTTAAATAGTAGGAATTGGGATCTCTCTGCCCATAGGCAACCAGTAACAGCATCCATAAAAACCCCAGATATGCTGGAAAAAAAAACCAGAAAGAGACAGCACGTGAGCTCTGAGTTAATGCTGTTCAAAATAAATTGCATGAATGATTACTGCTGTCAGCACCTATTAGGCCACGGAGGTGCTTTGCAGACTCTGAGTGACCAGTGCTAATGAATGCACCCAAGCTGCTTCAGAGTGCTGCAGCTCAAATGTTTCACATTTGGAATATGAGTAGCAGTCAAGAAAATAAGTGCTAAGGCTGAATAGAAGTAGTCATGGCAGCTGTAAGTAAAATGAGCAGTCTAACTTTGTTCCAAGTGAAGTTGAGGTAATTTTTGCCATTGAGTTTAGAGGAAATAAAACAGGGGCATAAATCATTATCTATAGATACTATCTGCTTTTAGAAAGATGGCCTCCATCTGCTCTTCGATTTCAGCTTCATTTAACTGTTGACCTCCTCTTTTTATCCTTTCTACTTTTCTCTAACCTCTCATGTGTTTGTGATATATTTCTTTACCATAAAATGAAACCTTAGCCACATTTTTATCTTCAACTAACATTCCCACCTCCTTGCAGCTCCAGCTGCCATGGAGCAGCCTGTCTCTATATCTTAACAGCTGGCAGAAAGCTGAAGATATGCCAAAACTTTGTCACCCAAGAGAACAATATTTTCACTGATGTAAAATTACTGATGAGTATTACTGAATAAAACAAGATAATCTACATATGGATAATACCCAGGATTTCTCTGATGAGGGCAAAAGCTTTCTGCTCCTTCATGCAGCTGATTTTCATTTTCTCCACATCAGCAGCAGGAGGTGGCCGGTAAATGTTGCTTCTGCTGTCCCTTCGGGCTCCAAACAGAGGGTATGAATCACCTGTGAGGGAGAGCAGTGAACCCTGAAATTAATCAACAGATTATCCATGTCCTGCTTTTTGTTTCTTTGGACATTCTAAGGAAATATTTCTATTTAATGCTTTCCCTTAGGAAGACAGAGGATGTGATTTAAACAATTACTATTGCAAGGCAAACAGTGGGGAGGGAAGGAGCTCGCAAAAACTATGTGTTGTGTTTAGGAGCAGGTGTAGGCCAGGTGTCTCTCTCATGGTTTAGCATCCCAGAAGGTGGTGTACTCATAGCCTGAGGCTGAGCAGGGAGGAAGCTGTAGATCAGATAACTTTGCTGTGCCCTAGGATTCCTGTCTGCTAGTCAAGGCTTTATTTAGATATGATTATGACTGCAGAAGCCACTGCTCGGTTTAGGGGAATAATAGAGATAATCGTGGTTGTGAAAAAGTATTTAACCTGACAACATTTATATAGGGCTTAAAGGATGTGGTAAGTTTCTTTGTTAGAGGTTTTAGTTATGCTTGTCAGATAAAGAGCTACCATTGTACATGAAGGATATGTTTTGCACTGGGTCACTTATTTATTTTCCCTAAGCTGTGGAATAGTTACAGGTTTTGTTGCAAGGCAGTTGAGCTGAGTTATGTATTCATGCATAAAGCACACCAAAAGCTTGGAGAATACTGCACTTTCTTTAATGATTTCTCACTTTACAGGCAGTTACCTGGTGCAGATAAAGGCCCATCAATAGCTGTGTTTTCTTCATCCTCATGTTCCACCTTCTTCAGAACCAGGGCAAAAAAAGCAGCAAATCCCAGCACCTGGAAAGAATCAGCTATAGACTCACCATATGCCCATTTCATATAAAGAAGCTCAGGCTTTGACCTGGATCCCTTTGGATCCAGGTGCTGCAGGAAAACAATTGTGCTCTGGGCTTGTTGAACCCATCCAGCTGAAGCCCATAAAAGAGAACAGTGCACAGTGCTGGGGTTTGTCCAGCTAAACTGATTTTGTGACTCATCCTCCCTACTGAGAAACCTCATTAAACCCTGACAAAGCAAGGGAACTGAAACTAATGGAGTTAATGTCACCAAAAACCAACAGAACTCTGTAGGCTACCTGCTTCCTCTTGTTTTAAGGGCAAAGACTACTCATTTTGTATCTTAAATCCTGTAGCTCTTTAGAACACGTTACATTGTCTTTCTGCAATGGCAGCAGATGAGTTCATCTTGGCCAGTGGTTGTATTTCTGAGGCTCTCACCTTTAAGGGCTGTGTGATGAAAAGACTTTCCAAGAAGGAGATGACCATGGAAATCAGCCACTTGATGGAGTTCTCCTTGCCGTAATGGAGTCCGTAGAGCATGGTGAAGAACCCGGACACACCGCTGGTGGCTGCCACAAGGAACCACGCGATGAACACAAACCACCAGGGCAGCCCTCTGTGAGAAGAACTTTTCCTGTCAACATTGGATAAGTTTGGAGTATGGGACCACCTTGAGAGTCAACCAGAAGAGAAAAAAATCAGTCTGAGATGGAACGGGAACCAAAATCACAGTCATCAGGTTCACTGGGAATAGACAACATCTTATGATATAAAATCAAAATATTCTAAATTCTTTTAATTAATGCAGTTGTATAGGATATATGGATAGCAAAAAGTACAGTGGGAAAGAATAATGAGGAAGTGTGCAAGGATCAGCTAAAATAAAAATAAATATGATGGGCTTATTTACTCCTCAGTTCATGCATAATTGAATCTCCAGTAGAATTATTGACAAAGCTATGACTGCATTTAAGCTGCTGACTGCATATCTCGTGATCACCATAAAGGCCAAGTGACATAATTAGTGCAATTGTTTCCAATACTTCCAACTTAATGATTATACTTCACTGAACTATTTTTGTCTGCCTACTAATTTTTCTTTATCCACACATTTTAAGAGACTTCTGTGACTTTGGAGCTGGGTGATTATCCCAGCCCTTTACTATCACATGGCATTGTACTGTAACTTTCCACTTTGGAGGCAAAAATGACGAACAGCAATGATCTGTCATTATTGCCTTTGTGTGCAGTTCACAGTGCATGGAAATATCTTTGTAGCTCCTGCAGTGGTATAATAGTAAGACTTATTTTTACAGATAATAATAATAGTTATCTAGCACATATTAAGCAGTAATTATTTGGGCTCTGTCATCCTGTCCAATTTTGAATTCATGACCTGAATTTACTTATGCTGAGAATGAGATGAAAACTGGGTTACCCCTCACTGATGGATGCTGATGAGCAGATTTGGTTTTCCAGGAGGTTCTTCAAATGCTGAACTTGACAAACAGCTTGTGTGTAACTCTGAGGCATCTGAAATTTATGAGGCCCCAGCAATTCCAGCTCCATCTCTATATGCTGGAGTTGCATGTACAAGCAGTGATGATAATCGCTGTATTTCAGCTGCTCACAAATCCTCTTCTCTGGAGTTGGACTTCTTGTTTTTTCTGCAGGCAAAGAATCATTCATTCATTTATTAAGAAAATAGATATTCCTAGATTAAAATACTGTTCAATATGAAGGGTGGTAGAACTGGAGCTAAAGATCATTAATGTGATGAAGTGAAGAGTAACATTTGAAGGGATGTGTAAAAGCAGCTTTAGTACTAGAGCATAATGCTCTTGTGCTGGAATGGCCTGAAATTTCTTCCAGAAGGCAGCTTAGTTAAACAGTGGTCCTAAAAGCTTGATAGACAGGTCAGATCAGATCAACTGTTAATTTATTCATAGTTTACCTGTGCAATTAGTAAGTTGGAAGACTCACTGGAAAAGCCAAATGTGAGTCTTAATGAAATCAACGATATTGTTTACTCACACATTCTTGTTTAGCTGAGAGTCAGACTAAAAGGAACAACAGCACAAGGCCAAGAAGAAAAAAAAAAGGACAGGTCAAAAAGACTGTGAAACAACTGATATTTGTGAGTCTTTTTGTTGGTAGATACTGATCCTGCTCCCAAGCCAGACTGGTAGCAAACATTTCATTCTACAGCATAAGAAACAGATTTCACAGTTGTCTCTACATGGCTGGGCACTCAGTGGTGCAGTGGAAGAACAAGAGGCAATGGGCACACCTTAAAACATGCAAAATTTCTCAGCATAAGAAAGAAATTATTATTATCCTTATGTATTGGACACTGGAGTAGGTTGCTCAGATAATTTGTGGAGTCTTCATCCTTGGGGACATTCAGCATCTGACTGGATTTGATCTTGGGCAATCCTGCTCCTGCTGACTCTGCTCTGAGCAGCATGGTAGGATCCAGAGATCCATTCTATGGACCTCAGCTATTCTGTGATTCTGTAGCTGCCTTTGAGTCAGAATGTAAGAAGAGCTTGGGTCATCACATCCAGTGCTATAATCGTTTCCACTGCAAAGGTTTTAGCAGGCATTTCACAGTGTGGTATTTACCTTGGATATCCACGGCACCTAGTGTGACAATTACAGGACCATCCTTCTTGCTCTTATGATAAAACTCTTGCCCAGCTCTGTTCTGCTGACAGATAATGTCCTCAACCAATGACAAAAGTGTGTTGATGTTAGTTGATTTTTCAAGGTCTGGTGCTGAGGTGAGGGATGGAGTCCTCAGGACTTTAAAGAGTGAGTTGGCAATTCTTCTTATGTCCTAGGAAAGACAGCAGCAACACAGCAGTGACTCTGGCTGCAGTGGCTTAATCTCATGTGATCTGACAGCACCACTGGCTGGGAGCTGCACCAATTGCTAAAATCTCCAGAATGGGTAATAATAGCACATCCTACAGTGCTGGATACGACAGGCAGATCTCAGTGAGTTCAGGAAGGCAGCTTTCAGGGTTCAAAAGGGCGGTGTACCTGCCTGAGGACCTAAGCTGAGAAAGATGTGGTCCATGATACCTTTTATCTTCACTGTCTTGCTTAGTGTTTGCTTTAATGCCTGAACATGGTGGTTTGGTCACACACAATAACTGTGCAAGGGCTGGGATGTACAAAGGCAGACCTTAATGAAGGATTGCACTTAGGTGGGCAAATGAGTGCTTTGCACCAGTGGTAATTGGCTTTTCTCTCCAGACAGGCTGAAGTGCATCAGATAGGGAGCATTTGTGGAGCTGGGGAAGCCGGTAGTACGTGGCAGCAGAGGGCAGTGCAGGACTCATTGGGACTTGCCTTTGTCACAGCGTCTGGAGTGAGAGAGGCAGCCTGGGTGGCCCGTGGGGTGGGAGGCGGGCTTGGGGACACGCGACCATTTTTTCCCGGCTTCTTCTCTCTCCCGTGCTGGGCTGGCCGGGGTCGTATGTTCCTGAAGATCTGCACAATGAGCAGGTTGATGGGGAACATAAGGAGGGAGCTCTCAAAGCCGATCATCACTTCCTGCCATGTGAACTCGATCTTACCTACCGAGGTCAAACAGAGGGGAGAAGGAAAAATAACCCCAGGCAAAATAAACCATCAAGTCTCTTTCCTGTGAAAAAGCCCATTTATTCAACTCTTGCTTCCAGATTCTGCTGTGTCTCTATTTGCCTGCCCAAGCAATGGTGAGGATTGTTACCCAAATCCATTTTCTGCTCAGCAGGATCCTTTGGCACACCCCAGAACATGATGCTGGTCAGCATGGTGCAGAGGAGCAGTGAGAAACAACAGGACACGCGCTGGGCTCGCGTGAAGGAGCTTCGTGGGGAGCGGCTGAAAACCGAGTACCAGATGTGCCCATCCTGGAAACCCTTGGAGGTCTTCATGAAAAACAGATTGCTGGGAAGGAGAAGAGGGAAATCAAATGCATATGTAAAAAGGAGAGGGAAGAACAAAGCTCTAGTTCAGGGTCCTAACCTGTTCATGCTTCAGGCACTATCATAAGAAGTAATAACTAGGAGAAATTATCAAATATTATGGCTTCATTTGCATGGAATGGTCATACCTACTTAGTCCTTTCCTTTTGGCCACAAAATGGAGGGAAAGTGAATAGTTCCCATTTAAATTGTTAAGAAAACTACACATAAGAGAAGATGTTTGCATTTCTGTAGATCTTGTCAGGCTATCCTTCTTTAGCACCAATATTTTCAGTATGGTACTACTGTTAGGGTAATTATTAGATTTACTTAACCATCCTTCCTTTTTCCCTTGTTCAGAGCCCTTGAAGGGCAATGGAAAAACCTTCCTTGGTTTGATTTTTGTCTAGGGTTTTGGTCTGTTTTTTTCATGCTTGCTCTTCTAGACTGACTGTTATCAAGATTAAAAAAAAAATCTGTAAAATAGGAGGTACCTGAATCTCTTCATGTCCTGTTCTGTTGCTACTGGGAACACTTTATCTAGGACACATTCTCCAATATCAATGGCTAGCCAAGAGTTGCAGAGGAAGTACCATTTCTGATCCCATGCCAGATCATGGACTAATACTCGATTCACATACCTGTTGGAAAAACACACAAGGCACAGTCACATGTCACTGAGTGTGTGAAATCCAGAACTCAGCAAGACTGTGGAGGACAAACTCTGGCCTTTGGCTTCTTAGGGCCACTAAACTGTAAAGCACAGAACATATCCCATCCTGTACTGGATGTGGGGTATGGGAAGCACTCCTGGTCCTGCAGTTTAGACTATGATTTAGTCTATTCATCTGCAAAAACTAGAATCTAACACTTCTTTTCTCTCTAGAACTGCAGAAAGGATAATTTTCAAGTGCTAGTAAAGGAAAGCTGTTTTCATGAAAAAAAATTTGTGGATCTTTACCTACCAGGATCTCCAGACCTCCACTTACCAGGATGGACTGTCCCCTGAATTATCATGCCACAATCTAATACTCTGCAGTTCCCCAAGAGGGAAAAAGGTACAGAGGAGGAAAACATCCACTCCTCCACGTTCAAAGACTGGTGTATCAGGATCATTTAGATGGTGAGGCTCACTCTGTCCATCCAGTCCATAGAGGGTGAGAGTCACCTGGAAAATAAGAAGACAAAATGAAGATTTGCACATCATGATCCTCCTGTGTTTATTTCTCCAACATACTCTTCTGGCCTTCATCAAACCTAAGGGCTTTCTGGCTCACACAGTGCATTTGAGCTGTCCTGTTCAATAGCCTCAGGTGCTCCATTATTCATCCAGTTCCCTAAACAAATAAACTCTCTTCCCACAAGTGCCACTGATACCTTGGAGGTTGTGGCTGCGCCACGGCGGTGTCCTGTGAAAACTGTCACAAGGTAACGATACTGAGCAAAGGGGTCATTGTCTTCCAGGACTGTGATTTTCACCTGCAGAGTGACACAGCACAAGCAGTGTGTTAGCAGTCCTGTAAGTACAGATTCCTGAAAGCTGTGAACAGGAATTTGTTGTCTTGTGAACAATGTTTATTTACCAGTAAACAGAGAGTTACAGGGAAAGGAGTAGGATTGGTTAAAGACTCCCTATTAAAACAGGCTTGGCATGGTGGGAATTGGCCTGAATACATTGACTTTATTAGATGAGACTTACTTTGGCGTCATCCTGGATGTCTTTCCTTCGAGCCCAAATAACTACAACCACATATATCAGAAAGATGCATCCTACAGTAGTCACCACCACAGGATTGTCCACAAAAGTACCAAACAGCTGTGCTGTTTTGCTGACATCTATGGCATTGGGTATGACAAAGAAGGAGCTCCCAAAGAAGGTCAGGTGATTGCAGAGGCACTGTGTGCTGCTAGGATTTGTTTTTGGTCCTACCTGAAACCCAGAAAAGATTTCTGATAAACCAGCTGGCTTCAAAGTATTAGATGACTTACCAAGCAAATGAAAAGACAGTGATGAGATTGGTAAGTCAGTGTAGAGGGCTGCTGTACACAGAATTGTTCAAGTTCCAATAAGGAATATGAATTCTAACACCTAATCAGTAATGGGCATTACAATATATTATGGCCTTGTCAGAATGGCTGCATTTCTTCTTATGTAGAAGTTCATCCCAAGAAATAGAAATGGAAATATTGTTTGAAGCTCAGTTCAATATGACTAAACTTCTTGAGTTTATTAAAACATCTCAAAATGATCTTGTTTTATGGTGTCAGTTCAGTGCTATCATTTTACTACATGATGGTGGTTATGAGAGCTGGCTTCAAAGTATATAACAGACACATTGTTTTGTTTTGCTCTACTTACATGACATCCATAGCTGTTCCAGCTTCCCTGGTGCTCATCCCAAAATACACAGCGGGATGCAAAGCAAGTGGCATTTATGGTTAGCCCATCATAGACTGTGGAATCCATTCCCATATCTTGTAAGACCATGAAATAGTAGGTTCCCTCTCCAAAAATGAGTTCTTCTGGGCTGAGAACCCAGCTGTTTGTCTCACCTTTAACATAAAAATTTTAGTTTCAATGTATATATAGAAAGGCTAATTCAGAAGTATGCAGCTGTTTTGCATGTAATACATAACGAAAGAAACAGGTGTGAAGTCATTCTTAGCAACTCAAAGCATCCCAATCTTTGCTTCTGTTAGTGAATATTTTATTCTACAGATTGGAACCTTGAAGCGTGAGGTTTCTTTCCAGCTAGACACCTGAACTCATGGCCAAGGCTCATTCTGCAAGTTCATGGGTCACTAACTACTTATCTTACCTCCAGAAATTTTCTTACAGAACAGATGATTTTTCATATCATAGTTGGTTTCATTTGGGTGATAGCCATACCCCAAGTAAAGTATTAGTGGAATATCACGTTCAGATTCCAGGTGGATCACTATAGATGTGTTTTCTGAGGTTACATTGACTTGAAAAGTGCTATAATTGCCCAGATTCAACAGCATCTTATCTTCCTGTGTTGCTGAAAGCCTTGGTAACACGATCTGTTTTTAAACAGAAAGACATAGGTTTAAATACAGAAAAACATTTTTCTTCTTAGAAAAATCATGCAGCCACATGCTAGATTATCTTTTTTTCATAATATCAGAGAAGCATGGCCAGCAAAAATATCACTTTCAAAGTAATTTTCTTGATAATGTCAACTAACCTCTGAAAAGTTAATTTGAGACCTGTGTAGCCTCATCACGATGCCTATGACCGTTAGTGCATTTCTGAACTGAGAACTGTGATTATGACTGAGACACTGGCCACATGAAGTGCATGTATGAATGATTTAGATGTCGGTTTATACGTGGACTAGGAAGCCAAAAAGTAGTATGATAAATACAGAGGTTGGATGATGAAATCAGACTTCATATTGTGCTTTGGGATGACTGTCATCTGGAGTCTATTTCCACAACCATTAGCATTGTCACATTCATTTAAATGAAGAATAAAATGCCTCCTTTTTAAGAAAAGACAGAAATATTTGTTATTTCATTCATATCATCACACAAATCCTTCCATCACAAATGCAGACAGCATCATCCCGATATCTAATGTGATGAACGCTACCAGCATTTGTGTTCACCTCACAACTGATAACACAAATGACTGTTTGTTAATGGAGAAAGGAAAAAAATGTGAAAAGAGGGCAAGAGTTAGAAAATAGTGGATTTACCTCAATGTTCTCTTTGAGGTTGATGACTGGTATGATCAAACCATCCAGACCAGTTAGACTTAGACCTCCCACTGTTCCACTGATATCAAAACTATTGTCACTGGAGAAAAAGGGATTCATGGCAAAGCTCACCATCTGTTAGAAGACATTAACTATCAGACAACTGAGCTATTGTCAATATTTCATTATATTCACACTCTGAAGTGCTGAGTAGTGAAAGCTTGAGCTCAGACCCAAACAGGAGTTGGCTTCCAGGAAGCCTGCATCCAGATTTAATAAGACTCTACCTTAACTCTAAGGTGGGTCTACAAACCTTGAAAGTGATTTTCATTCTGAAATGTGTACAACAATCTTTATTGTTTCCATATACTGTGACACTTCTTTAACAGAATTGGAAAAGGTGCAATGAAAAAAACATGTTTGCAGGTGGTCTCCTGAGAGGCTCAAATCAACTAGAGAGATCCTTAGAAAATTTCTCCCAAAAATACGACAATTATATGTAATCTATTGTCCTGAGGGAAAAACCACCATGCCCTGATTCAGATGAGGGATGTGCTACCATTGGCACTTTTGTCTCCTGCAGGATCTGAGTGCCTCACACTCGTGTGTTTCTTGCTGAGATGAAAGCAAGCTGCTGTAGGTTAGTTTGAATGTAGTAATGGACTCTGAGCTGTTGCATCTTCCTCAGAGCATAAAGGGTAAACAAACAGCAAATAGACTTGTAGGTATTGACTTGTTCCATTGCCTGCTCCTGCCATGTAGGTGGAATCAAAGTGTGTGGAAGGGACTGATGGGATGGGGAATTTAAGCTTTCAGTCCTCCTTAACATGCTGAACCAACTGCACGCAATTAAGATAAATGAAGGCATCTTTGACCAAAAGATTCCAAATTATTTTCTTGACTGAGAGGAGGGATGATATGTGCTTGTGTGCTCATTGTAAAAGGATAAACTATTCTAAAACCATTAAATCAGGAATGTAAGCTAGATATGAGATAGAGTTAGATAAAAGCTGTTTACTTGCCCTTATATCCACTGTTTCATCATCAACTCCTGAAACATTGAGAGAAGAAGCAGGTGGAAGAGTAAATCTGGCAGAGCTGGAATTGGAGATGTTAATGGATGTGCTCTCCATCTTTTCTGTTTGTAATCTGTCCAGTTACGGTTGGGCATAAGCAAAGCAGAATAAAAGAGAAAAAAATAATAAAAGGGAAAAAAACCCACCAGAAAACCCCCAAACATCAATAGCATGGACTTCATATCTACAGAGAAAGCTTTCTCATTTTTAAGTGTAACTTAGTTGCAAAACTCTTACTAACTCTGCCAGTAAATACTTTGTACATGAACCTGTCCCCGACACAGTACTCCACAGAATGCTACCACAGAATCATCAAAAAGGGGTGGAATTGGCATATCTGGAGAGGAAGTTGTACCAAGATGTACTCATTTGAAAGATTTGGTTTGTGTGTTAATAACACACTCCTGATTTGCATGCACAGTTTGATGTGGTTGAAAACCAGGCTCTCGTGGAACAATTTAGGGATGATTATGGGTAATGGAGAAAGCTTGTCAGGCTCCTCAGGATTATATTTGCTTCTGCCAAGCTGGTTACAGTTCCATATAACATGTCATTATTGGCAACTTGGAAAAGATAAAAATTATTAACTGGCATGAAATGAGTTTTCTACGTAATTTCAAAAGCAAGGGACTACTGCCTCATTCAGGATATTGTAGTAAATTCTTGGCTGGTTAAAGAAGACACAGCATGGGGATTCCTAAGGTGATGTTCCTGGAGTCCAAGCTGTTCTTACTATCAGGCACTAACAACAGCCTCGTTGCACTATTGAAATTGTCATTATGCTACAATATTTAGTTGGTTCCAAACATTCTGTTTAAGCACAATGGAACTGGTATTTGTAGCTCTCAGAAGCTTCAGTGGGAGACACCGTAGCTGTTACCTGTGCATATACATTGTGGCAGAAGGAGAGGTGAGGACTGTTGGCTCATCACCTGGAACCTTCCCAAAAAGAAGGGCACTCTGTAGATTTTCAACTGTATTTAGGAGCTGGTGTGACACTGAACTCTGGAAAAGGATTAGAGGAGGAAACTTACAACAAAGGTACTCAGGATCATCGGGCTGCACATTATTTGTCATTGCTTCCTTTTAATTTTGGTGCCTTACTAAGCTGAAAAACTTGGTGATGGGCTTCTTGATCTCAAAGTTATTCTATTGCAATTCATTTTCTGTAATTCTCACTGAAACATTGCAGACAGCAAATAAATGTCTTACAGATTTTACTTTTATATTGTAGTATTTATAACTTCTACACATTGAAATTACAAGCATGACATCAATCCATATATTAATGTACTTTTGATATTTATGCCATTTAGCTGCAGATTTTAGTGTTTAGTTACTTGGAAAAGCAAGATCTAATTACATATCAATTGTGAATTATTCATGTGTTATTGTTGAGGAACTTGTCCAGTTTATAATCTTTTCTCTCAAGTTAGATTTATTTCATCCCTACTCCCTTGCAGTGATGAAATTAAAGTATTTATATAAATTTCCTGTTCAGCCCAGGAAACTCACAGAGTCAGCTGTGACAATTCACATATAGATAGGAAAGGGTAGGACAAAATAAAGATGTTGCATCTTTCTGAATAGGTAATCATAGCTTTCTGCACAAGTTTAAGCAGCAACCAGAGCTGGTTCAAGCTGTGAAGTAGTGGTGGCAATCATGAATATTGAATATCTGTGGCTTCCTTGAATTAAGGGGCAAAAGGAGGCAAATCTGAAAAAAATCACGATGTGCTTGTCACTGATTAGAGGTCAGAGCTGATGCTGTGTTCTTCACAGTACTCTGTCCTGTTCAGCTTTCAAAGTAACAAATCTTAAGAGGATTCTATCATCTTCATTAACAGACATTCAGTCTAACATGCCTAACTGGAGAGAAGTTTCCTCTGATATTCCAGTCCATCATGGTGTCACAATGAACAGTTTCCACTGGCAATTTAAAAATATGAGAGGCAGCAGAGCTCTTAAAAGCCTCCCAAAGCAAACAAATATTCACTCACAGTACAGTACAAACTGGACCAAATCTAAATTACCTGTTCTGCCTCTGGCACTGAAGTGTTCCCAGCTCTGATTTCTACAGAAGCTTTAAGAACATTGCTCACTGCATTAAACAGATAATTGGCTGCTTCCTTTAACTCCTGACCATCTCTGCTGTGCTCTGTGTTTACAGCAAGCAATGAGGCACTGACATGCTTCAGAGTGTTGCTGGCTTCCACCTGCATGAGAAACACAAGGAGCAGTTTGTATGTGCTGGCACTACAAATAGCAGAAGTGACACTTGTGTCATTTATTGCATATTGCAGTATCAATAATCTCTTGAGACTATTAGTGGCTAATGTTTTTCCTATCATTATTTGTGCTGGGGTAATACTTCAAATGCTAATAAAGGTGATATACTAGATGGTACACCAAAATGGAATACAGGCACGAAAAATGCAGCCTGCTTCTACAGATGTAATCCATAGAAAGATTAATAATAGCTGAGGGAAGCTTGTCTGTCAAACCCTGGGCAAGGACAGCTTTTAGATGTACAGTAATGTAGCAAATTAGGTTGTATATTTCTATCTTAGTGCCAAAGTGCTAAGTGCCAAAGGAGAATGGGTTTTATGAGTTTTAATTTTGTGCCTGGATGCAGCTTTGTGACTGTGAAAGCGCTGGCCAGATTTTAGCCCAGGATGGTGAAGGAGCCAAGCAAATTCATTGCAAGCTTGGACACATCCATTCCCACAGCCTGTGAACGCTGAGCAGCCTTTCTGTAGGGTGAGGGCTGGACCTGAGCTATGTTCTTGTCTTGCCAAAGTTAACCACATCCTGCTGAAATCCTCCCAAGCCATTGTCTGGCTCCAACTCTATAATACATCAGAAATCAGGACAGCTGTTTTTATTGCCTGCATATTTGGGAAACTTCCCCAAGTGACAGTTTATTCTGTCCTGCCATATGCTCACCCCATAAGCATAAATAGCATAATCTATTAATAATGTCATGTTGCCAGATAAGATTCAAGAGACACTTTTGTGAAACCAACCTGCACATTTGTGCCCAGTTCCTCTGGGTGCTGACATGTTCCTTGACAACCTACCTATGTGCATTTTGTGGAGTGCCTAGATGAGGGATGAACAAGGGTGGGCAATTCTAGAAAAACCCTCTGGGGCTGTTTTTCTTCAGGGTTCTAAAAGTGCTTTACAAGAGAAAACATGCATCCTGACATGTTTCTGACTAAAAGTTAAGGATTCTATCTCAAAAATGTAGGATAAATGTAATGTTTATAGCCTAGATTGTAGGGATTGCTGAGACAGTATCTGAGGCTTGAATTTACTTACTATAAACAGAGTCAAAATACTGCTGGTCAAAATACACATCCTGGTACAATTGAAAAAAATGGGTAAGAACACATAATTATAAGGTACTGAAACTCTTCCAAGGTCAGTGGGATAATTAGAGTCTCTACTATAACTGTGAGGAGATAGAAGATGAATTTGTTCTTACTTGTGCTGAGACAGACAGCTCTTCACTCCTGCAGGTGATTTCTTTCAATACCTCTGACATCTTCAGAGCAGTCTGCATTGATGTTATGTTAACAACAGAGAGAGTTGTCAGCATCAGCCCTCGGAGCTTGGGATGAAAAGGGATAATTAGGCAAAGGAACAAGATGCTAATTAGGACTGTGAAAGTAGTGCTGTGTATTGACAGCCAGGCTTGCCATGAGTTATGCAGTAGAGTAAGGCTCCACAACAAGTATCATTTGAGCTGATATTAGCTCTACTGACAAGACGCCACTTGCCCTAGGAACTGTATAATCATGAGGTTGATGTTACCTCCCAGCACAGAGAATTTATACACTTAACATCCATTAAGAGCAAGGAGAGTTACTTGTGAGAATTTGTACTAATGTATGTGAATTACTGTGTAAATGCCAGTTCCAGAGAAAGCAGAGCCATGTGTGATCGATGTTATTCAAATAATGAATCTTAATTGAAGGATACATTGCATTTCTCTAGATCTCTTCATCTCAGGCACTCAAAGCACTGTACAAATATCAGCTTATGACTGAAATATCAACTGGTGGCTAAAATGGACAAAAGAAAATTACCTGCCATCTAGTGCTTTTGGGGGAAATTAGATAGGATATTTATCCCACTGGAGAGGCCATTTTATCAGTATTTAAATTGCTTTGGAAAATCAGGTTTAGATTAACTAGTTTAAATTAATGAAATAACAATTAACTGTTTTACTGATGAGTGATAAATAATTTATGTAGGCAAATAGTGAAAACTAGCTGAAACCTGTGCCAAGCACTGAGACACATGCTGGAAACTTGAAACCTTCATTGATTTCAAGTGGTGATATGTGAGCTTTTTATTACTTAAGAGCTGTCAAAGAATATGAAGGGTCCATTATATGACATTGTACTGCAAGAAAGCGTTTCACTGACCTCTTTTCGTGTATTTGTCTGTAAAGACATGTTAGAACTTTCCTCTTGGATCTGCTGATTAAGGACAGATGTCACTGACTTGTACAGCTGGAAAAGACTCATGCTGTTGTCCCCATCTTTTAGGATGGTGTTTGCCTTCTCAGATATCACAGCCTGCAGGGTCAGGTTCCCATCCATCATATCTGCAGGTCCAACCTGATGAAGAAATCAGATATGCTTTCAACATTGCCAAGGTTGTAATAATTTTCTTTGGACAGCTTCCATGATCATCTTAATGACAGCCTAGATAGAGTGGGACATAAAACTTCATGTTCCTCATTTTAAATGTTTTCTTTTTTATGGCCTGATAAGGATATCCTTACTGGGGCACTGAGGAAGAAGCAGGAGGCTTTTGGGGCAACCGAGAGTAATTCCAGATTCAGTAAATAGGTTTACACTGCTCAATCAATGTCCAAACAATTCTTCTTTTAAACTTCTGTTCTAGAAAAAAGGGCAGTGGAAGATCTTGTGATCTTGAGGATACAGAGAATAGTCTGTTAGATAGAAAAATGGTGATTATGGCACATTCAGAAGGAAGTAATATATCTAAAACAGGGAGAAGCTACAAAAGTCAACTGTGGGTTAGTTATCAACTTGACAGTTCTTGAAATAAATTTATTCTACCATGTACCTTCACTGAAGCATTTGTTTGAACTGTATCACCAAAGCTGTTGCTAACAATAATTGTCACATGTAAAATAAAATTATTTTCCTCTTCTCCAAGTGGAAGATAAACTGGGAAGAGTTCAGGATCCGGGCTACAGTCCAGGAGAGAATCTGAAACAAGAAAGAAGGGGTCACCTATGAAACACCACAGAGACATCTCCTGCTCTCTGAGAACAGGGGACTCAGGGCTTGCTCTGTGCAGGCCTGGTTCACTGATGATCAGTCTCCCTCCAGAGCAGGGCAGGTTGTGCCTTTGCTCTTGTTAGGAGAAGCCAAACAGTTCACCTGGGGACTTACTCGGTGTCACATAGAAGCAATATGTGAGCTGCCTGCCGGGACCGGGCTGGCCCGAATCCTCCAAGCCGGGAGCGCTGCAGGAGACTGTGAAGGCGGTGAGCACCGACCCGTGCTCGGGAGACACGGCACAGCCGGGGGGGTCGGGTGGGGGCACGGTGCTCACCAGGAACGACCCCTCCCCGTAGCCTCGCTGAGTCAGTGCTGGGAGGGGAGGGAGCAGAGCGTCAGCCAGAACCGTGCCCCAGCAGCACCGCTCTGCAGACGCTCATCTCACCTGCTGAGCAACGGGGCTGTCTGCTCAGGCACCGCACACAGCAGGGTGGGCGTAATGAGACATGGAATGCTGCTACTGAATAAACCATAAGAGGAAAAGGACTATTTCAAATATGTTAATGTTTGCGTTATAAAGCAAAGCTCTATTATTTGATCAAGCATTTAACATAATTTCATTTCAAATGAGCCTTAACAAAGTTATTAAGAGCTTGGAGTAAGATAACTGAATTTCTCCTGCTGTGCGACACCCCCGAACAAACTTATCTCTTCATTATTTTAAGGAACCCACATATAAAGTAACACCTTTCAACTTGTAGTCTAATTTACCTTCATATTTGTCAGTGAGGGTATGCATGTGTGACATCAATGTGACATTGTGTCAGCAGAGACTATCTCAAAGGAATATGAAATACCCTAAAACCCTGTTAGCCCCTACCTGTTACTTTAATCTGAAAAGCCTCTCCCTGTGTCTGCAAGAAGGAGCTTGTCATTCTCAACACGGATGTGTTGCTTTGAAGCAAATTCAAAGAGTTCTGCTGGAAACCAGTCAGGCCACAGGCTGGAGGGAGAGTTGTAGACTGGAAAATCAGACAGAAAAGAACACATGGCAGTAGAGGCTGTTTGCTGTGCTTTCTGTTGTGATTTATCAGGAGCAGGGTGGTAGTGTGGTCCCCTTCATGATAGCCCCTCCCAAACCAGGTACCCCATTGTCTCAGTCTTTTCTTGTATTTTCAAAGCATCTGCTTGACAAAATATCCCTCTGAGGCCATATGGCCTTGTGGATATTTATTTTTGTGTGTGCAGTATTTCTGACAAATCTGGTGCTCTCACCTTGTTTTGCAATGTGTTGTCTAAATACCAGTTATAATATATGGCCTGGGTGTCCTCCTGTTCAGAGACACTCAGAACAACATCATCACTAACATTCACTGGTTTGCAGTTTGCCTCACACCTGTAAGGAAGTAAGATGAGGGTTACACACAGTATGATATGTCTAGGAGAAATTCCAGACATGTCTTATGACATTCATTCCCGTCGTTTCAATGAGGTTAGCATATTGAAATCTCCAACACTGGAAGGATATACTGGGGTCAAAAACCCTAACTGGATTTCAGAAGAATGTTATTCAGTTTATGATAGGATTGTGTTCAGGAACATGGACTGAAATTGCAGCAAGACTCATTTGGTCAATAGTTTTATAATGGTAAAGTGTAAATGGATTTAGAACAATACGTTTTCTTTACTGAGAGGGTGGTGAGGCCCTGGCACAGGTTGCCCAGAGAAGCTGTGGATGCTCCATCTCTGGAAGTGTTCAAGACCAGGCTGGATGGAGCTCTGAGTAACTTGATCTAGTGGAAGGTGTCCCTACCCGTGACTGAAGGGTGAAACAAGATGATCTTTAAGGTCTCTTCCAACCCAAACCATTCTGTGATTCTGTGATTCTTAAAGTACAATATCACTTTATTATCATTATTATTGGCAACTGTGGCCTTGCACTGTGCTTGTGCAGTAACAATATTAACCAGTGAATACCAGGGTTTAAAACCAGACCTGATTTCCAGTTGCAGTTCTTGTTTTGCAGTCACATAGAGACATTGCTCATCCTGCCTCTCTTCAGTACCATGGTTTCGGATGGTAATCCTGACAGTCACTGCTGATTTCGGAGGAGGAAGGCAGGAAGGTGGGATTTGCACTTCACTTTGGTTGATTAGGATTATCTGTTGCTTCACACATTCATTCCAGGCAGGCCAGCAAGCTCCTGCACAAACATTTCCTTTACAGTTAGAACAGCATCTTATAAAAGACTTTTCTGCCTTAAGTTTCAAAGAGCTTTATAGACAAGTTTCTTGAACACAATTTAAAGAGTCGGTAATCTGGATTCAGAGTACAGGCTTTTTCAAAGACATGTATTAAGTCAGGGATAATTATGAGGACAGAACACAGACAGCCTGAATCCCAATCCCATTTTCAGCCAGAAATGTTTTTGCATCATGTTTAATATTAATTTTTGCTGATTTATTGAGACACATGTACCTTGCAAATGCCTGTGTAAGTCACATGGGACTAGTCGTTGGCTATGAGGGTGAAGCTTAGGACAGGTAGATCTTGAAAAATTGAAACCTTTGGGAGAAGACAAAATGGAGTACTCTGCCATATTATATACCATAATTAGTTTGGTGCCAAAACCAGGGTTAGGTAGCAGACATTCTTTATGTACCGTGAGTGGCAAACTTTAAAGCCAGAAAATAAAGCATCCTTTAGTCAGATTTTCAACACTTGATCTGACATGACAGTGAATTTGTTTCTCATGAAATACAAGTTGGTGAAAAAAGTTCAGGAAATGCACAAACCACAAGTCCAGAGAAAACTGGAATTATTGTTGCTGTCTGGCCAGCCAAGTGTAACAGTTGTGAAAGGATCCACGTGGCGACTCGGTTTAAGGTATATTCTGTGATCCTAAACAAGAGGTAAATGTGTGTTAGAGCAGGAACATGGATAAACACACACCTATGTTGCTTCTTTATAATGGAAAAGGTCTGAAAGTTTAGACTCCAAATCACTGGATGCAAATCTGTAGTTTAAATGATCTTCCCCTGCTCAGAGGTAGTATGGAAGTAGAAGCTATGGGAATAGAAGCAGATGGCACAGAAAAATTTTGTGGAAAAATTCTCCCAAACAAAGAATTGGTTTAGGAGAGCAGCTCCCATTTTCAAAACTAGGTACTTAGGAAACTAATTCCTATTAATTCTTCACATCTGGACCAAGATTTCTTACCCTTGAACAACCATTTGTCTTCTAGTGCATCCCCTTTTTATCTGAATTGGATACATTGCAGCTACAAACAAAGAGGAGAAGGGGTAGCTGAGTTTGTCTTTCTGTGCAACAAACTGTGATAAACTTGGGTTTGGATTAGATTTATATTCCTCTGATGCAATATACTCTTACAGGCAATTTGTAAACATGATGGCTTCTTGTGAAGCAGTGTATCTCCCACAGCAGATGTCTATCTGCTAGTGTTACAGTTAAAAACTAGGCCTTTAAGATGATAAAATAGTCTATCTGGCACTTTTATTATTTAAATTTGGACAGCTGCTAGCAATCGGTGTATCATTAACTTCTTAGTTTGCCATAAACTGGAAAATTTTTCATTGCCAAGTAATTTTAACACTCCAATACAGAAGTAGAAAACATTTGGGAACAATATAAAATATATTAAACTCTACTTGAAGGATCACCCTTCAGAGAGAGGCTTGCATTAATCAAGTAGATGAATTAAAAATTCATCTAAACACATTTTAAATTCCAAAACTGAATTGTTGTGAAAAGTTAATTTTCTTTAATCTTTTTTATGAATTGTAGATGGAATGCCTGTAAACACATTTGTCTCCAAGACTTTTGGTGTAGATTTTGTGTTAAGCCATATGGGGAACAGAACATCTAGTCCATAACTTACTATGCTACAAATACTTTTTTTCAATGTCTTATACAGCACTTTCACTGATGAGAAAAATTTCTAAGCTATTTAAAGAAATATCCTTAAATAATACATACATTTTTCTTTTGGGTATTTGTTTTGTCGCTGCCTTCTTCCTTAGCAGAATCTGTTTAATGCAAAAAAGAACAGAATATTTTAGCGCTACTTGTAAAGCTTTCAGACATCCCCTGTGAATGACTTAAATGCACAGGATTTGACTACTGACAGTGTGAAAGATGGGGCTGTAAGGATCAGACCCTAAAGCTGTGATAAACAGCCCAGTTAAATAGGTAAAATGGTAACAACAGGCTCATCACAGACTGTAAAGGAGATGATCCTGATTCTTCAAACATAATGCTATGAATCAGAATATATTCACAGAAGGTGATGGAGTTTCACTGATGTACAAAGGAAAATTAATGAAAAGCACTGGCAAAATTTCAATACAATTAGTGCTAAGGTTATTTTATTTCTGGTATAATCTGCTCTTGTAAATGTAAGGATGAGCCACCTAGAAGCCATTACTGACAGCAGTTTATGAGACTGCTATGATGCAAATGTTTTCTAGTTTCAAAGCTATGTCCTGAGCCATAAACTTCACTAATTATTTCTAGGACAAATAGCAAATGTGCAATATGTTACATATACAGAGGGATGCTAATTTATGACTACTTCAAAGTCAGGGAATCTGCCTTTTTAAGGAAGAAGCCTCCACAAAAGTTTTCAACACTGTTGCTGGAAGGAAAGTAATTACTAGAAGCAAACCATAAACACTCCATGAAATGCTCTGATTGCAAAAAGACACTTGTGTGGTCAAAACCAGCACTGTCAGATTAATGCAATTACCTTTTTTATGGGTATTATTTGCCAACACAGTGACGAATCCAAGATCCAGACTCATGTTTGAGAAGGCATTCATGGCCACCACTTTCACTAGAAAAGTACCTAGAGAAGGCAAAGGGTCAGTTAAAACTAGCAGTGGGACCAGTCCAAGAGGTTTGAGGTATAATACCCAATTTGTAAAGAAAATCCAATTCTTTTCTGTTAAGAGTTTTCAGGGGGGTTTCTGATGGGTGTCCACTGCTGAAAGACTTTTCCAGAAATGTTTTGTCCCTTTTTATCTCAACTGCTTAATAACTCAGCTGTCCTTTTCTTAACTCTTGTCATTCTTTCTTTGTCAGCTGATTATGATATTATCACACAGGAAACTAGAGGTGTACAAACACAGGAGGCCGAATGAATTTAGGCATCTTGAGAAAGCAGCTATCTTGTTTGAAAATTTCTGCCTATGGATGTTCAAATGGGTACAGGGAGAACAAATAAAACTTTAATATTGAAAAATTTAAAAATATGAAATTAAATCATAATTAGCTTCTACTCTTCCCAATGTGGCATGGGATTGGAATAGCTAATTAGAGGTGGAAACCTTTTTGTCTTCTGCCACTGTTAATTAACTCTTAAGCACAATCTCCCTAATTCCACATTTTAAAGGCTTTGACTATGTAATAATGGAAAGATAATATTACTAAAATGTTTAGTCATAATTAGCTCCAACGAAAATTATGTGTTGGAAACGGACACACAGAAAATTCCCCTTTTCTTTGTCATCTCTACTGAGAACTCCTCAGATTATGAATTACTTCAGTGTAAAATGCAGAGCAGTCTAAACTCGAAACATTATGAACAAACACGAGGAAAACACTTTGTTGTTCAAGAAAATGTCCTCGTTTGTACTTCAATCAGATGGTGCCATGAAAAAATAAACCCTATGTCTTTTCACTACATCTTTTCCATTGCAAGAATGAGGTGAAGCCTTGCTTTCAGTCTGCATACGCAGACCCATTTGTCAGTTCCGTTTTTTAGCTCACTTACAAATTGATATGACTGTGCTGTTCATCCTGTTCTGCAGACTAAGTTAGAGCAGTCAGAAAAGCTACCAAATTCAGCTGTACATTACTGTCCCCTAGCCCAGGATGCTGTGACTCTTTACTGAACTGTATTCATCTGTGATGTCCTGGGAGCACAGGAGGTGTCAGTGTGCTGTACCTTCCGAGTGCACGGGAACGCCGTACGTCCGCGGCTCCCCGCGAGGGCCGTCTGCTTTGTGACAGTGAGTGTGGTTGGATCCAGTCACCTCAAACATCAGCTTCTCTGGGGCACCACGGGACACAGAGACATTCACCTCCAAATCCTCCCCCAGCTGCAGAGTGTGGGAAGCTACTGCAGCTTGAATTCCAGATACCGGCTCAATTAAATGAACAGCAATACTCTGGGAGATCTCTAACGCCGTCGTGTTCCTGGATGCTCGGATTTCCAGCTGATGTATCCCAGGGCCTATCAGCTCTTGAGAGGCACTGTTGAGTGTCAGGTTATAAGCGACAATACCTTCCTTTGCACTGGATTCAGTCAGTGTCATGTTATCTGCTAACATACTGTAGGTTACCCCACTGCCTGCAAAAACACAGATGAAAATTTCTCACAGCTTGTGCAATAGACCAACCAATGCCAGCTGCTTTGTGCAGCATTCCAGTGTTTATGCACACTGGAGTATAAAGGAGTCACAGGAACACTGCAGCAATGCAGTCATTTTTAATAAAGTCACTCAAGGTGACTTAATAAAAATCTATCATGTGTTTTCTGCTGAGAATGTTTGAGAAGAGAATTCAAACATACACTACTGAATTTTACTTTTTTTCAGCATATATGTGGCTTCCAGGAACTTGAAGTGAGAAAGAAATGTACACCAGCAAATGTGTCCAGCTCAGAGTGGAATCCTCTTACTCTAATCAGAGGAGCCTTTCTGTGAATTTCTGACTTCAAATACAGAAATATTCTGACTGGCATCACATGGATTTGTGTGACTAAAGTTATGCTTGTGCTGAAAGCTTTGTGAAGAGAAAAAAAGGTTTTATACTTATGTTTTAGGTGGTGAAATATGTCTGAGAAAGAACCCCTCCAATGGAACTGAGAGAATTCGGTTGCAGGAATACAACAATTTTAGAGGGAAAGCATTCACTAAAAAGAAGGATTATTTTGCATAATAAAAATCCTGCTTCTGTCCCATGGATGGCATAATATTTATCCTTGCCTTTAAATCATGCAGAGAAATTATCCTCACCTCCGCTGAGCTGAACTTGGATCCACAGCACCTCCCCATAGAGCGTCCGGCAGTGGGAGCTGTTCCCAGTTTCATACTGGCTGTAGCACCCAGTGATGCTGAGCTGATCCATCTTATCTTGGACAGTCACCTGCCTCTGTGCCATCACGTGCCACTCGCTGGTGGTGCACTCCACAAAAACAGTGAACTCCCCAGGAGAGGAGTACCTGTATGTGATGTTGCTGACCAGCCTAGAATAGAAAGAGAACAACTCCTTGTTGTGGAAGACCATCCTGGGAAGTCCTTCACCATACATGATAATACTGGTCACATCCCCAAATTTCATTCATTCAAATGTCATTCCTACCACTAAGACAAAATCTGATTTTTAAATGCAGCAGAAAAATGTTTGATCTTTTAAATACAGGATTTTTTATGCAATTAAAACAAAAGAAAAACTATGTAACTGCCTTGCTATATTTTAATTGCTATCGAAAAACCAGTCTTTAAACTTAAGGAAATAATATTTGCTCGTTCTTTGGCAATTACTGACATGTTTTCAGTAATTTTGAGTCTTAAGATCTGGAATAAATACTCTTAGAAATAGAACACACTTGTATAATAGAAAAAAGATTGTGGTTGGCAGCTTAATATAAAATTTTGTATTGATTTCAAAACAGGATTTTGCAAAGTCAAAGTCTCCTGTATGTATGGTGTATTATTAAGCTATCTAGTATTTAACATCTCATTTGTGAGACTTGGAACGTTCGATGAAGTGCAGTGAAATGTACTGTTTGTCTGAAGAGAAGTGAAGGCTATATCTTACGTTAGAGGGTAGTAAGGATCAATAGTGTGACCATCTCCAGTGCTAATGGTACAGGAAAGATTCCCAGAGTATGGTGAGAGCAGCCAGCTCAAAGTGACCGTGATATCTTCAAAGACAAAACATGTGTCTGTCATAACCAGCTGCAGACCTGAAAAACAGAATGATAGAATTCAGTGCAAGTGTTGTCTGCTTTTCTTACAAAATTAAAATAATTTTCAGGCATTGAGAGCCAGCCTGCTTCAAAACAGAGCTGGTATTGCTGCTAATTTGTGTGCATTAGTGGTGTGACAGGGAGCTGATTCTTTTCCATGTCTACTGGTTAAGATTCTCGTTGGAAAATAATTTCATCTAAGTGTATTTTATGGGTCTGAATTTCCAGACTTTGTATTCTACTCAAAGCCCTCTGTTAGGATAGGGAATCTACATTTTTGTGCCTATTTTTAGTGGTCACCACTATTCCAGTTTCTTCCCTGAGGATGGAACAGTGACTTTTAAGGTAAATATCGATGGTCACAGTGTTACAGAAAAGAACAGGACAGAGTTTTGGTGCTGACAGCCCGCTCCCTCTTACCTTCCTTGCACTGGTATTGAATAGACAAATAGCTTCCCAAAGCTGGACAGGGATCTCCAAAGAAAGTGTCATCTGCTGCCACCTGGCAGGCCTGGAGACCGTGACACTGGCCTGGAGAGAAGGAGTGTTTCAGATCAGCTAGTGGCTTTTGCCTTTACTGTCACAACAGCTCAGATGAAAGATGATTGAGAAACAAAAAGGGCAGGAGGAGCAGCGCCATGTCACTGATTTCTAGACAAATTTCCACATCACTTTGACTTTAGTGTGTTGCTTATTGTGTGGCATTTCTTAGCACCATTTTGTTTTATTGGAACAAAGCTGTATTTGAAAAGGTACCAAAAAAAGCTTATGTGTTTTGTATAATTTTGGCTGGAAGCCCTCAGAATCACCCTGGGGACAGGCCACAGTCACTGTTTAGTCTCCAAGCCCTTGGCTCCAGCAGGGTGGGTGCTCAACACATGACAGGCAGCAGAAGGTCCCTCCTGCCCTCATGTCCCCGTGGGTGCCAGCCTTTTCACCCCTCCTGGTTTGGAGTTAGCTTTGTCTGGACGTGTTGCCTTCCATCTCTGTCAAACCTTGTGCATCCCACCGAATTTGTCAAGGAATCAGAGTGCCCACATATTTTCTTCACGCAGTGAGAGGAGCCAGGCACACCCTTGTCCTTCATTTGCTCCTCCCCACCTCTGAATCTTTGCCCCTCACAAAACCTCTCCTTTCCATCCAGCCTCCTGTAGCAACCCCCTCCCTGTCAGAAGTTCTCTGTTATTCCCTTCATTTTAGGAATAATCCACTTTCCCATTCACTAACTCTACTGCAATACAAGATCAAGAATTTCAGGGACAGGGAGCTTTGGTACACCCTCTGTGTTTCTGACAAGCAGAGCTGTGAGATACCACCTGCTACTTCATCTCTGACACTGATCCAGCTGCAGCCTTCATCTGTTTCATACCGGAGAGGAGTCTCTGACACACAGTAGTGAGGGGTCTTCCGCCCATAGAAGCTCTCTTCAATTTGAATAACTTCTCCTGATCCACACTGTACAGTGGCATTGTAATTATCACAAGCAATGCTCTGGCCAGATTCTAGTAGGAGAAAAAAGCCCCATATATTAACTGTTTGAATTTCTGAAAAATCCTGCTATAATTCTACTGCATGTCCCTTTTGTTTTGTTTTCTTTCTTCCCTTTTCTCCCTTTTAAGCTAAACAATTAACAAAATTTAAGAAAATTTTAAAAGAATTAAATATTTTTATTTTTAAAGAGTCAAAATTAATAGGTTTATATTTCTACTGCCTTAAAAGTTTGAGGACATTTTCAATAAGCAAAAATATTTTAATTATAAAAATAAATAACGTATTTGTGGAAAACTCTTAGCATTTGTTTGACCTGAAATACTGGAAGGTTTAAAGTTACTCCCTACTTCTGAAAGAGATGCATGGATTGCATAATATTCAGGTAATTGCTTTGGAGAATAGTTTGCATATTAAGTATGGGAGCTGATCCCATTTCTGCTACAGAGACTCCTTTGTTCCTGTGTGATATTTGACTGACTTCATTCAGCAGGACTGCTCAGATGAGTAAGGTCATAGCTCTAAATGCATACACCTCATTCTTTGATTAATCTGGGGCAGTTAATTATCTTTCAGAATTCTCAGTATCTTGTAGTAATCAGGATACTTAATACCCTGAAGAGGAGGATGCGAATAACTGCTCTCATATGGGAGTGTTGCTAAAGAATGCTTTTGTTTCAGCTGTCCCAGGTTTAAATACATTGTCCTCCAGTTGCTGTTTGGATCATCCCCCTCAAGTCCCTTGATTAACAGTGCCAGTGCGTGCACACTGCAATAATTGTGTGCTATTGTTATTTAAAGGCTAAAGCTAAGCCTGGCTGTAACTATAGCAACATGATCAGTTTACAGATTAGAGCTCTCTAAATAAGCTTGAAAAATAATTTGCTGTTAAATTCTAGTATGGACTATTATCTCATGCATTTTTTTGTTCTCTGTATGAAGATTTCTCCCAGTATTTGCCATCTCAACAACTTTTACATGGAAAGATGCACAGAACTTGGTCTGTGCCTGTGTACAAACCCTGTTTGATACACAGGTTTGATACACATATATTTACTACAATAAACTGCTAACCTACAGAGCACCAATGGTGGAATTGCCTTGATCTGGTCTTGTTTTCCTGGGTAGTGGAATGATGAATGTATTGTAGGATATTGTTGCTCTTTGAATTTAATGGGCTCTCAGTCAGATCCTGTGGTAATAGATGATAGTTACCTTACAAACAGACAGTTGTCTACCATGGTTGTAATGGAAAAATAATTTTAGTCTGTTTTTGCAAGGAAAATAAGCTTAAGGGATTGTGCTGTCTGCCAATTTCCTCTCCCCCAGTCATTTTTACTGTTAGTCATCTTCAGCCAAACTTGATGTACAGATATAAACCTCCAACACCCTAAAATTTCATGAAATGCAGTATCTAGGGAGAAGAGAAAGAGTTACATCAATGCCTCTGTGAGGAGTGGGGATTATACCCTACATTTACCCATCCTGTGAAGTGGGATTCAACTGGCCAGCACATACAGCTGGAGCCCTGGAGCAGCTGCAGGGGAGGGAGCTGAGGGAGTGAAACCTGTTTGCAGGGGTGGGACGTGCTGGGGATATGGGAGTGAGCTGGGAGTGCTGAGGAGGAGGGCAGGGAGGGGATGTGGAACAGAAAATCAGGATAGGAAACAAAACTTTATTAGCTTTGCTTATCGCAGAACAACTTGTTATTTAAGTCAGTAGCAGTAGAGTGCTGGACAGGGCAGTAGCAGTTCTAGGGCTTGTGGAAGCCTGTACTTGATTCCAAGCCTTTTTGTATTAGTAAGCCCACAGCCAAACTGTCCTCGCAGTGCTTGTGACCCCAGTTCTAGGTGCAGTATAAAGTACTCTTGTGCAAAGCATGAGGAACACAAATTCCCCTCATACTGACAGGTTGAAAGGGATGATATTGCCAGCATTCGTTTCCAGAACTGTTTGTTCAAAGTCACAGTTTAAAGGACACAATGTCTGTGGATTTTCTGTCTGAGCACAGGAAGTACAGGTTCCTGTCTGCTTCCTTAACCTGGGGAAAACCTTGAACTTCACCTGATGGAGGGGTCTGAAAAGAAACAAGAAAAACTTGCTCTCTCTTTTGCTCACTCCAAGCTCCAGGGAGGTGGTGCCTCTGGGATCCTGGTTGTATTTTTGCTTCAGTTACAAATGGAAATTATTCTGGCACACATTAATGAGTGTTTTTACAGGGCAGCCATACAGGTCCCACCTAGCCCAGGTGCTTTGGTGTTGTGGGAGTTTATCCTTGCAGCCATGCTTTAACATAGCCAGCTTGTGTCCACTGAAGATGTGGACAGCTGCACATTAGCTTCACTCTCAGATCCATTTCTGTTTTATCAGCCCTCTGCTGGAACCCTGGACCCTAATGCCTGGTTGCTGAGCACCTACCCCTCCCAGTGATTTGTGGGTTCCTCCTTTATTGGATCAGGTCTTACATCAGCACACTGGAAAAAGAGCACCTGCTGGGGTTATAAGGCTTTTTGCTTGTTCACTTTTAGTAGGATTCATTAAGTTATTTCCCAGCTACTTTGAAAGCCACAAGGCAATTTATGCCCCATTGTGATCACGGCACACTCACTTCACTGTTCCAGCTGTTGTGTATCTTACCAAACTCACAAATGAAGTCAAATTCCTGGCTGCAATTTTCAGTCACACCCCACTGATACTTGGCATTCTTCAGGATGTACCCACATGTGGATGAGAAGTGAGATGGCTGATTCTTGTACCAGTTACTGTAGCTTATATTTGAAGTGTCCAGCCAAATTAGTGACCCTGAGAAAAAAGAGATTGTGTCCTGAATGTTTATTTTCCACAGCAATACAATTAGAGTCAGAGCCTGCAGAGCAGGACTGTAGCCCTGCTCCTATTGAAGCAGAGGTGGTTTAGTCCGGGTAAGGATCTTCAATTATATTTTCCATTTAACCTGATACAATCATGAAACAGACACTGCTACTTCCACCTGTGCTCCCAGCCTCAAGATTTCACCATTTCTCTTGCATCAGACCTTGCAGCACTTCCTACTGGAATGAATTGGCTTCCACTGGAGACCTAAGCCAGCACATTTGTTTCACTGGGTCAGCAAGCTGGTCTCATTTACCATGTTTTCACACCACCACAAGATCCAAAGGAAAGGGTGATAACATGCAACTAGGAAGTGAAGCAGGCAATTAAAACATCTTAATATAAATCTGAAGTTACAGCAACAAAAGACAGAGGCTTTTCAGCAGATATCTACAAAGGGACTTACTGCATTTTCTACCATGTTAAGAAAGCATCATGTGCTGACACAATTTTAAGGACATGATTTTAAAATCACCTACCATCAGTAGTTTCATTCAGCAAGGAGTTTGAGATCAGTCCTATCCACCATTCCTGATCCTCGGCAATATGTTTTTGCAAGAACTCTTGAGTTTCCTCATTTTGAATAAAGACAAGGTGCCCTCCTCCTCTCTCACACCAGCTCTGGGCACTTGTGAAGGTTTGCTGGAGCCTAACAAACTCATAGCATGAATGGTTGAAAGCTTGCTGGTACTTTGAACAAGGTATTCCTTCATCAGTTGCTTCCTCCACAGCCAAGCACACAGCAAGAGAAATCAAAACTGCGACCCCCAGCCACACTCTCAGCTCAGTGCCCTGCATGGCACCTGTCTTGCTTACCAGGGCACCACTCTCTTTGCTGCCTTCTTCAAAAGCTTGAGATGTCATCCTTGTCATGCCATCAGCATTTCTCCTTCCTCTCTGCTGCTTGCCACACCAGCAGCAATAGAGCATGGAACAGAACAGAACTTCTAATATATAACTGTGGTTGCATCTGAGGGGTGTTGCGCTGATGCTAAGCCCCTGCACTGGCACCTGTGAGCTCTATTGTATAAATGTCACATCCCTGATCTGTGAGATCAGTTTGAAAAGAAGACATTAAATCATTGCTTTCCTCATGAGCAGAGAAGATAAAGTTGATATATGCTGCTGTTGGACACATGGAAAAGTGAGATAAAGCTCCTACGTCAAAGGCTTCATTGTGTGAACATTGAAGTTGGAGGTCTTTACAACAGAAAAGAGATACAACGTGAGAATGAGAGGAGAATGAGAAAAAGAGAAACACAAGGAGTTACGAGATGGGAAAACACACTGCTTCTCTAGATACATTTAATTGGTCTGGATTGCTTTATTTTTAATAATTATTGTTGGAGGTGCTTCTTTTGGATGCTAATGCAATGTCTATAATTATTGTGTCATATCCATTCTGCCCACCTGTTTACGCATGTGCAGATTCATCTCAGCTGTTCCAAGTAAGCTTCATTTTGAACTGTTGTGTCTGCTTAGAATTCTACAACCCAAGTGAAATGCTCCCATCATCCCTTAAATGATAAGCTGCTCAACCGTTTAGAGCTGCAGGATTTATACCTGCTGGGAGGCAGAAGAGAAGACCATAAGTTAAAACAATGATTTAGGAAAGATGAAAATATTGCCTTAATCAGAAGAACTACTTGGGACCCCCATGTGCACATTCCAAGGGCTGCTGATGGACTTTAGGAAGCAAGCCCAGCCACATTTAGGAGCTGAAATCTCTGAATGCATCTCAACTTCCTTATAAAAAATATCCATCAGGTTTACAAAGCCACCAGCTTAGCAGAAGAACAGTACAAACAAGGATTTTAGCTATTGTGATCCTCCTGTCCTTGGCATTAGCTCCATTGAGTTTGATGCCATTATTATTAATTTATACCACCATAACCTGAAACTGAAAGAACATGCACTTATACTTAGACATGGATCAGTGAGCCAGTTACCACAGCACAGAGGAATCAGCAGTGTTTGATGGATTCCTGCACTGCAGGAATGCCCTCTGCATTGCACTGCTGGGCTGAAGGCAGTGCCCATCACTGCAGAGTGCCAGCCCAGCTCCAGCTCCAAAGCTTTCTGCCAAAGTCAAGTGCATGCACTGCATCCAGTCAACATGTAAGAGTGAACTTCAATCCCAAGACCTTTCTGGACCTCGAGTTTATGGTTGTCTTGCTCAGCTGGATAAAGCAGGACTGTTATCAGGGTTTTCAAGATAAAGAGGAAATAGGATTAGATTAATAGATTAATAGGAAAGTGTTTAATGGGTAGGAAAATTGTGGGGGATGAGAGGAAAGGAGAAGAAAATACGCTGTGCTGGATGTCTTCCTCCTCACCACACCTGTAAATCAAGATTTCAGCTATGGAAACCTTGGAACAGATCCCACATGAACTTTTGACTGATTAATAGGGAGAGTTTATGGAGCAGCTGAGATGTGAGTATTCAGACTGGATTTCCCAGCTCTGGAGAAGGCCAATCCATATTCTAATTAGCTATTTGGCCCAGACACCCCTCCCCTTCCTGGATGAGACCATGTAACTATGATTATCAGCTGGTTCTGCTGGCAATGTCTGCACATTAGGAGTCCCTTTCAGCCCCATTCAAAACTTCCCAGGCCTCAGTTTGGGAACGTCCAATCCAACTGTTTTATATTCAAACTGTTGTAGCAGTCAGAGCTAAGGGCACCTGCTCTCAGTTAGTTGGCCACTGTATATTTGTATGATGCTTTCTCCAGACTCCCTGCTTCTTCTTGGGTCCTGCTGACTTGCCAGGCTTTGCAGCAGCTGGCAGCCAGCCCTCCCACGTTGTCCTTCTAGATATGAGAAACAGCCTGTTTCTGAAAGCACAGGTGTGATGGAGGAGACTTTACGTGAAAGTACAGGTGATACAGACATTTCCAGTAGGAGACTTTAACTCACTTTTGTGATGCATGTATTCTGTAGCATTGTCCAGTTCTTTCTCAGCTACTGGAAATCTGACTACATGAACATACTGCTAAAAATGCCAGGGCTGAGGGTGCCACAGGCGCTCCCCTGTGACTCTGCTCCAAAGCCATTGAAATTAATGGAAGTCTTGTTTCTGGCTTTGATGGATTTTGAAACAGGCTCTGAAAAAGAACAAATACTGTTTGGAAATGTCTACAAATAAAACCAAGCCCTCCAAGTGAGACTACTGTTGGCAATTTCTATAGCAATGTGCATTTTTTTCCTAATCTACGGTTGCTATAAGTTACTCTTCAGCTGCCTGCAGCAGATGGAGAGTGGAAGAAAGACAATTTCCCTCTTTGGGAGTTTGTTGACTTCATATACTTTAGTGCCAGGAAAGCATTCTGTCAATTTATTCTGTTTACCACAAGAATGAGGAAAGCATTTACATGAAAAGAAAATACCGCTTTTAAAGCATCAAAACTAGCAACTAGGGTCTTCAGGAAGACAGAAACTTCTGAAAACCCTTTTCACTTATAAGTATGAACTCACTTGATGTTGAGTAAAGAGTGCTCCTTGGACTTACCTTCTTGTGGGAAACATCTCTTTTACATTCTTCCCCAACAGAAAGACATTTTTTTAAAATAGTTTTCTTATGCCAGAAGTCACTGACTTTGGAGTGGTCCTGATCTGTACCCCAGTGAAGATCACAGCTGCATCCTGACAGCCTGAGAACGCCCTGTGATTCAAACTGCAGCACTGTAGAATAGCTTGGCAATCCATAATAGATACCAGAAAATGCTAGATTTGAAGAATTAAGGAAGTGAAGAGCTGCCAAAGAGAAGGAATAAATCACACCCCTGTTCATTTTGGCTGTTGTTCATTTGCCTTGAGGAAGAGCAAGTAAATTTACTCTCCATAGGAGGATATTACCATCTTTACATTCCTGAATATTACTGAATGTAATATACAGATTTTTATCAGGACTATAAACACTTCTGTGTTCTATTAATTGAATAAACATAAAATTGGAGAACTGATTTCTATTACTTTGACTTTGAGGCAGAAAAAAGATTATTTTCAGGTATCATTAACTTGAGCCGAGATTATGAGTAGTCCATTTTACCATGTTATGTAAACTGCTGCAGAGTGAAGAACATTTTTACCCTGATAGGTAGGAAGTACTGAGTCCTGAGCAGACTCTACACCTACACCTGCACCTTCCATCTCTTCAGCTGGATTTAAAAATGCCCATTTGCCAATTAGTTTAAGAAGGTGGATCACAATCACACTTCCTTCCTTGCTGCTCTCCTGTGCTGCTTGTCCTGATGGTGAGACCCAGTTACTGCTGACTGAGAAGGGTTTGGTCTTGTTATTGCTTCTACTGTCTAATTTTCCATGAGGCAACGCACTGAACTTACCAGTGATCCCTGCCAAGTTGCAATTTTGATGTTATCTTGTTTATAAGAACAGGGAAAACATTTCTTATCTGTACAGAGTGCAATAACTGAATTATACATTCATGCCTGGCATGATGGGGTCAGGACAAAGTAGGATTACGTTCAGGAGCTGTTGAGTTGAACATAATTTCTGTTTATAGCATGTGTATGCTTACCTGGATAAGTCACCTGGAGAAGTCCCTGAGGATCTTCTCACAGGAACTGTCCCTTTGGAAGTGTCTGGCATTGCCTTTAGGCTCATGGCTGGCCTTTCCTCACTGCCACACAGCTGATGCCTCAATCCCTGCCTTTTTCCCACCTGGTTCCCCTCTGTTACTGCCTTCCAGAGCAGAACTTTGACTTTTAGGAAGAAGGGGATGAGTGTGCCCCATAAGAACATTAACTGAGCTGGAGTTACTGATGGCCACATTGAGACCCAAGTTCACACAGAAAGGAGCAGAACTATCTCAAGGACCTGATGACACCTCATGTGTCCTTGTGATCATGTTTGACTAAGTGGCACAATTTAGATCTGCCATTGCCTTAATATCTTAATTAGAGAACTGTTCAAAGCACTAAAGGTGCCCTCTTTGGGTAAAACATTAACTGGTAGATACAAATAGACTGAACTTTGCCCAGCACACACAGACATAAAATAAATTGCTTGGATCTGAAATTAGAGCCATCACAGTGTTATCATCTGGTGTCTCTGCAGTCTCTCCAGATTTCCATAAGAGCAAAACTGGCCAGACTTCTAAGGTGTTTCAGTTTCCACCTCTTGTTTGTTTTATTTATTTTGGTTACACATTTTTCTTCTGCTTATTATGAGCTATTTCAGAGCTTACAGGCCTTGGAAACAGCTCTATTACAAGTTGTTTTCATTGATAATGTCTCTTATGAGTGGATATCCAACACCTTACAAAAGAGATCAGCTTCACCATCCCCATAATGAGAGGACTGAAGGCCCAGCAGCCTCTCTGTTCAGGAACACTGTTTTTGTGTTAAGCCCTCTCCACTCAGCTGCCGTTTACTACACCCAGAAAGGAGTTGTTTTGAGTTTTTATCTATGCTCCCCCAAAGATGTACAATGGGCTACAAGGTAGGATAGAGGGCAGCAACATTAACTTCTGTCACTGTACACAATTTGTGACCCCATTTCCACACCTTCAGTCATGGAAGTGAATGCCAGCCTTCACATTGTCATTCTGCCCACTTGAAAACACATGGCTGAACTGTATAATTTACATATTGAAACATGTAAATAGAGGTGTTGAAAGGTGCAGATAAGCTTATAGAAGTCTTAGAGCGAGGAAGTTTACGTGGATGCTGTGGCTGTTTATTTGTTTTAATGTCTAATGTTTAAATATTTGGGCAGGCTCACTCTGATGGATACCAGTATGGGTAGGCCAGCAGTTCCGTGCCTCAGCATTTGAAGAGTTTTAATATTAATTTACATTATATATTTATTTTAATGAATGATTCAGTATTTCTTGTGATATGTACTAAAACTATGACTGTAAAGAAGAAACTAATGCTTTTGCTTATCAAAGAAATTCTGAAATTTCACAAAAAAAACCCCTTCCCCAAAATTAAAGTGTTCTCAAGGACATTAAAATTCCTCAAAATAGTTATTTTTGTCCAAATAATGAGCAAAACACTATATGATCAAAACTGTTTTGACCCAAATAAAATCTGGTCAGAATAATACAGGGAAACTATTGTTATTTAAATTTGAACAAACTACATTAGTAATTTTTACAATTATATCTGGACAGTGCAAGAGACGTGTTTCTAAATAGTCTGGTGGCAGTTCTGTGAAAAGAGATCATGCCAATAAAAGAGCATTTAACAAAGATAAGAACTTGTGTTGCTAGCAAGTGAGATAGCAATCAGTGTGATTTCAGCAAGAACAACTCCTAAATTCATATCAGTTTTACTATTGGATTTTTATTTGCTAGTAATAGATAACTGCTGACAGCTGAAAGTTCTTAGCACAGCTTATAGTTGTATATATCAAGTCAATTTGACCTTTGTTAATGGGCTTTAATTAGAATTCAAATTCAATAAGCAGAAGATTGCAATTAAAATAAATTAAGTATAATAGAGATAAGGAATTATATAGATTTGTCTGTGATTTATAAGGCAATAACTTGTTTCTTGTTAAGTGAACCAAAAGTACAAAGGTAGGCACATGACAATGACATTACTGTTGTACTGGAAATGCAGTTAACCAGCTCTGCTGCCTTGGAAGGTTTTGTTTGGATTAACCACAGAGATCACACCCAAAATGTAACCCCCAGCCTCCAAAGATGTCTTCATGGCCCTTTCAAACTCTGGGAGAGAAGCTCAGGGCACGCAGAGACTGAGGGAAGTGAAAGTGAGAAAGGGCCCAAGAGGAAACAGCTTGTGGCCTTCACCACTCTTGTTTAGAGCAGAAAGAAATAAAAGGAAGCAAATCTGCACATGATAGGGAGCTGGTGACTTCAAAAATGTTGTCATGAGGGGTGAAAAGAGAGAGGAAACCGTGGAGAGAAATGTGAGATTTGGTTGAGGGAAGATTTATATTGGAAGCGTTTTGCAACAAGAAGAAACATGGTGAAAAAATAAAATTAGAAAAGTCACCTAATCCACATCCTCTACTGCTGATAATTACACATTATAATTGTAAATCAATGCTTTAGTATTTTGTCATTTCAATGTAAAAGGGGGGATCACACAGCTGGTAAGAAAACTAATCTCCACATACTATACTAAATTGCTTGTTTGTCATTTTTGTGATGAAAACAACAAAAAAGTGTTTTGCTGGTAAGCGAAGTATTTTTTACTGACAAGCAGGAAAAATTAACTTCACAAAGATTCTTTATTTAAGTTTTACAACATATGAGACAAAACTTTCAGTCACAGACACCTAAAACTAGCTACCAAACACATTTAGGTTGATTTCAGAAGCTCTTGAATATATGCAGCTCCTTGTTCTTCCATTCAGACAACTTTTAACAAGGTTTCCAATTGTCTCATCTTGGCTGAACCTCAACCTCCATGAACACTTGTGGTGGAGGAGGCAAAAGAGGTTTGAATTAACCTTTTTATTGCTTGCTTGCTCTATGGAAATATTAGTATCCCTACAGATTAGACAACTCGCAGATCAGATAATTAAAACTGTAGCATTAAGAGCTGCAGACTTAAATGGATGAGGATACAGTGAAACAAATATATTAAAGTAAAACAGAACATCGTGGAGAGAGAAAAAGTCCCCATGGCTGAGTGAGAGTAGAGTTGGGCAGCTTTGGTTTTTTGCCAGATCCTTTTTAGTCCTAACATTGCTGAAAAACCCCTTACTTGGCTTTGTGTACAAAATGAATCAGCATCTCAATGCACACACAGACTCTCACATGTATGCAGGCACACACACACATATATACAGGGTCTGTGTACGTTTATGTGTATGTATCTCCACAGACATGTTGTTTTTGATCCCCTTCATCTCCTACAGCCTTCTGGTTCAATCCTGATGTTTATTAGTATTACTAGTTCAAACAAAGACCTTATATTTTCTTTTCTAATCTGGCTTTTTATTTTGTTATCTGCTTCTGTCAGTGCTTTCCAAAAGGAGACCGAGGCGTGCTGTCCTGATGGTCTCCTGGGGTAAAGATCAGCCATCAAACAGACAGCAGGTTTGGAGGAGAGGAACAATGTATAATAAATGTGTCAGAAGAGTTGGTAACACAGACAGTGTTTTGAATAAAATAACTGTTACAGTTCTAAGAGATCAGTCAGTCTTAAGAAGTGATGTTAAACATTTTGGGAACAATGGTGATTCAGCTGAAAAAATCGGATTTTTGGGTAACCCCATATGAAATTGCATAATATACAATTGTGCAAAGAATTTCTTTATCCTTCACAGTCAGTGGAGACTATGATTTGCTCTGCAATCACATGCTTTATATTGAAATAATTCTCTTTCCAGGGGATTTTGAAATTAACAACATTGAACTCAGTTAAGTACCTTATCTAGAAACAAAAGCATGAAGTTAAAAATCTGCCTTAGTTTTAATGAATCCTGCCATACTTTTATAGGTGGATTGAGGTCACCTATGGGAGAATATGTTAGAGTGAAAAGATATTTAGTTCAAAGATGTGTCACTCAGTTGACTCTGGAACTGCTTATATATAAAGAAATACATCACATGACTATTCAGTGATGATAATTTGTTAATTTATAGAACAGCCCAGTTTAAAACCACAGAATGGAAAGAAAAGGATGGTCCCCTGCCCTGAAGTGCTTGTCACTCCCAAAGAACTAAACCCAGAAGAGGGAGTAGAGATTTCTTCTCTTTTCCTCTCCCTACCAACCAAATGGGGCAAGCATCCCTAGCAGTGTCTAAATTTACCTGGAAAGCTGCAGGAGATGTTTCAGCCACTCCAGCTGTGTCCTGGGTGTGCCTGCCTGCCTCTGCCAGGTTCATAAGGAGCAAACATAAGGAGCCAGGCCAGCGTTTCTCTTACTTCCCCTTCGAACCAGTGAAAGAGTTAATTTTAATGCGAAAGTGCCAGAATTAGAGTGTATGTGCTAGGGATTAAAGATCAGCTATTATAAATTGTCAATCTATAAGCCACTGGCCACCAGCTCACGCTGCACTTTGACCTTATCTTTATATGTAACAGGAAAGGCCCGTTCTGAGCCCATACGGGACGGGGGGGGACAACAGCACCTGCAGGAGCAGCTGGGCAGAGCGCAGGCACTGGGAATTTCGTCAGAGATGGATACACTATATGGCAGGAATAAGGAAGAGCACCCAGAGCCCATAAAAGCTGAGGTGCAGGGTAAGTGAAAGAAAATCTATTGTAAAATGTGCCGCTATTTTGGTGTTTTCCAGTCTGTAAAAACTGCGACTGTTGTTCACCCGAGGCAGCGCTGGAAAGGGAAACAGAGGCGCGAGGGCATTTTGTTTAAAAGACTGATCTCAGATAATATTTGTGACACCACTGGGGGATTTTTCTCACTCCGTGAGCATTTCTGTGTACTTTTCGAAAGTCTGTTTGAACAGGACTCACAGAAGTTGGTGGTGAAGTTGGTCTCGGACACCCCCTCCCCCACGGCTCTGCTCTGACTTTCGGTTTCTCCTCTGTAACCCTTCCCTGCCCTCCGCTCCTCCGGGGCTCCCGGGGAGGGTCTCTGTAATCGGGATCTTCACCAGTGGCGCTCCTGGGTACCAAAGCACCAGAACTGGATGCCACAGGGTAGCGGTAAAAAGAGGTTTTAGAAGATAATCCGGGAGAAACTTCAGCGAAACAGTTTAAAGTGACTCTCTAGGGATGACGTTCGACCAACATGTTATTTTTCCCAATTTCTTTTACTTTATAGAAGAGCTTTTACTACAGCTACAGGAGAGGCTTTTTGCTGGGAGCTCTTATTTAGTAAATCTTGGCTGTGTTGTTTGTGATACGTAGTCCAGGAAATGTTAGGAATCTAATGACGCTTCCCAAGTACAAAACTTAAAAGAGATGACGATTAAACTTGCAGGGCTTTGTTGCTGTTTAGTTTGGTGGCTGAATTGGAAAAGATTTTGTGTCAAGTCAGGTGATGTGCTTTGATTTAATGCCTTTGAATTATTTTATGTCTTTATGGGTTTATGCCTTTCAATTATTTCTTTTCTCAAGATAACTTATTATCAAAGCAATTGAAATTGTTTGCAAACAAACAACTTATCAGACCTGATCTGTATTATGAAATAGTTTATTTGAACAAAGATTGCATATTTCAGAAAGTAAAGTTATACATACCAAAAATTCCTTCATTGCCAAAGAAAATAAAAGAGAACCATGGCCCCTTTAAATATTTTGGTAGCCCTGAGCTCTGCCAGTATTCGGGCTGCTTGTTACTCAATATGTACTCTGTAAATATCTTTCACACTTCTATCATCAGCTGCAATATCACCCATGCTCTCCTACAGCCATGTGATTTTCTGAGACACTGTTGTTACAGTAGTTAATAAATGTCCAAGTATTTGGGGATTTCACTGCATTGCTATTGTGTCCTCACGCACTACAGAAAAGAAAAAGGTCCGCATTTTTAAAGCATATAAGCACTTTTGGATGCTGATTTGGTACGCAGAGTGATTTACAGAAATGCTTAACTCCCACTAACAGAGTTATCTGCAAACCTCACTAAATGAGCCTTTGCTCCTTGTTCTTCATACTGAAATTATGCCAGAAATTACATGAAATTGCACCAAGAATTTCAGAAGCTGCATGATGTCCACAGTGCTTTAAAAAGAGCTTTTTCCCTTTTTATCTTTTCCAGCAAAATTATCATATACAAAAATGTACTGTAGTTATTGCTTTAGAATTCCTTGTATTAGAAAAGGAAGTGAGGTTTAGTTTTCCAGGTTCTTCTAGAAAATAACAACAACAACAATAATGATGGTGATGATGAAAGTTCATCCATTGTGTAAACAATTTTTTGTGTTCCTTGTGTATTCCAGAACTGTAACCCTAATGGAGTTATGCCCTAATGATGGGTGCCCCATCCCTGGAAGTTTTCAGGGACAGGTTGGATGGGATTTTGAGCAGCCTGGTCTAGTGGACCTGCTACGGCAGGGGTTGGAACGAGTTCAAATTTAAGGTCTACAGGAGGATATTTCTGCCTGTTGTAAAGGGGTTTTAACAAGAAAGTGTGTCAACATAATCAATGTGGGGTCACAAACTAAATGATAAGGACAAATATAAGTTCTGAAGAGCTTTTCATGCAGAGACAATATCCAATGCAGGACTTGTGTGGAGAAGCAGTATGTGATCTTAAATGTTCCCTCAGGGGTCATACACACAAAGAAGCAAGTTAAGCTTTTTATTTAATATCTGATATGGCTTTGTTAATCTCTTTAACCCTCTTGATATTCTTTAATTGTTGTTATTCTGTGAGTCAAGTAGTAGTTAATGCATTTCTTGCAGGGATTTGATGAGGAACATTTATGATTCAAATCTCAACAGCACTTATACATTTTCAGTATAATATTCCTATACTTTATTTGTGTACAAAGCACTACATTATGACTAGTGTCACAAAAGCACTCCCCAAATGATACTACATTATGCTCTGTAATTTAATTAATGAAATATTTTGTGGAATTAATTAATTTAGCCTGAAGGCTAAGCTGATGTGCTGAAAGCGGATGCAAGTCATATAACCTATAAAATATGTTTACTTCTGATAAGCTCTAGTTTTTTTCTGGCACAAGTAAAAGGGTGGAAATTTATCACTCTAAAGTCTGAGTGCAGGAAAGAAAGGTCCAACTTTATTTACTTCCTGATAATTAATAAATTACATTCCAGCAATCTCATTTTCTTATAGTAGTCTCAGATAGTAATAATCATGCAGAATGTCACTTGTGCCACATTTTTGAGTAGGGGAAATTTCAGTTAACCCGAACTCCAATAACATTATGTGGTACTGCAAATCTTGACACACCAACAGTCTGTCTGACCACATGAAGCCTCTGCCTTTAGGAAAACTGTCCTGGAACATTCCCCTCTCCTAAATGAATGGATACTGGTAACTTCTTTCTGTTTATAGGGCAGTTGCCCACTTGGTTGCAAGGGATACTCCTCCGGAATGGCCCAGGGATGCACACGATAGGGGACACCAAGTACAATCACTGGTTTGATGGCCTGGCTCTGCTGCACAGCTTTACATTTAAAAATGGTAAGTTGTTGGACATAGGATTGAAAGGAACTCAACAACCCACATTTTGGTGCCTTATGTTGCTAATTCTGTTCAGGGTTGGATTGGAGTGTTTTGGGTTTTGTCTGCAGAGTGGTGTGTGTGTGAGGGGGGAACTGCTGTGGGGAAAGTCTCTCCACACACCCCCTCCCACCTCACCCTTCAGCTTCCAGCAGCAGCTGGAGCATCTCTGCAGGGCTGCTTGCAGGGAGATGTTACATTGGCCTTTCTTCCTCAGTGCCAAAGCTCGGTGCTGTTGTCACCTGAGGACAGCACACACCCAGCTCTGGGCAGGTCACTGCAGGAGCAAGAAAATCTCTATTGTTTTGAATGGATCAGCCACAAGTACTGTAGTATCCAGAGGTTTTCCTGCTGTGGATGAACAGCCCACTTTCAGGGATGACCAGCATTCCCCTTTTAGGACTTGATTGCAGCTACAAAAGCTGCCACGAGAGAAACTGGGCCACTGTGTCACTTCACATGTCAAACCTCACTTAGTGTATTTGACACCCCTACAGTCCCTCCTCCTGCTTGTCATCCTTATGGAGGATAAACAGGCAGCTCCTCTATCCTAATTAATTCGATTTTTTTTTCAATTAAAGCATTTTTCACCCATTCAGCTCTTTCACAGTGTGACACAGGGTGTTTCACACCCAGGTTCTTGTGGCAAAAAGTAGGTATTTTTTTAAAAAATGGGATTTACTCCTGTCATCCTCTAATCCTAGTGTTTACTTTTTTGTTTCCATTTCTGTGATTGGAAGCATTTAATGCAACTGCGGAATCTCTTGCCTGTCCTGCTATACACCCTTAACAAAATAACCTATAAAGAAATAATCAGTGTTTTTTAAATTGCCAGTATATCTTACTTACCTAAAGCAAACAGAGCTCAGTTAGTTCAAGTATTGTGGCTCATTAAATTGTTTAGGACAGACATTGATTCCTTCAAGCAATCTGTTACTAAATTTTGCCAATAAAGGAAATTTATCACCACCCATAAATGGATTGTATAATTAATCATTTTTGCACACATCATTTCATTTTACTGGAACAGTTTATCCAAATCCCTCCTTTCTCCTCAAAAGTACCCCAGTATTAGTAGTGGGAGTCAGCAAACCTTGACAAATTGTTATGAATCTCAGCAGCCATAAAGCCTTTAAAACAGGGAGTTAGGGACATTGTTGGTTTCACTCCAAACTATTGTTGGCTAAAGGACAGCTGCTTGAGAAACTGTGGCTCTACCTGGGCTAATTTTTTGAAGGATTAAATATAAAATGTGATTGAAACCTGTTTGTTCTTCCTTAGGTGAAGTTTACTACAGAAGTAAATTTCTCCGAAGTGACACATACAACTGCAACATAGAAGCAAACAGAATTGTCGTGTCTGAGTTTGGGACTATGGCTTATCCAGATCCATGCAAAAACATATTTGCCAAGTAAGCAACGCTTTACCCAACAAGATTCTTCTATCTAATTCTCTCTTCAGCACAGATGTTTCTGTTTACCCTTGACACATATGTACAAATACAACATTTGATTTGTAAATTTACAGTTGCTAAATATTGAAAAGGCAAAAAATATGTACTGCCTGTGGGTTAGTCTAAGGCAAATATTTTAAATTCATTTTATCATTAACCAAAATTGGATGCTTTATTCAGTAACACAAGTAGATTATATAAAAAACAAACATTTTCTTTCTCCAGTGTTAGTGAAACATTTTGATACTCTGTAAGGGGAGAAGCAGCAAGAATGAAAAAGATTTAGAGATGGGGAAGGTATTAATACAAAGTCTATTCAACAAAGAAAAGGAGAAGCATCAATAACAAAAAAAAAAATCAGTAAAACTTTTTGATTAAAGATGGTTTTACAGAGAGGTGATGTGTAGGCCATGATGTTATCCTCAGTCTTGTCAAATTGGCCGTAGAGATTCCATAATGAGGGCAAATAGATCACCTTTCTCTGCTTCCTGGCTGAACTACCTCTAGTGACCTCGAACCTGGTATTTGGTAAGGACACATATGCAGACACTTATTGCAAAAGAGCTGATATGTTGTAAGTTGTTCCCGTGAGATAAGATTTTCTTCCCTCTTCCAACAGCAATAGAGTAACTCTGGCATTTTAAGTTCAAAAGGGTTATAGAAACTTTGTCTTGGCTTCTAGGGACTATGATAAAATTGTACACTGATAAAGAAAACTGTCAAGCCCATATATGAAGGTCAATCTTATTTGAAATCATAATTGTGCTATGGGATTTCACTGGGAACAGAAATATTCCATTGGGGAATATATGAATCCATCTATCTTATGAAGGAATACTCTGAAAAACCTACCATCTTTCAGGTAGGAACTGGTAGGCCAAATTTTCCCAAGATAGGCACAGCAGAGTGTGTAATTAACCCATCCTGATAAACCAGTGCGTGTCCTAGAGCTGACAGCGGGACTGGGCCTGGATGCCCTTTTGTGTGTGGAAAACCAGTTGCTTGCATGTCCTTAACCCTCACCCAGGCCGAGGGCACTGGAGAACTCCATCTCCTCTGCTTTCCCAGCCTTTGCAGGGAGCTGCCAGCAGTGGGCACAGCAGGGAGAGCAGCCCAAGGTCTGAGGCACTGCAGGGTCACTTTGTGCTCCGTGTGGGGGAAAGGCAGCTCCGGCTTCTGTGGCTCTAACAAAATTTCCCTCTGGACAGGGCATTCTCCTATTTGTCTCACACCATTCCTGAGTTCACAGACAACTGTCTGATCAACATTATGAAAGCTGGGGATGATTTTTATGCTACTGGCGAGACTAACTTCATCAGGAAAATTAATCCACAGACTCTGGAGACATTGGAGAAGGTACAAACCACCATCTGTCATTCTGGTTCCTTGTCTGCTGATGAATAAATTTCAGGCTGACTCATAAGGATCCTTTAACATGTTCAGGACACAAAATACTTTTCTTCTACTGTTGCCTTTCTTTTGAAATTGTGGTGAAGTGAAATAGTGAAGATACCAAAAGATAAAAGATATCTTTTAAGAACTCCTGAGTTCAAATTTAAATTCTGTTTAGTTTGGGAAAAGCTGGTCTTTGGCCAATTTCACTTGTACATAATCTAGCAAGGTTGCAGAACTAATACCATAGTTACAAGATTATTTTGGATGATTGCCGTTATTATGTATCTGTAGTTATGAAATTATTTACATAATTAAAAATCCAGTAGGTCAGTTATATGACTACTTTTCAAGGACCTTATGTAAGATATTACTCAAGTATTAAAATGAGAACTTGAGATATTGCAATATATACAATGGGGGGTTTTTCTGGCCTGCACTACAGTTAGAGTACAACTTCCAAATTTTAGATAAAATAGAAATCTTTTTACTCCAGCAGATTGCCAGACTCAGCCCTGTTAAATAAACTGCTTTCAGGGTGAAATGGGCATTTGCAGAGTAACTTGCTTAGCTAATCCTCCCTGACGTTATGTGGCTTCAAGAGAGAGGCGACTGTAATTCGGATTCCCTAACTTGTTTTAGCCTTGAAAAAGGAAATAATTTTAATACCTGCACAAGTAATTTGGTTTAATTATTTAAATTTCAAAGCCATTTGTAAATGGGGTTCCAATATAAGGTCGCCAGGGCTAAAAAGCTGGTGGTTTTGTGGTGTTAGCTGAGATCAATTTTTATTCTCTTACACATCTCTCAAATCTTATTGTATCATTTTCCAGGTTGACTACAGCAAATATGTATCTGTAAATCTGGCCACTTCTCACCCACACTATGACAGTGATGGAAATGTTCTCAACATGGGCACTTCAATAGCTGATAAAGGGAAGACAAAATACGTTCTGTTTAAGATTCCTTCCTCTGTACCAGGTAAGATATGTCTCTTATTGGCATTTTCTAGAAACTCGTTAGCAATTTCTTTTCTTCAAAGGGCAATGGTGGTGTTACAGCTCTGCTAGTAACCAATGGTGTTCATTTTCTTAATTTCAGCTTATTGTGAACTTCATGTTAACTGCTTAGCCTGTCTGGGCATGTGCTCTTACAAGGGTTCACCTTGAGTACTGTGTGAACAGGGTATTTCATTAGGAAGAACCTTACTTTTAGATGAAGGTTCTAAAACAATTTTGTCTATAGGGCAGCACATATAATTTGAGGTTGTAAATTTTAATTTCTTAGTAAATGAAAATTCTCTTAAAATGATGATACTATGATTACAGGGAAGCATGAAACAACAACAACAAAAAAACTAATATAGAATTAATTCCTGTCTAACCTGGCCAACACTGGCCCTTGCTGAAACACTATCCATTGTTCACAGACCAAATCACTTGCTCTTTTTCCTTCAAGATAATGTTTTTTTGGTGTGTGTTGTTGTTTAAAATCAGCTGCTGTTGTGTTGCCTGTCCCTTACTGAACAATCAAGAAGCCTTCCACAGCTGAAAGATCAGTTTGCAATTTCTAGCCGGGGCTCAAATTTGGGAATATCTCCTTAGAAGTTAAAAAACACAGGGGCATTTGAACCCCTTTTAAAGCTGCTGATTTAATTAAACATATGTCTCCTCCATGCTGGATCTTCTGAAGACAGTTACCAGTGGAATCAAATCCCAAGATGAGGGGGCTCTGCCTGAATGAATCCAGCATTGTGATTTCACTGAGTTGCTTCTTGCATGCAAAGTTCTACATTCATTACACAGGAGTAAACAAGCCACTTTCTTAACAGGAAAATGCAAATAAAACTGAAAGGAAACTGTTCTTCCCTTCCTGGGAGAAATCCAAGCACAAGTTTGGAATGGAGTTTATTAAATATAATTTTAATTTTTATCATTCATATTCAGAAAAAGAAAAGAAGAAATCTTGTTTCAAGCATCTGGAAGTGGTTTGCTCCGTCCCTTCTCACTCTCTGCTCCACCCCAGCTACTACCACAGCTTCGGACTCACAGAGAATTACATTATCTTCATAGAGCAGCCCTTCAGACTGGATATTGTCAAAATGGCAACTGCGTACATCCGAGGTGTGACCTGGGCTTCCTGCCTTACCTATAATAAGGATGATAAGGTATTTTTCCTACTGCTGAGCAATGGAGTCAGGCAGGCCCGTGACCTCTTCCACACTGTTCTGTTTTTCATCTGGTTCATTCATTTCCGTAGTCACTCATTTTTTTTTCAAACCTTGACTTTCACATTGCACAGTTTTTTAGAAGCTGTATGTTTTTGAATACTGTCTCCCATATCCAGAAATTTCTCAAACAAATATCTGATGCTGAGGCTCTTGAGAGAGAGGATAGTTTGGCATTTCTAGAAATACTGTGTGCTAGCAGAGAAAATCCAATCTGCACTAGCATCCGAGACAGACCCAGTTGCTCCTGGTCCAAACAAAATGCTGTCGGTGAGATCTGCTCCAGGTGCACTGCATGTGACAGAGAGCCAGACTGGTGGAAAAGCCTGCACTGAACAAAAAGAGAGTCTTTCACTGTGGCAACTGAAGGAAAATACTGTTTTCTGAGGATCTTATTTCCACATGCTCTGGGCACCAACATGAGAGACTTGCTGAGGTACAGGGCACCAGCACCACAGAGACTCTCGACCAAGGCAGATTTATTTAACCTAAAGAGAGAGCAGGGGATTTTCCAGGCTTTTCTGGAAAACTTCAATCCTCAGCCTACCCCAAATAGTAATTTGCAATAGTAAAATGAGCTTAAAGCTGTTCCACACTCGTTTTACTGCTGTGTGTTTTTGTCTTCAGGTTGGAACCCCTTGTCTCCTAGCAGTAAACCCTGAGTTCTTAATATGCTTCAGTACAAATATACAGTGATTAGAATTTTGATGGTTACCATTAGCAAACAGTTTTCTAAATAACTATTTGCTGATTCTGAATGGTTTTGAATAATGTTTTCTCTCTTTCAGACTTGGATTCACTTTATAGACAGGAAGACTAAAAAAGAAGTGTCCACCAAGTTTTATACTGATGCTTTGGTGTTTTTTCACCATGTAAATGCATATGAAGAGGATGGCCACATTATTTTTGATCTCGTTGCCTATACAGACAATAGCTTATATGACATGTTTTATTTAAAAAACCTGAATAAAGACTTTGAAGAGACCACGAAGTTTAACTCCATTCCAACCTGCAAACGATTTGTGGTTCCTCTGCAGTATGACAAGGTAGAAAGAAGATGGCTTTTTAACCTGTTCTTTGATCAGTAATTTAAAATACATCAGTGTGAATAACAGGTGCATTATTAATTGCCAGCCCTTAGGTGCAAATTTCTGATTCTGTGGTACCCAAAGTGTGCAGGAGGTTTGGGTTTTGTTTGTCCTGTGAGAAATGGCAGTGGGCAGCTGGACATGGTTATGTGGATCCAGGTTCTGACATCATCCACTCTGGAGAACAGGGATGTGCAGAACATGGAATTTTCTTACCAATGAGATTATTTGTTAAATGCCATCAAACACAAGCAGATATCTCCACTTGGCTGTTAACTGCAAGGGCATGCATGAGGTTTTGCACAATCTGTTTCTTCCACTTCACTGGAAGCCCACATAAAGTACATGCACGCTTCCAACTGCTGCAATGGTTCTATTAAAATTAGAATGTTTCATTTAAGTGTGAAATATAAGCAAGAAGAGAAAAGATTTTATCTTTCAGTTTAATTTAAAACATCATTTTACATCGCTGTTTGCAGGGAAGATTTTATACTGCCCAGCAACTTGGACAAGTTTCTGCCTGATACCTTTGGAATGGATATTACTTTTTCTTTCTACATCCTAGAATCGTGCTGCTCTGTTCTTGTCTCAGGAACAGCTCTGCAGCAATGACAAAGGATGCTTTGGATCACACCAGCTGTTCTGCAATCTTAAGAATTCAGCAGTAGGGCATTAAAGAGTATATTGCATTTGATTTTTAGCAGGTGCAAAAGCCTAACCTTGGTAACTTTTAGTGGAAATTTGATACCTCATTCCTTGAAACCCATCTTCATTCACTAAATTCTCAAATTTGTGGTACTTCTGGACCATAGCCATCTGCATCTAAACCTTTCTAAGGACTTGGTGTTGTTCAAAATAATTATTCTATGTTATATTAAAATACTCTGAGTGCAACAAGATTTCTAATGAAAACCTCAGAATCTAAAATGCCGTAAGAATGATCCTCTTGAAGCTTGTTTGTTTAATCCCCAAATTGTTAGTTTTAATATTAAACCTGATGAAAAATCTAAATTAGAAGCATGTTTTCAGGGGTCCATGACTTTTTCAACATTTGTCTCTTTCAGGATGCTGAGGTGGGTTCTAATTTAGTCAGACTTGCCTCTACTGCAACTGCTGTAAAGGAGAAAGATGGGAACATCTACTGCCAACCTGAAGCACTGTGTGAAGGTCAGACACATCCTTTCAATATCTGATGTTGCATCAGTTTCGTATTAATACAGGATTCCAAGTCTGATCTCACAACTCTTCATACAGCTTGCAAATCCAGCTGTTACAAGTGTAATTTTAGTTAAATAAGTCTATTATAATTAGTACTCCAGGTTTAGCTGCATTTTAGAAAGGTTGTCCTCGAAAGCGGATTTTTAACCTTTTTCCAGGGAAGAATAGCAGGAGTATGTAAATATGTATTTACCTAAGGTGAAAGTAATCTCTTAGAATGGTAACCTCCAATTCTATCCCAGTTGTTCACACAATGGATTTATAAAGAAAAAATCCAAGCCAGAAAAACCCTCATAAATTCCAGTCTAATGAATGCCTAAGAATGAAAAATTGTTGCCTTTTGAACTGACGACCCTGTCTTACTTATGTTAATACTCATCTTCAGCTTCTTAGAAATTCAGATATGCAAAATCTATGCAACACCTTTATTAAGCATTGTCAAGGTTTTTCACTGGGCAAAACTCCTGTAGATTGGTATGTCTCTAAAGATGCACTTTTGAGTTATTTTCTTCTCTTGTTCCTAAGTCTTGAACTTTTACATTATGCAGGGATAGAACTGCCTCGCATCAACTATAACTATAATGGCAAAAAGTACAATTATGTCTTTGCAACAGCAGTCCAGTGGAGTCCAGTTCCTACAAAGGTATAGTTAACTTTTACAAAATCAGTGTCCTTCCACTGGTGGGTCCTTCACATGCAAAGAAACATGAAATGCCTAAATTCTCATAAGGATAAGTTCGTGTTGTACCATTTCCCTTGTAAAGTATTAATAAACCCAGGCTTCTTCCTCCAGCTTTATATTCCCACAAAGTCACTGGAAGAGTTACTGAGACCCTCACTTTCCTGCCAAATTGGGCTGAACCTTCAGTGATGTGCCAAGAACTACAAAGGAGAGAGTAGGAAAAAGAAGTATTAGATGCATGTATATATTTTATATTTTTTCCCTTTAGGAAGCCTAACAGAAAAATAAGATATTGCAGCGCTACCTAATACATTTTAAATATTAAAACAATATCTAATTTTGGGGAAAGTTTTAAATTTTGCTGGCTAGTTCTCTATTTGAGGTAGCAAATGCTTTCTTTGCATGTGCATGATGCCAGGAGACAGCTTAGAGTACAAACAGATTAAAAGGAAAAGGATTTTTTATTTAAAGGTACAACTATTATTCAGACAAACTCACCCTTTACAATTCTTGTTCTGTGATTACAAGGAAGCACAAATTGAAGTCACTGTTGGTTCTTGCATATAATTACCACAACTGATTACAAAATAAAGCTGGATTTCTGCATGATGCAAGAAAATTTATTGCAGCACATCTGACAATAACTCAAACAAATCTGCAAGTTCATGATTTACAGTGTAGATAATCTCTGCTTGACTCAAATATACTAAAAAATGCTGGTTGGAGGATCTTTTTTCACATCAGTTGCAGTTTAATGGAGGCAAGCACAACAACCTAAACCTTAGGTAAAGTCTGTCAGTGAAAGTGCTGTCATCTCGGCTAGAAGAGAGAATTCTTTCAAATTCTTCCTCCTCTAATTTGAATAGTTTCACTTTTGTATTTTTTGGCTAAAGATCAAAATCAAAAAGAATAGAACCGTATCTCTATGGGAAGAGAAAAGGCCTTAATGGAATGGAACTGAAAATGCTAGGCACCCCCTCTGGAGACTGGTTTGGCCACTCAGTGGGATGAAAATCTACGCTCTGGTCCTTCAGTGAACACCAGTGTCTGCCCCCCTGGTTTAATCTCTACACCTCACTAGGAACAGCCCTTTTTTCTGGCATGTGTTCCTGACTGCACAGTAGAAGGCCTTGAGAAATATGGAAGTAGCAATAAAAGGAAAACAATTCACAGGATTAGAAAATGGCAAGTTTAAATCCTGTTTCCCGTTTTGCTGCAGAATCTCAGTGAATTGGAACAAGTCACTTAAATATTCTGCATCTTGGAGTCTCTGTAGTGAGGGGCATTACTTACAGGGAAGGGTCTCTTGGGATCTGTGAGGATTTGTGAACTACTGAACGCCCATAAATGAAAGGTGCAATTGTAATCTAATGAAAGGAAATGAAAAGAACATTGTGTGATTATGCAGCCACAAAATGTGACTCCAAAATTTAACATTTTCCAGGTGTTTTTTCTTGTGATGACACCTGCCTTAACTCTCATTGGTTCCCCCCGCCAGCAGCCTGTTCATGTTGTACCTTTGGAAAAAGCCACTGTCAGGGTCACTGACATTTTTCTTTTCTTGTCACAACTATTTAGATTGCAAAATTTAATATCCAGACAAGGGAAATGCTCTACTGGAGAGAGGACAACTGCTGGCCATCTGAGCCCGTTTTTGTTCCCAACCCTGATGCAAAAGAAGAGGATGATGGTAAAATAATGACAATGTTCTGAAATCTGGGGTTACATAAGTTTTGTATTAAATCTTACAAGTTTCAGTGATCTTAGTCAAGAAAGCTGGGTTGATGCTACCTCTGTGAGATGGGGTTATCTTTTCTGCTTCGTGAAACTTTCGTATGTTTCTAATTCTTCACTTGTATGTCACAGGTGTTGTTCTGACCTGTGTTCTGAAGACTGATCCAAAGGAAGCACCTTTCCTACTTGTCTTGGATGCCAAAACATTCACAGAGCTGGGTCGAGCCACAGTAAATGTGGAAATGCATACGGACCTGCACGGAGTTTTTATACCAGAGCAAGTTGTGAAAACTGGGACTGAGTAAAATCTATTTGTTGTATTGCACAGACTGAGATAACCTTCCACTGAACGTGGGATAATACCCTTCAGGAACAGCCTCCTCTTACGACAAGAAATGACTAATTATAACCTCTTCAATATCTATATATAATCTCCTATAAGAGACATAAATTACTTTATTAAAAATTATATACGCAACTGGTACATCACTTCTCCAAAAGAAGAATTATCCAGATGAAGTGCTAATATTGAATACAGCTTGTGGGGCAGGGAATAGGAGACAAAGGTAACAAGAAATGTTTTATTTGAGTAGAATAAAGCTTTATGAGCAAATGAAGTACTGTATTCACAGGGTGACGCATGGCATGAGTCACACATGTCTGCAGGTCATGTAACTTCCACGGGCTGTTGCAAAACTGCAGCTGACAATGAAAGTTGTCTCCTGCCAGAAAACCTCATGTTAAACTATCTACTCTGATACCAGTAATTCATGTCAATGTATTCTCTTGGTGCTTGATTTCTTAAACTCTACCATAACCAAAGTTATTATGCTGAGGTGCTACATTTTTCTTATCCAGAGCCTAAAACCAGCTTTTCTAATAATTTCATGGTGTATTTTTTGCTTTTTTGTTGACAAAACCAAGTAAGTTTATTGAAATAGAGTACACAGTTATATGTCGCACTCAATTATTCCATAGTGACATTCAATCTTAAGCACTTTGTATTTAAATCAGTTTTCCTTAGGCAGAATATCTGCCGTGGCATTTCATGTAATTAGATGATTGCATTGTGTAAAAAATAAAAAGAATTGTAGTATTTGATATTGCTACTAGTCTCTGTCCATAGCAGCATGTACATGAATGAGGGCAGTGCATTTCTAGCAGCACTCAGACACACGTGCAACAAATAGTTTAGGGAAAGAGTGAAAAGATCTAATTTTGGCCTCATCTGAACCCCACAGTAACTGAAGAGAAGCTGTTATTGCCGTAACTAAGCATTTGCTTTATGTCTGCTCAGGAGCATCCATGTTCTCACATGTGTTTATTGTTGCCTGTACCAGATGCTTCCTAATAAAAGTGCACAACTCTCACTCACAGTCACAATTAAAAAGCACATTTCAACATAAAGTTCAAGTGCCAAGTACAGAGTGATGTACAGAAATGGCATTTCTTACCCCTCTGAGTGTATTCCTGATTTGAGGTATTGACTTTTCTTTAAGTGAGAGCTTTTTTGCTTTGAATTCTATTTTCTCATTGTAGATATCTTTGCTGTTGGAGGCATCTTTACTGATGGACAAGACCAGGTGCACATCCATCCATTTCGGGTGTTCATCTGCTCTGTCTGTATCACCACACAACTCAGGTACCTCTCACCCTGACACACACACTCTCTCAGTGTCTGTGCAGCTCACAGTGCTTCACAGGTAGGAAACAGAACGAAATTGTTGTCACTTATTGCCTCCCCACCACATGAGAATCTGGGCTTCGGTGACCTGTTTGAGATTTCCTAAGGTGCTTATGGCAGAGCAGGAGCTGAACCAACATCATCCACTCTTCCTGTCTGCTCTGTAAAAAACAGACCTCTGTTTCTCTGCTTAAGTCTTTGCATTTCATTAGGATAAAGAATATACAGGCTATTTTTTATGTAAAGAAAGAAAAATCACTGTGGTCAGACCTAGTTAAAATATGCAGTTTTGGGCATTCAAAGGTTTACGTGTTCCATAAAATGGAAATAAACACTTCAGTAAGGTGTGTCTGCAGAAATAGTCACTTTTAGTGTTTTCAAGGCATATTAACTTTAGTATTTAATAGAATTTTATCTTCTAAGGAAGAAATTGAATTCCATTTTTATAGGTAATATGGAACCAGTACTGGAAGGGAAGACTGACTTGTGATATTGGCATCAGCTCTGGGGTTGTTTCTTTTAATCTGAAAAAGTTTGGATTTAACAAATACCCACAAATATATTTCTAGAATTACAAGGTGGCAATGAATCAAAAGTCTAACCATTGTTATAGATTTTCTTCTAAGAGTTTGTCTCCAGAATTTCTTCTGTAGTACTCATAGGGTTGTTTTTGGATGATCATGGGTTTGGATACAGGAGTTACTTGACTTCTTGAGGAGCTAATTCTTACTGGTAGAGATGACAGGATAGGGGATACACTCATCATAAAAACAACCTATCATCTGAGAAAATAAATGTGTTGTTTACGTTCATGTAGAAATAATGTAGAAAATAAATGATAAGAACTTGTCTTGGGTATGATTTTTTAAATGGAATGTGCCTTATTCCCTTGGTCAGTACTACACAGGATTTGATTAGCATTAAGTTTGTATTTAACCTGAGGAGAAAAACAGTGATGTAAATCTGCATTTGCTAATCCCAGTATCCTCCTGCAGCAGAGACAATAGGAATAAAACCATACAGCTAATCACAAATTTGTTCAAGAATGTTTTTAGTGGTTGCAATACCAATCTGATGAAACATTTACCCTGAATATGGTAACACACTCTATCATTTCCAGGCTGACAGAAGCAAGGGGAAATGCAGATGTGCTTTGCCAAGTGGCTGCAAGGCTCGTAGGGTTTTTTTTGATGTGGTAACATGGCACGTGGTAATGAGTGGCATTTGGTTTGCTTCTGACACCCTTTGCTATGAATGTAATCTCAAGGTCCAAAAAGGTTCGATTTTTCTTTTGCACCAATTTAAGTAATAAATTAGCCCAGCAAAATTCACAGAATTATTATAATGGCTTAACAGAAATCTAGATTGAGTGACTGCAAATAAAAAATAGTAAAGATAAGTATCTCAATTAAAAGAAAAATACATATTTGAGTGAGAGAATCAGGCCACGGGTATGCATACATATAATTAATTACCTCAGAGATGCTACAAATGGACCTTGATAGAGTGGTTTGGTTTGTTGTTGTTTTGGTTTGGGTTGTTTTTTGGTTTTTTTTAATGCTTTCATTAAATGGAACAAATAACAAGGTATAACAATTAATTTGTTCTCTGGAAGTGGGTATTATCTGTTACACCTTGTCCCATTGCCCCACATAGCCAGTAAGAGGAAGCAGAAACAGTGTTTAGGAGGAGGAGTTAAAAACCAGAAATGCAACAATGTTTTCCTCTGCAACAATCTGTGCAGGAGGCAGGGAAACACACCAGTGTCTTTCTTTTCAAATAACCAGGCCACTCAATGACAGCTTTTGCAGTAATTTAAACCACTGCTCCCTTGGGTCTGCAATTACCTGAGTATTAATGACAAGCAAAATACATCTTTCCCCTGCAGCCAAGGAGCAGTGTGCTCTCTGCCTTCATTACCCTCAAAGAGAGCTGGGAGTGTGTCCTCTGGCTCCTCAACCTGCACCTGACATCCTGGATAATTACACCCAAGCCAGAAAAAGTGGCCTTCTAATATCTGTAAATGGGTATGTACAACAAGTAGTGTTGCAAAGCTGCTGGTGCTTCATGCACATTACTGTGGGTTCAGGCCTTCTGTCCTACATCCTCTGCTTCTAAAACTCTTGTTCAGAGCTGCTCAACAAACCTGGAGCATGGTGCTCCTCCCTGTGACCCCTCCCCAGTCAGGGAGCGCTTCAGCAAGGGCTGAGCTGTAAACCCTGGCTCCAACAGGGCTGAGCACACTCTTCACCCAGGCCCTGGGTGCAGGGTTTGGACGGCTGGGTGATGTGTGAGGATGTCCCAGCTGCAATCTATCTGCAGAACAAACCAGCATTGTGTCCAGCTTGGAAGGAACAAGGCTGCCTTTGTGAAGGCATTAATTTCTCTTTCCTACGGGGTCACTTCCATATACCCTAATTCATTTTCCAAGTGGTAAAATGATTTGGAGACAGCATCAAACTGAATGAATGATAGAATTTTGTTACATTTCACAGAAATGCAAGTAATAAAAGCATGGGACCCACCACAGCTTTACTAGATCAGACCGTCTGAAAATGTTATTTTCCCAAGGAAGGGATAGACAGCATGGTCCATTTGGATGTCCCACAGGCTGGGAGACCCCAGTGCTGCTGTGCCTGTCAGTGCAGGGAACACGGTGAGCTGCTGTGCTGGTCCCTCCTGGCAGCACCAGCTGGGTGTCTGTTTTAGAGCAGATCACAGTTTGTGAAACACTTTCACTCCGTGCAAATAGTTTCTCTGCTTAAATGTTGGATGCTGTTAAGAAAGCAGATGGAATCAAGTAATCTCTTAATGTGCAGTTAAGCGCAATAATAAATGGCCTAAAATTTACCATGTGAACTGTCCTAAAGATCTTTTTTGCTGGAAAAGGCCACATTTCTAGTGGGCAGCTGTGGAAAGGGGCACTGTCACAATGAGTCTCGCTGCATTTAATTCTCGTTCTCTTACCTTTCCTTGTGCCTACACTGGTAATATTCACCTCCAGCTCGTATAAGGGAACAAAGAAATAAATAAGAGGCCAGATTTACAGGATCACAGAATCAATTAAATTGGAAAAGATCTCTGAGATCGAGTCCAACCTATGACCAAACACCACCGTGTCACCCAGACCACGGCACCGAGTGCCACTTTCAGTCTTTTCCTTAAGCACTTCCACGGATGATGATTTCACCAGCTCCCTGGGCAGCCCGTTCCGATGTCTAATCCCCTTTCTGTGAAAAAATTTCTCCTCATGTCCAACCTAAACCTCCCCTGGCACAGCTTAGGGTGCAGGTTTCCTCTTGTCCTATCTCTCGTTGCCTGGACGAGTCTGACCCTCAAGCGGCTCCAGCCTCCTGCCAGAGAGCTGTGGACAGCGAGAAGATCCCCCCTGAACCTCATTTTCTCCGGGCTGAGCGGCCTCCCCCAGCTCCCTCCTGTGCTCCAGCCCCTTCCCCAGCTCCGTTCCCTTCTCTGGACCTTCTTTAGTGACATTCCAAAGCCGTGAGGAGACAAAGCCGAGATTCCGCGGGCCGTCCCCGCCCCGCCCG
>VZRQ01002106.1:1755763-1773469 GCA_013397975.1 Machaerirhynchus nigripectus
CTGGACACGTTCCTGTGTCACCTGCTCCAGGTGACCCTGCCTTGGCAGAGGGGCTGGGCTGGGTGATCTCCAGAGGTCTCTTCCAACACCAGCTGTTCTGTGATTCTGTGGGAGCAGCCGCTGGGGCACCTCCTTCCCTGCTTCCTTCCTTCCTTCCCTGCTTCCCTCCTTCCCTGCTTCCCTCCTTCCCTGCTTCCCTGCCTCCGGCCGGTGCCGCCGGGCCCCTCCGCAGGAGCCGTCGTGTTCTCGGCATCACAGCGCTGCTTTCCCCTGCTCTGAGAGCCTGTGTCACCCACCAGGGAAAAAATCCCCCAACAACTTTATTGCTGCCAAGGGCCTGGTGTGAACGAGTAACCCCTAAAGAATGAACTGTGAGGATGGTGAGGGAGGTGTCCGGCCGAGGGGCAGCATCCCAGGGGCGTTGTGAGGTGCTGTGCTGTGTGTGTCCCTCGGCCGCACCGAGTCAGCACTTCAGCATCATTTTTTTCCTCCTTAATGTCTTTTAGCAAGACAGGGCTCCAGGTGGTGGTCATGGGTTCTGAAGTACATCGGCTTCTAAATTAAAAATGAAAAGACAGGTTTGTCTCCCATTGCTTGTGCCCCCACAACGTCTAAGAACATCACTTGGAAATTGCCAGAGGGACAAAGCCTGGCCTGCCAGGATCGCTGGCAGCTCTTGGCAGGGGTGTCACCAGCGTGTGCAGTCAGAACTGTGCCACTTGACAGCGAGTGCTGGGGAGGACGAGCTGCATTAGCACAGTCATGGTTTCTGACTGGCAAACAGCTGCTCCTGGGCTGTGTGTGCAGGGAAGCTCAGGTCATGGAAAGTCCTGCTGACACCAGTTTGAACCCCATCACACTCAGTGCTGACAAGTCCAGTGACATCAAGTGAAAAGAATATACCCTCCACGAGATGTTATGGTGCATACCTGCATGTCAGAGCAGGTAAACAAAACGTACAAGTGGTTAATTTCAAAGGGTTTTTAAGTCCACTCATTTGCAGGTAATAAAGACATTTGTTTTGTCTTCATGTGTAAAGTAGGAGCAGACCTTCACTACCATTTAAACACAGGATTATCATAAATCTGTAGCAGGCTTTTTGTACTGGTAGGACATTTCTTCCAGCTGCTGCTCCCTGTGAAGTTGTCATAAAATTTGCATTTTTGTGCTAGGTGAGGATGGGGATTCTTTATGCTACAGTCTGAAAAAACCACAACCTTCTGCAGTGTCATATCATCTGCCTTTAGGCAATATGGTGTTTTGGGTGACCATTGCAGTACAATTTCAACATTCTCAAGTACAAAAATAAACTAAAAATAAATAGAATAGGAGGCTGCAAATAACTTTTAAATGGCAGTGGTCGTGCACAGACTTAAAGAAACAGTTCTGTGCACTGATTGAGCTAGCAGAGCTGAGGTAGAAAATGAAATAAAATACACAGAGAAGGAAGATCATGGCAAAAAAGACATGGTGGAGCCTATGTACTACTAATAATTTTTTGTCACTGCTTGTCTTGAGAAGCAGGTTTGGAAGACTGCAGTGAAAGAAATCAAAGATGTGACATAGAAATGGGCCATTGATTCATACTCTTCAAAATGCCTGAATGCTTTTTAGGTCATTTGCCATTATGTTTTAGATGACCATATGCCTGACATTAAGTTTCAGAAGAGTTGCTGTAGGTGGCAAGAGGTCATGTCCTTGGAAAAACTGCTGTTCCACTGTTACAGCAGGATGAGTTTTCAGGAAATGGCAAATTTTTTACAGTGAAAAAAAGCGCCTTACCTAAAAGATACTGTAAATTATCCTATGGAGAAGTGCCTTTTCACGGAATTTCAACTTTATGTATTGCATTTTGTTAATCTCTGAAAAATGTGCTGGGGAAACATGGGTTAAGTGTGTGTGAGGAATAAGAGCTCCAGACACAACTGCATTAGCAACAAAACCTGTAGTCATTAGAGTTGTGGTTTTTTTAAACTCAGAATTGTTCAGGTTCAAATCTCATGAAGGAACTCATTAACTATGTGTGAAAGTAGGTTACATGCATTAATATATAAATATGATTAAGTGTGGGATTTTTTTTTTTCCTAAAGCTTACTCATGTCTTCTCCTCGGGCTTTCAAGATGTAAAGAACCAAAAATACATGTACCTAGTTCTTGTACAGCACATCAGGAAACACAGTTGTGTTACCTACCTTTGCAGAGCCTGATTTTTACTTGCTGCCTGTCTCTCTTCTTTTTGTCACTCCAGGATCTCTCTCTTAGTCCAGCTGGTCTTCACATTGGGTAGAATTGGTCAGGTAGGTTGCCAGTGTTGGAGCATTGTGTTTCCAGCCAAGAGTAATGTTTCAGTGGCTCTTTTTGGAGATGAAATTAATCTCCACTTTGTGCCTAGTCTGTGCAGGTCCCATTTATTTTGAGTGTTGGTTTTTCAAAGAAAATCAGTTTAGGCCTCTATATAAACAGTTATTGCAGGAGACACAAGAATTTCCTGTCTCTGTATTTTAAGGGTAGCTGATTCCAAAGCTCTGGTACCACAGGCTGTTGGGAGTCTCCAAATGCCAACTGATTCAGGTTGCTCTCATTTAAAAAGTTCCAATACAGAGCTCAGAAAAATCCATTAAGTAATTTCAGAGGTAAAACTTCGAATAAAAATAAGTATTTTTGTGAAACTTGAAGTGAGGCAGTGGAAGTATGAGTTGATGTGGTATTTTCAGTGTCTGGCTGTGTCATTATGTGCTGTGGCTGTGGGCAAGTTGGTGGGTGAGTTCAGAAAGTGGAGGGTTTGCATGAATGCCTAGTTTAGGGTGTGAGTAGGAAAATAAGTAGGCATGGACTCTGTGAGGGGGTGGTTGGGTGTGAGCAGAGTCTGCGTGTGCTGAAGGATTTGTGCAGCCACAGAGAGAGGAGCATTACCTGTTTTTTAGTTTTGCATGGGAGCTGCTTGGCTGACTGGTTATGAGTAGGACACTTGTAAATTGCAGTGATGTGTTTTCCCACTAGTTATTTGGCAACTGGATTATCCCTGCAGCTCAAAGATAGCAGCTTCAGTTGGGAGAGGACAAAAGGCATGAAGGGGCACAGAAACACGTGGAAGGGTTATTGGTGTCATGGGATGCATGGGGTGGCTTCTGCAAGTACAGAAAAATAATAAAGGCCTGTTTAATTTTCAAATTTTCAGTCTGTGGGACCAGTAAGACTTTTAATTTTTGTGGTAGTTTGGTTCTTGAGGTCTTGCCTCAACTGCTTAATGCCAAGTGGTTTGTAGCTCTCTCAGGGCAGTGAGGTCTGAGGTGGTTGTGAGAATTCCTACAGAATTCCCTTATGTGTCCAGGTTTATCTAATCCCTCTGTGTGCCCCTGGAGCAAACCCTGCCGTTTACAAAGCACAGAAGTCTCCCTGCATATCTCTAACATCTTGTGGTATGTTCCTGAGCCTGAGAAAAGGAGGGTTCCTCAGGAAGAAACCGCCACAGGACAAAGCGTGGTTTGGCTCCAGGTGATGTTGCTGTGCCTCCCAGGGCAGTTATACTTGAGCCAGGTTAGCTCTTGGTTTTCTCTTCTGTAACAAATCAGCCAGAAACCTGCACTTTTTTTGTAGCACTCTTCATCCTGGCAATTGCCTTAACGTAGGTCCATTGCCCTGGTTTAATTTATTTAGTTTGAGGGCCTGGTGTAAATTACAGTGGCCTAAGAGGGCTTTTACCAGAACAAACCATGCTTGCACTAGTAAGTTTGGCCTGACTTGTGGCATAGATCCGCCAACCTTTTTTAGGATAGATTGGGTCCAAGCATTCCTGGTATCCTCAGCAGTAGCAGCAGATGTTCCCATCCGAACAGATCTGTCACTGTCTGGCATGAGTCGTTCCTGGCCAGCTGAAACTTGCAACTCTTTATATTTTGCTCGCTTTCTGTCTGCTTGCCTGATCACAGGGAGTATGTGGGAACTACCTGAACAAAGAGGATATTTAAGCCCATATTCTTAGACAAATTTAATGTTGTTATGCAGGGATTGTGCTGCTGCATTACAAATTGAATTAAGACATTCTTGTTACCTCAGCAAGTTTTGTCTTTGATTTTCACGCATCTGCGTGAGCAGATTACAGATGGCTGTATGTGTTCTATACTGTTCCCCAAGGCTTTCCAAACTCAGTAATGGACCAGTAATCATATTTAAATCTTTTCTCAGATGAGCTTAATATAACTAAACAAGAATGTAAATGTAAGGTTAAGTTCACTTTATTTTTATGTACTTATAAATAGCTGTACTGCTTATAAATGGGTTTTGGTCAGAAATAACCGACAGCATTTGCATCTTCTCACCTGTCCTGTTCAACCTTCTGACATCCCTAAAACACTGCAGACCTTGTAAGACCCTGCACAGCCACGGCCAATGCTGAAATAGATTTCCCTGGAGATGTGGCGGGACGTGCCCCCCACCACTGAACTCCTGCCCTTTGCTCTGAGTGCTGGCACTTGGAGCATTGCAGTTGTCACGAGGGGAGCCTGCTGGGACACCATCCCTGTGTGAGTGTGGCTGGGAGCATCCGTGAGTGCTGGTGGGGGAGGTGGGACGGGATGTCCCTCCTGCACCCTGGAGGTGCAGCTGGGCACTTCTCGTTACACCTGTTGGACAGTGAATGTTGTAGAGCAAGGTCAAGTAGGAGCCAACACATGCCAGTAGCTTCTGCTGCTTATTTCCTGGTACCTGTTTGTTTTTTATTGACATTTGTAGAGATCTTTGGTAGTGTTTTAAAACTTTGATTTGGGATGAGTACTGAAGTCAGGAACACAAATGGCAGCTGGAGCTGGGAGCTGTTTGGTTGCCAGGACCCTGTGTTCCCAAGCTCTGGTTTAGCCAAATCATGCTGTGCTTGTGCCAGGGCTTGTTCCCTCTTCACTGGGTGTGCAGGGCAGTGTTGTGGTAACTGCACCGTCAAGGAAGGCTCTAAAGCCATTGTTGTCTTCAAAGGTTCTTTTGAGAAGTTTGTTTCTGGCAGTCTCCTGGGAGCTTTGGAGGCTTCCCTGGCAGTAGGAAGTCAGGAACAGATCAGGCCAGAATTTGCTTCCAGGCTTTATAAGCTGTTTTTTTTAAATTAGGCATAGTTTTGGTTTTGTTGGTTTTGATTTTTAAAAAATTTAATTGAAATGCTACCTATTATGTTTTACTGGTAGCTGAGTTGTAAAGTCTGTAACTTTGAGAGGCAGTAAATCAAAATAGTTGCCTTGGCCAGAAACTCTCTGCTTGGCACAACTCAGAAGTGCCTACATGCAAGTTATGTTTGGATAAGCAGTTGAGGGGCAACAGTGATAAAGGTATGTTAAAAGTTTATGGTTTAAAAAGGGATTTAGAAGTCACTATACCAGGCTTGAATGGGGAGTTGTTAATTATATTCCTGCTCCAACAAGCCCCTAGAGATGGCCTGAAGGGAAGAAGCCATAAGGCTCCTACCCAGCCCAAAATAGTAAAAAAAATACAGCTGGGCTGCTGCTACACGTCAGGCCAAGGGAGAACTGGGAATCAGAGCATCTTGTTTACCCAGGAGAACTAGAGATGAAATTTCTTGTCCTTTCTTTGTATCTGGAGACGTGCAGCTCATCTGCGTGCCTGACGTAAGAGTTGGGGGGGAAGGTGTGGCAGGATGGGGCTGCTTGGGATGTCTGGGTAATTTATACTCTGTAGGTTGCCTTTACACTTGCCTTAATTGCCTTGTTTGGCAAAACTTTTATTATTAAAAGAACCTTTTTTATTAATTCTTTTCCCCCTTGATTTAGAATGCGTTTTGTGGCTGGAACAAGGCAGCTCTGAAGTTGCTGATGTGTCTGGAGCTGATGAGTCTGAAATGCTTGGTTTGTGTTTTGGTTTTTTTGGTGGTGTTTTTTTTTTTTTATTCTTTGAACCTGTTTTGTTTGTGTTGGTCTCGGCTGCAGTTACGAAAGGAACTTCTCCCTGGTGTGGACTGACTAATGTGAATGGTAACTAATGGTTTGAAAGGGTTTGTTTCTTCACCTTCTGTTCAGACTCTTATTCTGAATATTGTGCAGAGGTTTCTCTCTGTCCTGGTACTGAGTACTAGTGTAGTGCTACCTCTGCACAGGGGAGTCTCCACTCCTGTCTTTGCCTCTCATATTTTATCTTTGCCATGGCTTAATATTTCCAAAAAACCGAAATAAATCACTGCTTATGCGCAGCTCTGAAATTCCTTGTCCCTATCAAGGAAGTATGTCCTTAGTGCCGCGTGGTTAGTGGCTGGTTTATGTCCTCAGGCACAATGGTTTACATCCCCTGGGTGATGTGGGCTGCCTGGTGCAGCTCTTGTTTATGGACATGGTGAATGCTCTGCGTTGGAGACTCCTGTGCTGATGAAATCCACGTTCCTGGTTCCTTTTTCATGTTGGCTGTGTCATTGCTTTCTGTGAAAGTCTTGCAGATCTGTGTTTTCCAGCTCTGGGCATATCCAGAATTCCAGTGCTTCCCTCAGCTGGATTCCAAACATCTTCCAGCTGTTCCACAACGCTGCTCATGTACTTATAATTTTGTCCATGTGACTTTATACATACCAGCAATTACGAAAATCTTTCTTTGACTTTGTTGCTTTTTCCTCCCATATGCTGTAAGGGTAAGTGAGGTATAAAAACCTGGTTACTCCAAGTTTTTCCAGCAAATCTATTGGTGTTTTTTAAATAAAAATATTAGTAAGTTATAGGAATATTTGGGTTATTAGACACATTCTACACAGCACTGCATTTCTTAAATATATTTAACAGCAAATTTAGCAGCACAGATATGGTACTGTACTTGTTTCTTCTAAAAAAGCATTTCTAACAAGTTTAAAAGCAGAGTTAATTTGAAGGAAGACATATTTCAAGTAAGACACTCTTCCTTTCTTGGCTAAAAACTCTATTTCAAAAATGTCTTCCCTTGTTTTTCTGAGGAAGTCCTAGTTCCAAACTGCTGCCTAAAAAGTGTAACACTGCTGGGAATCGTCAGTTCAGTGAGAGGACTTGAGTGTCAAGCGGAGCAGAAAATAAACCCAAGCACCCAAACCACCTTTCCACACCCAGTGGCAGGTGTTTCCATCACAGGATGGTCCATCACAGATGAACAGCCGACTGCTGAGCCAGGTCCAGTCCAGCACTTCACAGATGAGCCTGAGCTGTGCTTCACACCATGCACGAACCACAGGTGCCCAGCAGCTCATCTGCATTGCTTGTGTTTGACTTGTTTGCAAGCTCAGCTGGTGCAGTTGCTTGGTTGTTTTCCACGCTGGCTAAAGAAACCCAAAGTGAAATGAAACATAAGGTCCTTGGTACTGCTGAGAACTCCCAGGGTCCGTCCTTGGGCACAGTTTGTTGAGTGTGTGTTCTGTCTACTTAGGGCTAACTCACATGCTTAGGCAAGACAGGCTGGTTGAGGGTAGATTTCCAATTTAGATTACAATCTAGCTCTGGATGAGCTCAATGTAATCAGGGTAATTTCAGATTTTCATGGTAAACAAGCTCTTCATTGAGCAAAGCCCATGAGCCCTGCACATGTCCCCTGTGCTGCTGCTGAAGGAATTGCCTTATTCCCTTTCTTATGGAAGGGGGGAAGCCACATTTTTGTCTGACTTAAACTTTTCAATAGTTGAAAAAACTAAGTTATATGTCATAGTTTTTGTTTGTCTTAAAGCAAACAAAGCAACTTCTGCAAGTTTTTGTGCTGAGCTGTTAGGTGGACTCCTTTGCCTTGAGATCTGAAGTAGGAGTTACAGATAATCTTAAGGAGAGAGACACAGGAAGACACAGGAGAGGCATAGCCCAAACCCTGTGAGAGCTGGCACCCTTTGCAGGGTGTGGTGAAGACTGGCTTTTATGTGTGGTGCTAAAGGCCAGGGTGCGACCTCAAAGGAAACCTTCTGATTTGGTTGTAAAATATCTTTTTGGAGTATGGCGGTGGGTGGAGTGAACTGCTGCATCATGTTTTTATGTCTGACCTGTTTAATAATGTGATTATTAAGGGTTTTTTTTTTTGCACGTAGAAAGACCAGCCTTTATGGGAGAAAAATGTTGCAGGGATAAAGGCAGACAAATGAAAAACTTCACCATTAAAATGGTCAGTCCTAAGTAGAACTTAATTAGATTTACCATGGAAAGCTTGTACTTGCGTCCAGGTTTGAGACACTTGAAAGGACAACTTGAAAGATTCAAACCTACATAAGGAAGCCCAGACCAGGAGACTAAATTGACCTTATGTTTGCATCAAGAGCAGATTTTTTGTTTTCTCCTTAGTGATGCAAAATCTCCAAGTACTCACTTGCCATTTTTGGGACTGAGTCATCCTTGTGAGCGTGTTTTAGGTTTGGTGCATGTCTTTGCTGGAAACATTTGTTGGAGGTCCAACTTCATTTTAAAATGCTGATGCTCTCTGGAGAAGGCCGAAACACTGGTGCAGGTAAAGGATAAATCATCAAACCCCAATTTTATTGCCCTTTGATTTGGAAGGATGGCTTTGCTACTTGAGTATTAAAGTTTGCTAGCGTGTCAATACTGGCGAAGCGTGTGTAGACTAGCCCTCGTGGTTAATGTGGAGCAAAATCATTAATTTGGGAAAACAGCTCCTTTCCAAAAGACAAGTGTCTCCCTCCTGTCTCCTGCAGTCTGGTTCCTGGCACCCTGCAGCGTAAGTAGGTCAGCGAACTGCGTTTGCACCGCGGTGACGTGAGAGCAGGTAAAAGTTCTGTGTTGCAAAGCATCAAACCCAAAGCCTCTGTCTCTTGTTTCCCAGGTTTTTTCATGGCTGTTCACTGTGAATATCACCAACCTGCTTGTGGTGAATGTGGTCTGGAGCACTCTCGTAGGCACAGTCTTTGCAGACAGGTGTTTTCTTTACTTGTTTAGGTACAGTACTCCAGTGCTCGAAGGATTAAAGCTTTCCAGGAGTTGTGCTCTTGTTCTCTTTATAACTTATGTGACCATCGTAAAAATACATCAGTTGTCTTTTCTTAATAGTTTACAGATAAGGCACAGATTTCAAAGATGAAAATATTCCCACAGAATTATGTCTGACTCAGGAAAACAAGTGGTGTTGGTGGTGGCCAAGTTCTTAATTTGAATTTTCATTTTGTTTGTTGTTTTGTCTAGTTGAGTTTTTAAAGGTGATTATTCCCCTCCTGTAAACTTTCAACTGTAAAATATAAGAAAACCAAGTTTTCAGACACACAGATTTTTTCTTTTCAATCTGCTTCTTATAAACCTTAACTGTCCCACAACAGTGCTTTCACAGGGATTGACTGTAAGGTTGGAAGTATGGTTGTGTTTTGATTTGTTTTGCTCTTTTAAAATGACAGTATTTGGAAGATCCATCTTAATTTTAACAAGAACTGTGGACAGTCTTAATTTACCTGTTGGTTTGCTTTTTGCTTGTGGAGTTTTTTTAATTATTTGAATCTGTTTTATGTCATTAGATGTAAATTGTCATTCCTAGCAGTATCAGTATCAGTTCTTGAGCCCTTGTTTTCATTTTGAGGATTCACCTTGCTTATATTGCTTACATATACAGACAAGGTACTGGAATTTTTATCCTCCTTCTGCCTTATGTAGAGCATTTGAGATGACTCATTAGGATTGTATTCCTTAAGTGATGTGGAACAGCAGATTCTAAATTTGTCACACAGACAACATCAAAACACGACATCAACCCATTTGTTCTTATGCCACTGGCTCAAGGTGTTGTGTGTGCCAGCAGTTTTTCTAACGAGGTAAAAGACGTTGGGGTGGATGTTGAGCATTTCTAGAACAGTTTTATGTTGCTGGAAACAATTTCAACTTACAGTCATGATCTTAATTAAAAAATGGAAAATACTATTTTAAAATGTGTGTGAAGTCAAGTTGCTCAAAATTAAATTACTTGAGAAAACAGGATGAAAAATTTGCCTTGTTTTGTTTCTTCCAGCTTTGTCTCAGCTGTGCTCTCCTCCCAACTCATGGGGGTTTTGGCTGGCTGGGAGGGTTATTTCCTTCTATATCTTGATGTTCTGGTCTTCCACCTGAATTAAGGAAGACTGAGGCAGCCTTTTCTGGTTTGGTTTGGCAGCTTGGAGTGCTTTTAAAGTAATTAGAAATGTTGTCCTCAGTAGGAAGCTGTCACATGCCTGTGTTAGAAGCAGCTGTGCTGCAGCTGGCACATCTCTGCACCTTGGGTTGCTGATTGCCACCTCCAGCTCTCAGCCACACAAATCACAGGCTGAATAAATCTCCCTGAGGAGTGTGGCAGAAAGAAGGCATCCTCCTTCTGGGATGCTGACAGATTGGAAAGCCTCTGCTTAAGCATAGCTGGTAGCTTATTTTCTAAAGTGAAATTTGATAGAGGGCAAGGGTTAAGTATTTCTCCATGTGCTGCCCAGTGTCTTTCTGAGCTGGGAACAAACGTGTTTGGAAACTTTCTCGTTCTGTCTCTGTGTGTTATGACAGGGATGCCCAGGCCTCAGTTTGCTGGCGAGGTGTGGGTGCAGGTCACAGCTGGTGCTGGGTGATGCAAGAGGAGACGTGGCTCCTTGCCCTCCACTTGCACACCTCCTACTTTTCTCTCCTCCTTCAGCTGTCTTTCCATTTGGACTCAATGATTTTTTTTTTTCCCTTAAACTTTTCTAGCCCTAAGACTGGTTATAGTATGTCCTTGCATCATATGTTTCCTCCCCTCTTCCCAACAGCCAGCTGCTGTCCTGCAGTTTTGACATGAGTGACAAGGAGTACCTCCAGCTGCCTTTGGGAATGGCTCTCTTGGCATAGCTCAGAAATACTTGTACTGAGATAAATAACCTTGTATTTTATTAACCAACAAATTACAATCATGTGACGGATGGATCACTATTGCTTCTCATGACAGATGGTAGGAACGAAAGTTAATCTGAACTGAGAAGAAGTGTTTGCATAAGGTGAATGTTTGCCTACATACAAGTGTCTGTAACTTCAAAATCATTTGATTTGTTCTCAAGGTTATTTTTCTGCTTTGACTTTGTGTTTTGGCCTTGCATCAGGGGCTAGGTCGTTTCTCTTCAGATCACCAACTGTTGATGCCTGAAAAAGTACACAATAATTAGAACATCTAGCCTGATAAGACCCAAAACCTCTGAACAACACTTTCTTGTTACCAGGAGGCGTCAGTTTAAAGTCCACGCAATGAGGTGATTTAGCTTGGGTGTGTACAGGTGATGCTAAGATGAAAGTTAGTGATAAAAGCACAAGTCCTTTCCCTAATCTCCCCATTAGTGCTGGCATCAACATGCTTATTATATGCCTTGGACCTGTTTTAAGCCCCACAGTGTGTTGGACTCCCCAGGTTTTGTGTAGATACTGCTGTGTTTGATCCCAACAGCCACTCCAGGGATCACCCAACTGACCGTCTTTTCTGCTGAAGGAAGCCAGACACTGTGATATCACATCACTTGATACATTTTATGTGAAGTTAAAAGAAAACACAATTTCATAAAATGAAACAAGAAGTGCCTTTTGCTACAAACCAAGAAACCCAGAAGTCAGGTGTACACGGAGATAGTTCGGGTAGATTTGGGAATGTGTGTAAAGAAGCCTTTGCTCTGTTAGAATTGAAAAGGCACATTGCCCTGTGTGTGTATGCTCTGTGGCTCATTTGGAGCTTGTAGACATGAAAAACGCACAGTGCACGTGGGCAAGGATGGCTGGAGTTGAGGTTCACCTTGTGTGTTGTGCTGGAAATGTACGTTTGGGGTAGGAGCTTTCAGCTGACAAGCTGTAAATCAGTGCCTGCTATTGCAGCATGCGCCTTAATGGGAGTCACATAATTTTCCTGATCTCCTTCCAAGTGTTAGGAAATAAACAATTTCCTAATCTATGCCACATTGTTGTTGTTGTTTGTATTGTAACTCGTGCTGGGTGCTGTACAGATGGGGTGGAGCAGCTCCAGCCCTGGTGCAGTGGTACCTGGGCACCCGAGCACCGCTGTCGCCGGGTGTTCTGCAGAGTAGAAACGGGATGGGAAGGCAGGACCACAAGTATGATGAACTAAAGGGCTAAAATTACTGTCCTTATTCACACTTAAAAATAGCTCCTTACAGACTAAGGTTTTATTTGATGTTACAGCTTATTTTGTGAGAAACTAATTTATTCCGATATGAGTAAGTGAGGCAGAATCTGCCCTGAGCTAAGACCTATTTATGTATTTGCTTAGCATGAGTGTGGATAGCAAGAGGCTGTGACAAACTGGACACTTTCAGCTTAGCAAAGCCACTGCTTTTCACATTAAGAAACTGATTTTAAGGATATATTCAAATGAATGTTAAAAAGTTTTAAAAGCTTTTGTTTTAGTGTGCTGTGGTATAGATGTAGGTCACTATATTTACACAGAGGTAGGGCAACAAACTTTCTTGTCTTTATATAATGTATTCTTCATTGACCAAAATGTGGAAAAATATGTTAGAAATGATCTTTTATTAGCTCTTGTGACCATTTGCACCAGGCTGGTAGATGCTGCTCCCTTTTGAACACTTGGAGTTGTCTCTCCTGGAGGAAGTGTTTGCACTGACAGCTGGTGGAAAGCAGAGTGTCTGCTGTGCTATTATTACTTCCTCACCCTTTCCCCTAGCCCCATCATTCTATTCACAGGCACATCACAGTGCTCCTGGTATGTTTAAAGGGATTGCTTGTAAGTGAAGTGTCCACTGATGTAGATGAATATTTAAAGCTCTGCTGAGCAGCACATGGGCTGTTTCCTGCAACTGTGAGTGCATGGCTTGGTAACAGCCAGGCATAGCATTAGGCTGATAACATCATAAACTACACAAAATGGTAATGCAATCCAAATGTTTGTGCTGCCAGTGAATATTCTGATTGCATCTGCTTAACTCTAATTATTTCTTTCTTGGTAAAAAAAGTTTTGGTTTTGTTTTGCGTTGGGTTTTTTTCCACCTCTATCAAAGCAAATTTTGGTGTTTCATCTGTCAGCAGAGCTGCTGTTCTGTTGGAAGGGCTGAGTGAAGTTTTTGAATGCTTGTGATGAATGAGCTGGGATAAAAACTACTTTGGCTCTTTGATGGCCGGGGTTGTTTGCAAGGCTGACACATTTGTTCAGTTTGGAAATGTGATGAGCAGTATCCGAGGCCATACCTATGTGCTAATTCAAGGGACAGTTTTCCCATCACACTGGAAGGTTTTAACATCTCTGTTGTAGCTCAAGTGATCCACAGCTAGTGTTTCTTCAGAACTGAGAGCAAGCAATGCCCAGATTTTGAACTTTACTCTTTTTCTTTTCTCTTCTTTTAGAACAAAATTGAATTACAATCCTCCAAAGGATGATGGCTCAACGTACAAGATTGAACTCGAAGGGATATCTGTTGATATCATGAAAGAGATACTAGATTACATCTTCAGTGGGCAGGTATGGTATTAAAAAAAAATAAACCTCGATTGGACTGTTTGGTAAAATAACTTGGGTTTTAACACTGCTATCCTGAAAGATGTTTAAAGCTTTGTGATAAAATTTCTGCAGAGTGGGGCTGTGCATGTGAAGTAGAGGCAGTAGGCTCTGCAGGACTTGTCTGTGCTCTTCTTGTGCAGCAGTGGAGGACTTTAAAATTTAGAGTCAATGTCAAATACTTCTATTAAAATTGGTGGCTACCTGCCTTAAAACAGGCAGTGTTTGTCAGCTGTGACAGAGGATTGGTCTGGTAGCCACAGAGATGGAGACCCCATCACTGAGCATTACAGTGCACCAGGCACCCTCCCTCCCTGCCCCTTGTGCCCACCTCTCTGGCCTCTTGTCAGATCTGCCTGCCAGGAGCCTTAGCAGGAATTAAAGTTGGTGTGTCCGGTTTATTTGGAACCAGATCGAGATTGCTGAATGAGTTTAACTTTCAGCAGAAAAAGAAAAGGCAGATGTGGCTTGAAATTAATTCCTGCATGTGTGTTTTAAAAAATTATTTATTAATTACAGCAGAACTCGTTTTAGGTTCCTGGATGAGATGAGAAATTTTATGGTTGGTTACTTCAGGAGCAAAATTTCTGCTCCTCACCTTCTGTCAAGCAAATGCCTTTCCATCCCTGTGTTAAATGGCTAGCAGTCATATCAGTTTCTCCTAATTTTTACATGGGCATTAATACTCCATTTTTCAGCCACTGGGAATGAGTGTAATGAGTGCGGGCATGTCATGGAACAAATGAGTGATAGTAGCTATAACTTCTAAATTAATTCTTGCAGATCAGGCTAAATGAAGAAACTATCCAAGATGTGGTACAGGCAGCTGATCTCCTGTTGCTTACAGACTTAAAAACTCTCTGCTGTGAGTTTTTAGAAGGTTGCATAGCTGCTGAGAACTGTATTGGTATTCGGGACTTTGCACTGCACTATTGTTTGCATCATGTTCACTACCTTGCCTCAGAGTATCTGGAAACTCACTTTCGAGATGTCAGCAGCACAGAGGAATTCTTGGAACTGACTCCTCAAAAACTGAAAGAAGTGCTGTCGATGGAAAAGCTCAATGTTGGAAACGAAAGATACGTCTTTGAAGCGGTGATTAGGTGGATTTCTCATGATTCAGAATCCAGAAAGGTCAGGATATCCGAATGTTTGTACTTTGAAGGTGGTGCAAATCGCAATGTTTGTTCTAATCGGTGGGAACTTGAAATAGATCTGTTTCTTTCAGGACTAATCTGCACTTACAGAATTAATTGAGTTTTGCCTGAAATGCAGACCATGGGATTGCAGTAAAAGGGTGAAAGCTGTGTTGATGACATATCATCTGCTGCCTTTATTATTTAATAGTCCTTAAGAAAAAAAGCACAATTTTGACATTTGATGATATAATCTGGTTTAGGTGGTGAGAAAGCAAGTAGCATGTTTATAGGGAAATTTGAGGACTCGATGCATTTTCTTACTAACACCATGTTGTACACTTGCCAGTTTATTTCTTGCCAGTACCAAAAACGCTCAAGTGTTTGCTAAGCACAGAAGCATCTGGCTGCCCGGGTGCCTCAGTGCTGCGGGTGATTTTGTGCCGCTGCTGCCTCCCCCAGGTCCACATGAAGGATGTCATGTCGGCAGTGTGGGTGTCGGGCCTGGACGCGGCGTATCTGCGCGAGCAGATGATGAGCGAGCCGCTGGTCCGCGAGATCGTCAAGGAGTGCAACAACATCCCCCTGACACCCCCGCAGCAGGGAGAGGCCATGCTGGCCTCCTTCAAGCCCCGGGGCTACTCCGAGTGCATCGTGACTGTTGGGGGGGAAGAGCGAGTGTAAGTGTGCAGTGGCGTCGCAGCTGGTCCCGGTGCCAGCGCTCGTGGCAGTCTGAAAACGCGGTGTGGACGTGTTAAGTGCACCTATTGCTTATCGCTCTATCGTTTGAGTTTGTTTGAGGTTGGTCAGACACACCTAAAATACCTTTGGGAGTGATTCAGCAATAAATAGTTATTTTGTTTCTGACATTCAACGCGGAGTAAACTTAGAGTAGGGTTGTTGGTTCAGTAACTGTTCCCTGTTTTTTTTTTAAACTGAATAGGCTAAAGCACAGAACGTTGGACAAACACCTTTCTGATGATCTGAAAAGCATCTATAACAAAACTTAGAGTTAATGAATGTGTGCTTTAAACTGTTTTGTTTATAATAGATATGGTTCCAAAAAAGAAGTTATTACTGGTGCATCTGAGATGAGGTGAAAATTCCTGTTCCACACAATAATCCCTTTCTTTTCTTGAGTACCCCCTGCAGCAGAAGGGAGGGTTCTGTCCTGTTTAAATAAATTGAGCATTTAGGTGTTAGCTCTTAATGGAAGTGTAGTAAACCACTCAGATAACATTTTGCATGTCAGTTTGTGAGTCACTTTACTCAGACGTTACAAATACTCTCCAGCAGTTCTTCTTAGCTTGTTCAAAGTTCATAAAAAAGGTTACAGGCAGATAGAGTAGGAATGAAGTGAATCAGCTTTATATGTCTCCAAGTCTGTTCGAACTCAATTTACGTGCTTGGTTTGGGGGGTCTTCTCCTCACCAGGGAAATGCCACGTGATGAATATACATGGAAACAAGAACGAGCAAGCTTTGGACATGAGGTGTTAACAGTGAACTCGTAAAACTCTTGTCTTTGTCTTTCTGGTTTTGTTTGTTCCCTCCCCACCCTGTGTTCAGATCACGGAAACCAACCTCAGTGATGCGGTGTATGTGTCCTCTTTACGATCCCAATAGACAGCTCTGGATTGAACTTGCTCCTATGAGTATTCCAAGGATCAATCATGGAGTGTTGTCAGCAGGTAAAGGGGAGCTTTGTCTTTGTAAAGTCAATGTTATGAAAACTTACCAGTGCCTCAAAATCTGAGATACAGCTTGTAATAATATATTTTCTTCAAGACTGACTGCACTGGGGTTATTTCATGCTTCCCCTTTGTCTGCCCAAAACTGTACTTGATTCTGTGAAAATCCCTGTCATCTGAGTGTCTTAAAACCACTATTCCTGCAACATTTTGTGGGAATCTGCTACATCTGTCTCTCCAGGAGTATTTCATGTTTTAAGTAAATTCTAGTTGCTGCATCACTGGATATGTTGAAGGGTATCTGCAGGGGTAGACTTGAGTCAGATGTATGTGCTTTACCTTCTCCAGTCCAGAGAAGTGACTGGTCTGAATCTCTTGTTGAATTCCAGAATACAGCTCACCAGTCACATTGTTTTGCTCAGTGTGCAGGTGTGAGTCCACTTCTTGGGAGTCCTGTTCTTAAGATCATCTTACATTTTGTTTTACAGAAGGATTTTTATTTGTGCTTGGTGGTCAGGATGAAAACAAGGGAACGCTAAGCTCTGGAGAGAAATATGATCCAGACACCAATTCATGGAGTTCCTTACCACCAATGCATGAGGCAAGATCTCTATCTAACTGTTGGGATTTAAGTTTTTACTTTGGCAAAATGTTCCTTTTCTTCTGCAAAATTTTATTCTGAATCTCCAGTCGCTTGCATCTTACACATTCAAAATCATGCTACAGACTGACTTCTGTTTATATCCTGTTGTTCTTGTGGTCTGATGCTGACTGCTGGATCTGGAAAAACTAAACAATTGGTGAAGAGCTAACTGTAAGATGAACTACAAAATTTCAGGAATTTCATAATGAATCAGTCCTGTAGTATACTTAATGTTCTGCGTATACTGGCCTTCTAAAACAAGAGACCTCTGAGATGGACAAAGGGATCGGACTGTGCAGAAAAGATGGACAGAGGACTGGCCAACACACAGAACTTGGCTTGCACAGACGTATTTAGGTTTGGTTTGAGTTAATGCTTCCTTCTTCATAATTACATTCCATCAAAAAGTAACAGTTTGTTATTTGTAAACATATATCCTTAATGCACCTGTGTTTTTATCTTTGTAAATCTGCACAGGGTGTTTACTAAGAGGTTGTTTAACCACAGGATTTTCCTCTTTGCAATCTCTGGTTGACAAAGGCATGTAGATTTGGCTACAATTTTAGTTACGTTGCATTAAGTTTCCTGCTTGTGATGTGTTTGCTGTGAGACTGAGGGGTAGCTGGGCTCATACATACAAAATAGAAGAGCTGCCTTTGCACAGAGAATGGGTCCAGGCTTTGCTGCTATAGAGATCTGAAAGCAACAGCTTCATTGTGGAGACCACCACTATGGGAACTGAAATATGGCCAAGCTCTGTTCTTAGATTTCTGTGTGGTCTCTTTGGCTTCTGCTGCTCTGCTTTTTTTTTT
>VZRQ01002106.1:1773477-1818098 GCA_013397975.1 Machaerirhynchus nigripectus
TTTTTTCATTTAATACCCTTTCTTTTGTTTAGTTGATTAAATTAATAGTCTTATGCTGGTGTTTAGGACTTCACCATTAAAAAAAAACCCAAAACAAAACAAAAGCCAGGCATAATACCAATAGCACTTTGCAGACAGATATTTTGAAAAATTAGATTGTATTCATTTATTCACAATGACAGTTATGTTTTTCAATGTTGACTTTATTGCTATTCCTTAGGCACGACATAATTTTGGTGTGGTAGAGATTGATGGGATTCTGTATATTCTGGGAGGTGAGGATGGTGAAAGGGAGCTGATCTCTATGGAGAGCTATGATATTTATAGCCGGACCTGGACCAAGCAGCCAGACTTGACCATGGTTAGAAAGGTAAAAACCACATCCTATATTATTGTGTTACTTCTTGTTAAACAGTCAATGCAGATATATGTATGTATATATAGAAAAATATATATATTTTAACCTTTTGCTTCAAGTTGAAGCTGTAGCAAATAGTCTCGAAATGAAATGAGAGTGAGCAGCTTCTCTGTTTATACACCAAAACAAAACTGTGGCTGATCATTTTTATGCCTGGCATTGTTTGGCACGTGGTACAGGCAACCCAAATGCCTCTGTGTGTGTGTATAGATAGCTTTGAGCTCTCAATACTGTGTGTTTGTGTGTCATTTTAGATATATTTTTCTTTTTTCCCGTAAGATTGGCTGCTATGCAGCTATGAAGAAGAAAATCTATGCAATGGGTGGAGGCTCCTACGGAAAACTCTTTGAATCTGTGGAGTGTTATGACCCCAGGACTCAGCAGTGGACAGCAATCTGTCCTCTCAAAGAGAGGAGGTGAGGGAAAATGGAAGGGGGGAATTAGGTTGCTTTTCCAGCCCTCTGATGAGAGGAAAGTGTCCTTTTCTGATGGATCTGTGAAGATGACCTATGAATCTCACCAGGTCTTTCTGATTCATGGTGGCCTGTAGTTAACATGGTGCCTGAGTAAAGATAAGCATCCAATCAATAAATACAAATGTTGTGGAAATACAGTCCTGATGTTACAAGCAATAGTTCCCTGATGCAAAATGAAAAGTAGAAATTATAGTTCAGTTGGAACTTTGGAATATTTTTTAGAGATTAATATTTTTACTGGTTTTTTTCTTTCGTGATCTGAATTAGGTGCTTACAATTCATATCCATGACTCATCTCATCTTGCTGGATATTTAAGGCATCTGTGTGTATAACAAATGAGTAAGAAACAAAGTTCAGAAGGGTACAAAAATGGGTTTTGATACATTGCATTAATACTTTTTCCTCTTTTGGATTTTCAGATTTGGGGCAGTGGCCTGTGGAGTTGCCTCTGAGCTTTATGTATTTGGTGGGGTCAGGAGTCGTGACGACAGCCAAGCCAGTGAGATGGTGACGTGCAAATCTGAATTTTATCACGATGAGTTTAAAAGGTAACTGGCTGCAGCTCTAAACGTGGAAAATAACTTGCCATCCACTCATCTGCCTGTTCCTTGCCCCTTGCTCCTGCACTCCAGAGCAGATGAGGTCTGTGCCACCTATCTGTTGCTCATTTCACTCTTTGTGACCCAGTACGGCTGGTACTGAAGGTCCGTCCGCTCCACTTTTCCCTCTAACCTGCCAAGTCTAAAGCCCTGGAGCCACCTTGTGGGTCTTGAGTGTCCCTGGACAGGAGAAGCACCTTGGGCACACGGGGAGTTTGTGGTTCTTCCCCTGCAATGTCTCCAAGAGCAGGGTACCTGCTGCCCCCACCCCTACACGTGCCCAGGTCTCCCTGTTGAGTGCTCATTACAGCTCTTCTCCAACCTAAATGATTCCATGGTTCTATGGAGGAATGTATGTATGTACAGGGGTATTTCTTCACTATCCAAAGATTTATTTATTTATTAACTATCATAATTTTTATTTATTCACTATCTCCAAAGATTTGCAGCTTAGGGAATTCCTAAACTAGGGATAAGAAATTTCATGCATTTCTGTTCCTAGCATTGATAGCTGATGGCACCCATGTAGGCTTTTGCCATAGGAAAGACACTCTGGATGCTCTACATCCCACAGCCACCTCACCACACTGCATGGCTGATCTCCTGTTTGTTTTGAATTTGCTTCTGATTACTTCATTTGTTGTCTCATGGCTCTGCTGGTGGAATCCACCTTACTACATGTGGTAACCATTCAAAATGTTACCTTACACTGAATTTTTTGTTTAGTCATCTTATTCTCCAGTCATAACTGGCAAGCTTCGGTTCCTCCAGTGACTTTTTTCTTGCATATAACTGTAAATTGGATTATTCTTTTTTCATAAATTAAATTTTAAAAAGACTTTGTGGTCAGATGTTTCAAGGCTTGTTGACAAGTGAAGGAGATTAGCATGTCTTTATTAGAAGATCAAGACTGATTTATGACAGTGACCTGTATAAAAGGACACAAAAATAGAACAGTAGATGTAAATTCATTATATAATTTTCTTGCAAGTTATGGTTGTAAAGAGACTTTAATTTCTGTATGAAGAGGTCTTCTGTGTTGTTCAAAGTGATGTCTAAACTAGCTATAATCAAATGAGCCTGAAGAAAAACATCTTTAAATTGGTTATAGGAAGCAGACAGATCAGAGAGGCTGTTGCTGCTGATGCTCCCTTAGTGTTTTAGAGCCTTCTGGAAGCTGGGGAAATGGTAGAAGTTTATTAATGTTTTGCAAGAGGTCTTGGAAAGGGAAAGAACTGTTGAAAGAAGTGCTCCCCTCTCTTTACTTGCTATTTTTAGCTGATTTACTTGAAATATTTCCAGCCTGATCCTGTTCTTCAGAAGGTTCTAGCTCATGATTCCTCAGCAGTGACTGCAAACCCGTTTCACTGGTTGATGCAGGTTGAGCTTCCACAAAGTGGAGTTTGGGAAGCTGGGAGGCCCCAGCCCGGGTGCTGCAGGTGAGTCCGTGGTGCCACCTGCTGACTGCAGCACCCACCCCTGCCACCGTGTGATGCATTTGTGTCTTTGCTTGGTGGCATCCCCGAGGTGTTTCAGGATTCAAGGGGAGCAGTGATAAAAGTCCAGTTGCCCCAGTTGCTCTGAGTGGGGGCTGTGTGGTGTGAGGGCTGTGCTGGCACGGGGCAGGGGAGGCAGCAGAGCTAACCACATCTGGAGCTGGTGGAGAAGCCAGATGGGGAGGAAGGGCAGCTGAGATACCAGACTTTGCCTTTCTGCTCTGCCACTGCCCAGTCTGAGCTTAGAGACTGAACTCAGCACGAACCTGCTCCTCAGGCAGGGCACAGGTTGTGGGTGTTCCTGTGGAGGCTGGGGACCAGGGATGGCTGGGATGGTGGCAGCTGCTGCCTGGGGACCAGGGATGGCTGGGATGGTGGCAGCTGCTGCCTGGGGACCAGGGATGGCTGGGATGGTGGCAGCTGCTGCCTGGGGTTTGGAAGGCCCCAGCTCAGCCCAGGGGTGCTGTAGCCAGAAGAGGGTGCAGTGTCCCTGTTACATGTTCCAGCACTCAGCTCCAGGGTCTGTCAGTTATCCCTGCTTTTGGTATCCTCACAGCTCTGTGTGGGGTGGCTCCTTTTGGGGGGTTTGTGGCAGTGACTGTGACACCTGAGCAGTTGTACCTATGTGGAAAAGAGAGAAAACAGCCATAAAGGGACTTCCCTTCAAAATGCAGTTAGCAAGTATTTCTGCTTGCCCAATAGTGAGACAAAGTATTTCATTGTCCAGTATTCTTCTTTGAAGTAAGATTGAATCTGGGAAATTGTAATAATTTCATTATAATGGTGTTGTATAAATAAATACCAAATGAATACCAAGTGAAAGCAGATTGACCCTCTGGAAAATGTGAGGGTATTATTTCATGGGCTGATTGAGAAATAGAAGAAAAAAAATCTAAATCACTTTAAGCTTCCATACTTCACTCAGAATAAATAATTTGCTTTTTTAAAGTCTGTGAAAACCTTATGCTAAGTACTTGTGTGTTTGGTTAGTTTAGCAATTCCACCTGCTCAGTTGTGCATAATTTACTCAAGAATAAAGCATTAGTCATGCCAGAGGCTACCACAGGTGGACAATCTCTCTCTATCAGCTCCTTAGTGCAGTTATGGTGATGGATATACAGAGACAGATTCTTCATCTTAAACATCGTGCAGTTGCTATGAGGGGATCGATTAATAATTGAAAAGTGCATTTATTTCCTCGGCAAGTTTCTGAAGCAAATAAAAGGTGATTAGTTCCCCTCAAACCAGCAGCTTCAAAAAGTCAATCATGAGGGATACCTGCACCCTCAGGCTCCACTGCACACACACTTTTTGTAGTTGCAGTGAAGGGAAATAGTGTCACTGTCAAAGCTGAAATATCACATCGACAATGGATGTGTATATCACTGGCAGAAGTCTGAAAGTGTTGGGTTGAGAGATTTGTGGAAAGGAGGAGTATATTGGCAAAATGGTTTAGAGCAGTGGGTTAGAAGCACAGCACATCAATTCTAGCAGTCTCAAACCAAAATTCACAGTGATTTTTGTAATAGTTACATGCCAATATTGCATACTTTGTATTGAGCTGTGGGCTTTTCCAGCTGTTTTTAAGTAAGTGCAGAACTCCATTATGTTCATTTTCTCTGTGGATGGAGAGGACTCTGTGTACTGTGGGTTCAGCCATGGGATGGTGCTGGTTATGGGGTACGTGCAGCAGTGCACACCTGTGTCATCTGCACAAATGTCCACGTGTGCCTCAGGCCTCAGTGCCAGAGCACAGGGTCGAGCAGCATCCCAGGCACCCAGAGACTGTCTGAGTTACAGGTTTTGCTCCACTGTGAATGTCTAAGGATGTACTTACATCAGTGTATAAACATATTAATTCATGTAAGCTGCCATAATTCTGGCTTGAATTGGATTAAAGGACTGGACTGGTTTAATATTGTTTACTTTGACAGTAACTTACTCCAAACTAACTCACAGTGCAGTCTTTCAAAATTGTTATTCTTAACCATGACACAGACTTTTCAAAGACTGGGGATATGCTGAGATCTTCACACTAGCAAAAAAATAAACATTGAGACTCCTGTTAAGCTGTGCTGTATAAACAAGTAATAAAATAAATGAAGTGAGACAGAATAGTAGCATCCACATGAAATGTGAACGGGGTAATATAGAAAATAATTCTCATACTTGAAGTGCTGCTGTAACTGAGATTTTTCAATTAATAAATGTTTTGTCAGCCTGTCTTTAGAGTCATGTGCATGAGTGAATTTAGGTGAACCCAAAGATAGAAAACGCCGTACGTCAGACTGCAGGGTTTTTGCAGGATGTAGATTTTTTTTTTTTTCAAAGGCTGTAGATTGAGCTTCGTGTGCATTGTATCCTGGTTTTTAAAGTATCGATCAAGCTAAAAACAGATTTAATAAATGCGAAAGTGGAAGATGGAAATGTGAATCCTTCACTCAGTGATCCAGTGTTGGTCTGCTCCATAAAAAGCAGGAAGTCTTAAATACATGCTCAAGACCTTGGTGGGTCAGACTTTCCTTCTACCAGAGTTCATAATTTACAATGCACTTTTTTGCACCACGTAGGTGTGTGGAGAATTGGATGATGTCTGTACACATTCAGGTTTTTTCTTTTCAATGTGGATGGCTGGAAATATTTAACGGAGCCCAAACCGACTTTAGGATTCTTTGCAAGATCTGCTGGTGGTGCTCTGTCCTTGAGTATGGCCACTGCTGCCTTTCCCTGGTGGTCTGTAAGTGGGGTAGGATTGCTTCTTTTTTTTCATGATTCAAAAAAGAATTATGAAAATTTGAAGGTATTAAAGGGGATAAAAGTGAGAGAGAATTTTCAGAAGCAGTACTTTGGTAAAACATCCTTTACAATGTTCTTTTTGCTATTGAAACATCATAAAAATAAGGAAGAGCTTTCTGCAGTATATAAGTAGTGAACTAAATAGTCTTGTAACATAGTATGTGTAATTAGCAAGATTCTTCCATTCAATGTGCAGGAGTTCCATTAAAAGCAAGTGCTTATGCAAATGTAATGAGAACACTGACTGCCTGGTAGCACTGTCAGATGAGAGGAACATGGATTTTCATTCATTTCCAGGCTTCCTTTCCCACCTGGGGTGAGCTTGAGGTGACGTGTCTGGAATATGTTGGTTCTGTATCACATCTTTATTTACTTCCCACTTGGAAATAAAGCAGTTACCACCCTGCTCGTTAATTACAGCAGTGTGGATGGATCGTTTTGTTTGTCTCACTTTAAGACTGAAAAAAATCAGGATTCCTTCCTTTTTTGTTTTAAATTGGGTGGAAGCCTGTTCCTGTTTCGTAGCAATCACTCCTGCCCATGGTTGCTGCAGGACTTGCCTTCCCCCTGCTCCTCTTGGACTCGGTTTGAGTGGAGCCATCCCGGGGAAGTACGCAAGAGTTATGTTCTAAGGACTGTTTTCAGATTCCTGAAGATTGGGAATTTTTGGTCATGGTGTTTTTTCCATACTGCTCAAACAGCAGGCACAACCCACATTAAGCTGGAGCTTAGTCAAATTCTGATGAAACGTGACCCCTTGCCCTTCCTGTCTTTGTTCCTTCCTAGTTTTAACTGCTAAAGCTGCTGTGAGTGTTCCTGAAAAGTGGTGCCTGTTTTTTAAAGTATACACGTTGAGAAAGCCTGAGGATGAATTTTCACAAGCAACTACAGATACTTTAATATTGTCCTTTTAAAAAAAAACCCTGATTTGAGATTTTTCCCTTCCTTAACCTGGTCCTACAGTTAGAATTAAAAAAAAAAAAAAAAATTCCAGTCTTCCTTCTGCATTTCTCTGCCACTTACTCAGTTTTCAGAATTCTAGGTCACTTGCTGCTAAAAAGTAGTGAAAATACTGTGCTCTCCTCCTACAGTAAGGAAAGGAAGCTAATGAAATGTGGTGCAAGATGTTTTGATCTATGAGAGTTTCTGAATCAGTGTAGAGGACTTCTTCTTTTCTCTCCTTAGTTCATCTGTCCTCCTCTGTGACAGCTACAAACCATTTCCTTGCTTTCTGCAGAACATTAATCCTTCAGTGTACAGCACAGACAAAATAATGGACAGCTAATCCTTTCATTTGCCCTTTAAAAATTGATTTCTGTCTCCAAGATAATTGATGTGGAGCAGCATCTTCTTCAGTGCCAGAAGAGTGGTTTACTTCTGAATCAGGATTTCAGATGATGCAGAATTTTCAAAGATCAGCAGTATCTGGGAGGGCATTTTCTAACCTTTCCCTTCAAATTAACCTTGTATGGCCATGGGGTGATTTTCAAAGGTTTCTCAGACCTTCATGTTCTCTGTAAATTATTTAATGAAAAGTGTAGGAGCAGTCCCCTAGAATGGCCTTGATTTGTACCTCTCAGGGGCTGTACATAGTAACTGTGACAGCATCTGCAAAGGTGCAACTGCATTTTGTAGGCATTTGTTTCAGAACCACAGAGAGGATGCTGACAACTCTTGGCAGTGGGACCTCTTTATAAACCAGCATCCCACATGGATGAGGAGTACATAGTTACCTGCTTTCCAAAGGCTTCAACACAGAAAACTGCTTTTCACGTGGTGGAAAGATCGGGCTGATGTGGTGTTGAAGGGAGACTGTGCTTACTGGGAACACAGGGGAATTGTAAGGTTACTGTAGGAGCTGGAAAGGGATTGAAAAGAGCCCGATATGTGATTGGGAAGGTCTGTGGCCATTCCAGATAAAGGACATTTCTTTTCCAAATTCCATTACTACTTTGATTTCCAGTCTTCTATCCCTTGTTTGAAGTTAAGCATTGCCAAGTGCTGCATTCTTCTTAGCAGGCAGGGATTTCATGTCCCTGATAAAGCACAATTGAAGAAGTTAAAGAATTATATGGGGGAGACACTGCTTAATAACAAGGTTCTGCTATAGCAATTTGTTATTTCCCCTACTATGGGTCATTAAGACTTGCATGTGTTTATTTTAAAGACTAATTTTAAGACAAAACTGCCTAAAATTTTCTCTGTAGGGAAAATTGACTGGTATAGCTGTTGCTGGCTCTCCAACATGCCTGCTCTCTTCCAGAAGGTCACACTGGGTGGCTGCAAGAAGGATTTATTATAGGTAGATGGCACAGATGAGTGGAGCAATTCTGAAATTAAGAAACTTCAGGATACAAGAGTACCAGCTGCTTTTCCTGGCTGGAAGAAGCCAGGACTGTCCCAAACTAATGTTCTCTTTACATAACAAATTAATATGTGCGCTCTGCTTTTGAGTCAAAGATTACAGTTGCAAAAAGACTCTGGATTATTTCTTTAATGTGCTCACTAAAAATCAAATCCTTTTTTTTTAATTGTTATTTTTACAGGTGGATTTATCTAAATGACCAGAACCTATGTATCCCAACTAGTTCCTCTTTTGTGTATGGAGCTGTGCCCATCGGAGCCAGCATATATGTGATTGGAGATCTCGATACAGGTCAGAACCAGAGCTAAAAACTTCTTGATGCTTATTTCTTTCCAATCTTTGGGATATTTGCCACTGATAAGACCGAACATTTTAAGAATAAGACACTGGGACACTGTTCTGTCACTGTGGGTCAGGGGGGTTATGCTGGACATACTGAAACACACAGGCTGGTTTTGGATTCTTCAGTAACACGTTCAGTGCTGTGAGCATTGGGTTGATTTGGTTGATTAGTTTGAAGACCACAAGAGGTCAAGACTAAGAGTGTGTTACTGCTTTTATCTAAATGTAAGAAGGCCTGTTAGTACCTGAGGTTGTAGCTCCTGTCTTTGCAGTGGGAAACAGGCAATTCTGCATTCTAGGGGCATCATCCAGTGGTGCGTATGGATGTGATAGTGACTCTTGGTTCTTGATCCCAACCAAATAGATGTGTGCTATCAAACACAGTCAGTTCTCAGCTGTCAGCATCTGGCCACGCTCCGTAAAAGAGATTTGGAAGTCTTTTGTGGCCATGTGTACTTAATATGAGCGTGTAGCAGGAATTTCTCCAAAATATAAACAAGCAAAATCCCAGATGTGGTGGGCTTAAGTAGATCAGAAATTTCATAGTAGTTCCCTTTTGACAACAATTTCCACCACCCATCCGGACACGAGTTTGTGTTCCTGTGCATGCTCTCGATCACACATTTGCCTTACTAAACGTGGTGGTAGCTGCAGTTGAGTTTCAAGCATTCCATCTCTTTTTTTGTTAATTCAGGTACAAACTATGACTATGTTAGGGAATTTAAGAGAAGCACGGGCACCTGGCAGCGCACTAAGCCGCTGTTCCCCTCGGACCTGCGCCGGACCGGCTGCGCGGCGCTGCGGATCGCCAACTGCAAACTCTTCCGGCTGCAGCTCCAGCAGGGATTGTTCCGCATCCGCGTACCTTCTCCGTGAGCCGTGTGCTGGCAGGGCAGGAGACTGGAAGGGTTCTGCGCAGTCCACCATAATCTAGCTCTATTTAAAGGAAAAGCTGAGAAATTACAGCTGAAACTTACACTGTATGCTGTGCTTTGGTATGGTAACTGTTTTTGTTTTAAATGCTTACAAAGCTTGAGTCTCAGTACTTGTTTCGGGAACAAATAACTTAAGTACACATTAAAAAGAAGAGAAGGGGGAAAATAAAAGGGGAGATCGAGGAAACGCCTTCAGTCGTAACCATTTGGAGTTTAAACCATGTTATTGAAGGAGGATTTTTGTGTCTGAAACTGGTGGGAATTGGTTTCCTTTGGCGAAGCCTATGGAAAAGCAAAAAAAAAGATTTCAGGTGCGTTTCCCCTGCGGGGAACGGATATGAATCCATGTGCTATCTGGGACTGGATAGCTGTAATACACAGAAGCTACACAGTAACCAACCTCCCTGGCGTGCCGCTGTTGGAGCGTGAGGCCACAGGAGGTGTTGGTCGTTGCACCTTTTATTTCTAGTCCTTTCTCAAAAGATAAGGTCTGTGCCTAAAAAATGGTGGAGGTGTGCACGTACGGTTTTTCATTCATTTGCAACGGTTTCATTCCGACAAATATTTTTAATATATATAAAATGGACTAATCTGAAATGGATACACCCCAGAAAATGGATACAATGCACCACAAAGAAGTAAACGTTTTTTCTACGCTGTCATTCGAGTAGCCTGATGAACTGGTCTGCAGGTGGGTGGCGTCTGCTTCTGGGTGGGCTTTGGTGGCTGTTTTCCTTGAGGTGAAAAGGGAAGACGTGTTTGGAACGGTTAGTGATGATTGCTGCTTTTGGTAAGAGCAAAAGGACAAATTAAATAGATTGTGTTCCTTTTTACTTCAGATTTCTTGCAAGCTAAGAATGGTTTTTAAGACTGAGGATCGTAGAAAGGTGCATTTTATCTCTCTTAGAACAAAGGTGAAATATGACAAGGATATATTTGTTTTGCAAAAAACATGGGTTTTGGACTAAGAGTTAAGGAAAATTTGTACAGTGACTTTAAATTGGGATCAAAAGTTGGTTTACTAATGATTTCTGTGCTACAGTACAGTCTTGTTTACTGCTGTCTGACTTTGAAAGCTGGGTTTTACGGTGTGGTTATAGTGAAGAACTTAGTATCTTGCATTTTATTTCTTACTAAGCCTTGTTCACATCAGTAGCGATATTTATTTGACTTTTGTTTGTAGTCAAGATCAGCTGGTAGAACACTTTTACCTCAATTTTTAATTTCATTGTTGTTGTGATGGGTGGGACATAACCTGTATTTATTTAAAAGGAATAAAATGGGAGAGATGGAAAATAGAAATAATACCTCCTGCCCTTCAGAAAAAGAGACTTTGTACAACCAGTATTATAACTACATACAAGACTTTCCACTCTGCAACTTTGTGGACCTCAGACAAGCCAAACTCTGCCCTCAGTTGTGTTAGTGTAAACCTTCGTCATCTTTATTGAATCATCTTACATATGTTGAAATATGATCCCAAACTAGTTCAAAATATCGGTATTTCACTGAATAGTCCTTAAAGAGCCATTCTGAAACTTCTGCTCAGTCCTTCCATAGCACTGATGTGTGGTTGGAATTATTCTGATTTCTGAGCAAAGGAGGGGGGGGGAGGGCAGCAGCCAATCCACTGACCATTATTTATTTTATTTTTTTTTTACAATGCTGAAGTGCTGCAAAACTTGAACTATATTCATCCATTTTCTGACCTATGTTAGTTGGCATATTAAGAAGTTTATATATTTATGCATTGCAGTAACCTTGGTGTGTATATATATATATATGTCTTTAGATTTTGAGTTTATATATAATGCTTTACTACAGAAATGTGAACCACTATTTCCATCCTTGGCTGTCTTGTGAAATAAATCAAGTGCTGTTAGTTTATCTGTAAAACTTCCCTTTTTTGAAAAATCTTACCTGGATCAATTTTTTTTTCCTCAGACAAAGTGCCAAGATTCCATATTCAAAAGTGATGAATGTCCCTAAGTATCTGTTTCACTTTTGAGCTCAGTTTTCTAAGTGGCTTGGAAAACTTACGAAAATGTTATTCAGAATATTGCCAGCTGCTATCTCCCAAGTCCCTGTAGCTTCCCAGTACACTTGAGGGCATTCAGCATCCAGAAAATGTAAGTGATAAATGCACATGGTAAATCCAAGTAAATTCTCTAGCAGTGTTTTGCAGTTAAGGTTACTGAACCAAATGTTTACACTTAGAGTAGGATTAACACTAGTTGTTCTTAGTTTGTTTTTTTCTTAAAAAAACCCATAAATAAGACAAATCTGCTGGTGATTGGAATGTGTTGCAAATGCACTCAGTGAGATTTGACCAAGAAGTTTAAGCCTCTGTACCTGAACCAGTCACAAACTGAATTTCTGAGCACATTGTACTCGTGTCACATTTTGTGTGGCTGGGGACCAAGTCTCCAGCGATGGTCTCCAGGAGGTTTGGGTGCGTGCTCAAGGTTTAGGCCCTCTTGAGATCTCAAAACCAGCTTCCTTGGCCTTGCCGAAGGGGATGGGGACCATTCCCCATCTGCGTTGTCTGTGGGACTGATCCAGGAGCTGCTCTAGCCCCTGTGTGTGCAGGAGGGAAGGGATGTGTCTTCTGGGGTCTGACTCCTGTCTGTCAGTCTGTCCAGCTGTGATCTGTGAGTGCATCCCTTGGACTGTGCAGTAACCAGGTTCGATTTCCCTCTGAATTTGGAGCAAGGCTTTGAAGCCAAGGCTCCCCTTTCTCCAGGGATTGCACTGGTGATGGTATAGGAGTGAAGAGGCAGAGCTGACCTCTGACTTTTCTTTCGCTTTTCAGAAGGGATGGTTGACTTCAGAAGGGGAGGGAGGCTGTGATGATACCAGAGGTGCTGAGAGGAGGGAGGTCACCAGTTTGCTGAGTGTGTTGAACGTGCAAACAGCTGTAGATGGAACTGGGTTCACTGGTAAATGAACCACGCAGCTGTCCCCGCTCTCCTGGCGCTGTGTACCCCTGCACATGATGGCTGAACCACATGGGAAGCAGCTCAGTAATTTTTTTGAGTTGCAGTCCAGGGGGTTTAGGTGGTTTGGCAGTTTAGAAACTTGTTTAAGTTGTCCTTGTTTGGCACAGTGGCCTTAATTCCTCCCAGCTCATGAATTGACACTGACAGGTCAATCCACAGGTTTTGAATGTGTGTTGTGGCCAGTTGTTCGTGCAGGATGAGAGCTGGCTGGGCCACTTTGAGCTTGAGGGACTTGGGCTGGACCTCTGTGTCCTTTTTCCTTGCCCTGCTGAGGAATTTGGACAAACCCCAGCCACTGAAATCAGAAAATCACCAAATATGGGGTAGGAATTGTGGAAGATGGGAGGAGTGGTGGCTTTTTTCTCCCCTTACTCCATCTCTTCCCACAATTCCCCCAAGAAAAGTTTCTTCTTCCTTTTTTTCATGTGCCACAGATAATTTCAGAAAAAATTTGGAATTGTTAATTTTAGGGCAAAAATTGGGGAAAAAATATATGCAACTGTAAGCACACAGCAGTGTCCTCTGTGCTTGTTTTACACGTGTAGTGTTGTGGCTGCTCTGCACAGCAGAGAGGGATTACAGAAGCAAAAGTGTAAAGTGCTTTTGCTCTCGTAAAATAAATCCCTTGAGTTTCAGAGGGAGGCACACGCCTGGCCTGGCTCCCTTCCTTACCTGACCTGAACAGATGCTCGTATTCCTAAAGAGTCAGGGTTGGATTTCAGATCCTCTCCCTTTCTGGTTTTGTAACCTGAAGAAGAGGCATCCTGAAGAATATTCTGTTTTGCTGTATCACAGCAAGGTCTGGTTGTCCCTAAATATTTTGTCAGCTAGTCCTTAAATTTTAGTTATTGTGAAAGTGCTGTGTCCACCCAGCTGTGTCTGGTCAAGTGAATTTCTGTAGCTTTGAAGGTACTTCATCTTTAAATTGAAGGGAAATTAATACGAAATTACACAAAAGGACAGAGGTGAATCTGAAACCAAAAGAAACTCAAAATCAGCTCACTGATAGCTGTGGGCAGGCTGTGTCCCTGGTGTTTGCACAGCACGTGCCTGGCACACAGCCTGCCTTCAGAAGCAGAGATCTTGATTAAAATAAGAGGTTTTTATCAAAGTTACTGAACTGCCTGGCTGATGAACTCCCTCTCCAGAACACACCAGGCAGCTTGGTTGCTTTGCAATATTTCTTGTGCCTGCATGACTCAGTAAATGCACAGGAGTGAGGGGGTTGGGGAGGTTTTCCCCTGTTTTAACTGCAGTTTCTCTGTTTTTTCCATAAATGCTGTGGCCATGCAGCCTGCATGGGCTCTGCTACCGTGCATGTGCCATGCAAAGTGGAGGATGCAATAACAAATGCAAGTTGTTACAAGTGCCAAACTTTTGGGTTCTCCATTGTATAACAATAATTCAACTGTTCTACTAAAATACAGGGATGCTTAAAATTCACTGTGTTCCAAAAAAGAGCAGTGGGTTGGTGGTTTTTTTTTTTAATGAATGCTATTGAAAGCAATGTAAATCTACTTTGTTTTTTTTAAATACTGTTCTGCAGGTTTGTGTTACTCTTCACGGCTGCCTTGAATATCACTCCATGTGATGCATATGGACACTTTGCTCTTTATTAGAGCACTGGTGCCATGCAAGCATATAATAAAAGGCAGCTGACAACAGGCTTTAGTATTTAAAATTATAACTCTTTAGATTAAGTGCAATTTGTTTGCATTAATCGACCTGCAGAAGGGAAGCTGTGCCTCGGGAAGTGTGGCTGTGCCCAGGCACACAGGCAGACTGAGCATTGTAACTAAGGCCTGGTTTGGTGCCACTCACAGCAATGCTTTCCAAGGAATTCCATTTAATTTAGGGTTAAATGGATCCTTTCTGCCTCTAATTTAGCACTGAGGATTTGAGGGTTGTGTTCTCTTTAGCTCTTTGGAGTACTTAAAAGCTACTCCAGGTGGGTGGGAGGGGTGTTAATTGCATCCGTGTTTATAGAAGCTGCTATTTCCATCTTCCCTTGGAGTATTTCCTTTTCCCGTTCGGGGCTGAGTGCAGGCCTGTGTTTCAGTCGTCACTGCTGCAGCCTTTTGACATTTGCCATTTCTGTTGCTCTTCCTTGTTTTTCTGGGAGCTGTGTCCGTAGGGTCTGTGTTCCCAGGGCACGTTGCCTGTGAAAGAAAAGCACAGAGCTTGGGAAGGTGAGCCAGTAAAAGCTGAAGGCAGTGGGGTTTGGGGGAAGCGCTGCTTGTTTTCTGTAGGGTCACCTTTGTGTGCTCTGAAGTTTATTAATAAGTTTGGCACCTGCTCTCCATCATCCCCGTGGGGTTTGGTGGGGTTTTTTTTTCTTTTTTCCCTGGGAAATTCCTTGCTGTAGGAAGGATTGCAGCCAGGGTTTAAGGTGACACCTCTGCCCAGCCATGCCCAACGTGACTCTGCAGTCTGACTGCTGCTGTGCTCCAGCAATCAATTCTCTCAAATTTTGATTAACAGGTTACCTAAAAACATAGACTAAAGCCATGCAAAGTGCCCAACTAGATAAATACCTGCTTAAAAGGATTAAGGGTAGTAGGAGAATTAAGCTATGAACTGCTACCAGCAGGTGCTTATGTTGAAAACTTATTGGTGATACAAAATCTGAATAATATTTTTTAAATTACTTATTCTAGGTAGCTGCTTCTTAGTTATAAAAGAATTTGCAATATGCAACGGATTTTTATAGAATAATATTCAGAGGTTATTTGAAATAATCACTTGAAAAGTCTTGAACAGTGAGCTGGAAGATTGGAGCTTTTTGATGGAAAAGGCTAAATCTTGGTGCCCAGCAGTTTTGCAGGGTTTCTGTGAGCAGAGAACACCTGCTAGAGCACTTCAGTACATGAAGCTGCTCAATGCCACTGCCTACCTGTGCCCTTGAATTTTCTTAATGAAACGAGGTTGTTCCGAGCCCTGGTAAAAGCTGATGGATCTGATTACAATAATAGGATAGAAAGAACTTTCTATTACCTCCCCTGTGTAATTAGTGTTATTTTATTGATAAAACACGAATTATTATATTTTTTTTAATACTGGGGCTTTTGAATTGCCACCTTAGGCTCTTGATTTATTTATTTATTATTTTATTTCTTTGCCTTTCGTCCATTTTTTTTCAGTCAATGCTAAGACATCCTCAGTTTTGGTTGAGGGCAAGTTTCTTTCACCTGTAGTTCTAAACCCTGTCAGAGCCTGACAGACCCCCTGCCACAGGCTGTGCACTTGTTTCACAAGTGTCATTTCTGTGCATTCTGTTATTGGGCTGCCACCTCTGCCAACTTCAGAGCAGAAAAAAACCCCTGTGGGACAATTTCGTACCTGATGAAAGCAAGAGCCATTTTAAAAATCCTTATTTCCATCTGCAATAGGCAGTGTGCTACAGGAACCTGATCCCTGGCTGGGCTTGGGGTTCTCTCCTGAACGATCTCACATGCAAAAGCTTTGGGTTTTATTAATCTTTATTAATTTACACATGATAGCAGGAAAGCATTATCATCCCTGTCACTTGTTTCACTGTTTTTAAGTCTTAAAAAGCAAAGCCTGCTTATTTATTAGAATGAATAAACCAGCACACAGGGGTGTCTGCCAAGGTGGTCAAGTTAAACTCAGCTGACATTCTGTAAAGCTCTTGCTGTAGTTTCTTTCTGAAGGGAAGCCTGGGAGTGCCCTCTTAAGAAATACTTTCAAACCCTTTCAGAACTGGTCTTAAACTAGTCTAAAGGACTCCTCTGGATTGCTTAGAGAACATGGGGTCTGTTCTAGATTTTGTTTGCTCCGGGAAACACCTGCAAAGTCAATTTTAAGCCTTTTTTTTTTTTTTTTTTTTTTTTTTTTTTTTTTAATCCTTGACTTCCAAAACCTGAGTGGTTTGCGTCTTGCAATTGAAACACATTTGTATTTAAGGGTCTGAGACTGCATTTTGCAATGTATGGTGAGTGTTCTGTCCTGTCTTGGTTACGTGATGTGAACAGCAAGCTGTGTTCTGGGGGACTCTGGAAGGTCCTTTACAGTGCTAAGGCGTGGAGAAGGATCAGTACAAGATTCTCCTCATACTGCCCAAGCCTTGCTGTGGGTGTCAGATGGGGCAAGGGGCTGGGTTTGGTACAGAACTCATGGAACTGGCTGCCCTCAGTGTTTGAACCCCCAAAGCCCATCAGGGGCAGGTCCTGGGCATTCCGTGCGTGATGCTTCCTCTGGCCTCAGGTGTTTTCTCTTTCACTCTCCCTCTGAACACACGGCCTGTGCCCATGGTCCCTGGGAGCACAACTCCTGTGGGCCAGAGGCTGCTCCCTGTGGCTTTCTGCACATCTGTGCACATCCGTGTGTGTGGGGACAGTGCTTAGTACACAGTGAAATGACTTTCCATTGAGCTTGTGAAACTGATGCCAGCAGGTCAGAGATCACCTGAACCCCTGTAAGCAAACCTGCAGGTGGAGCAGGTGTAGCCCCGTCCCTCGTGTGTGTCACTGTGGCTGGAAGTGTGGCGCCTTGTCTGGGGGCAAAAGCCCCTATTCCCAGCTACCTCATTTTTTCTTTCTTTGCACTTTGTCAAATATTTTTTTGTTTTGTTTTGTTTTAAATTGCATTTTGTCCTTCAATTAAAAAAAAACCTAAAAGCAGACAAGAAGCAGGACAGAATGGTGCCATTGCCCAAGGACAGTTTACTTTAATTTCATTTTAAATTAATGTTTCTGTACAAAAAGACCAAGGTTGACCTGCAGCTGCTGTAAAAAGTAAATAAAAGTTTCTATTACTTGAAAGTAACTATTATACTTGGAAATGAGAGTAGCAATTGAAAGGCTGTCCTGATGATTTTTAAATAAGAAAAGATCTGTATAAAAAATAGAAGTTTCTGCTCTTTTAAGGACAGATCAGATAATTTTCTCTCTGCCTCTATTCTGCTCTCACTGTTTTGCCTGTGAACTTGATCCATTATTTTAATAGAGAGATTCACTGATTTTTCTGTGGTGTCTAATTAGATGTTTTTCTGTGGAGTTCCCCATTTAATCACCTGCTGAGAAAAAACTGTTCAAATCAATACCCACCTTCCGTACCTGAACTTATGTCATTGCCCATTTCTTTGTGATCTTCAGGTATGTGGGGTTTTGCTTAGATTGAAGAAATTTTTTTTAAAGTGTGTTTTCTTCTGCTTCTAAAGGTGCTATTTTTGACATAGTTTTGAATTCCTTACACTGTGCTTGACTTCTGAAAATACCAATATAAGCTGGTAATCAGCTTGTGTTTGTTCTGTGGAGTTTTTCTTTGAGTATTCAATCTCTTTTTAAAAAAGCATCCCTTTTCATGAAAACAGCTTCCAAACTGTCAAAGGCCTTAATAATACAAAATGTAATGGGAAAATGCTGCCTTTTTCCTTTCTTTGTAAAGGCACAACCAAGAAATGCTTCACGGAGAACATTTTCCTCCAAAATTTTGAGGAGCAGTTCATACTAACTTTGAATTCAATGTAGCAAACATTTCAGTGGCCATGCACAAATAGTAGGGGTGAAACAAGGAGCTATTCATGCCTCTGCAGACTGTACCAATTAGCTGCTAATTCCAGAGCCTTCCATTAGCATCATGGTGGCTATTCCATAAATATGAATCTTGCCAGGCTCGGTCCCAAGACCTGGCTGTGTGTCTGGGGCATGCTGACCCATGTGCCTGGCAGAGCACTGGGATGGTGTGCCCGGTGTGGGGTTTGCCTCAGACCCCTCCTGCTCAGCCCCCCAGGGTTTGGGTGCCACAGGTGCTCCGGAGGAGGGAGGAGGGAAGCTCCCAAGTGCTGCCACTGCGGTGACATTGGCTTGGGCACTCCGAGGAGAGGCTCTTGTAGACACAAGCCATGGAGGAGAGAGCTGAATTTTAGTCCTGCACAGGAACTTTGTTGTTGTCCTTTTTGTGCTGTCTTTATTTTTGTTTGATCCGTATCATCAGGGTGGTTTAGGCATTTGGTAACACTGCTGCAGGAAGGTTTTTCCTTCTCTGGAGCACATAAAGTCCTGCTCCTGCCCTGTCTGAAGCAGCAGGAAGGATCAAGGGTTGATGTTTGAACTTGTCCCATCTCCAGACAGCACGTTATTTATTGCCTTCTAGTAGGCTCTGCAGTCCCAGTGCTGTAGCATTTCTCAGTCTTGTTAATCTGAGAGCCCTTCAGCCTCTTGAAAAGAGTCCAGAGACTGCCTTGTCCTTCTTCTGCTTCACACATTGGGTGCTGCCCTCTGGACCACCTGAATTCATCCAGGCTGTCACTGTGGAGGAACCACCGGTTGGTGGCCTCACAGGAGTATCTGTGTTACCTGCAGCACTTCTGAAAAACAGCTGATAAATGAGGGGCCATGGAGAGACTCTCCTGAGCTTGCAAATTCCTGATCCTCTCGTTTTAGGGAAGGTTGAAAGCAGCATCATTCCTTGCCTTGCAGCTGCTCCCTGCAGACAGGTAAGGATGAGTCCGCACTGTCCCTTACCTTAGGGTAAGATGTAAAGATTTATGGGCTGTTATAGGAGAGCCATGATTTTGCATTTGTTGTTATTTAACTCTGAAACTTCTGGAGCTATGGAACAGTGGGTTCTGGAGCTATGTCTGCAGTGTGGAACCACAGGTATGGCCAAAATAGCTGGGGAGCTTCCGGCCACCTGTTTTTCCACTGCACATTTTTTTTCCCCGAGAAACCAGAGATGTGAAACTGCATCCCAGTTTGTGTGCCCACTGCTTCATAATCCAGAGTGGGAGCCTGACAGGCTGGAATTGTTGTACTTTTACCTCCAGAAGGAAAAAATAAAATTTCTTCACAGTAGATGGTCTATCTTCAGAGTTTTCCCTCCGTAAACCATGTTTATCAAGTTCCATGGATCTTGTGGGACTGGGCTAAAGAATATGAATACATATTATATGAATGATAACTAGTGTACTTAGTCTGACTTTGTACAGTACAAATACTCTATTTTAGCTTAAGAGAATGAAACAACTACATTGAATAATCTAATTATGATATCTGTATTCCATGAACCAAGTAGTAGGAGGGTGTTGGAATGTGATGCCACATTGCTGCCACCTCCTAAAGGTTCAGTGTTCTGTCAAATCTAAGATCTTGATAATTACCAGGATATTGTCAGAATATATTGCCACTTTTTCTACAAAAAGGTATGTTGGTGTGGTGAGGTAAAAGCACTCACCTCTTGTTTACCATCTCTGGCATGCAGCTCAACAGCAAGGGTTATTCCCATTATCCAGCTGTCGTGCTCTGACTCTTGTATTACAGATGTGGTTACTGTTCCAGTCTCTTTATGTGTGTACGTGTTCTGTGGGTCCTTCTGTGCTTTGTGTGGGAATGGAGTTTTAGCTTTTATTTATGCGTCCACCCCAAAATCTTCACGTGCTGCTTTAGAAATGAATTGATGAATCACTTGGGGCCAGGGTTTGGAATGCTCTGATTGGAGTATGCTGAGTTACTTCTGTTAAAAACAGGGAAAAATAAGACATAAATGCTCTTTGACCTCAATCAAACTATGCAATACAGCACACCAGAGAGCTGAATTCCTTGTGATACAGAAGTGCAGCTCCTGTGTCCTTCCAAACCCAGTCCTTGGTCCAAGGTCAGGAGAGCTTGTACTCAATGGCTGCCCAAGAATCTTGTATCCAGATCAACTCCAGTTCACTGCTTTTCCTCCTGCCCCATCGCCTGGCCCGGCAGTTTATCCGGGTCAGGTTGCTGGGTGTTTTGGCTCGGAGTGACGTGGTCTCCAAGTGTGTCCCTCCTGTCGTCCCGTGGCGGTGTCAATTGGAGCTTGTCCTGTAACCCCACCAGTGCAGCTTTCCCCGCTGGGGCCACTTCACCACGTTTGCATCTCCCGGCCCTAGAGCATGTCGGGCATTTGGGGTTTGCTGTGCCCCCCTGGGCGGATGTTGTCTTGCTTTCCCCCTGTCAGTCAGTTGTGGGTCTGGTGCTTACAGTAAAGAATCCCTGTGACGTCTCAAATCTGGTCCAAATAAGTTTTCATTTCCGCTGCTTCTGTGTGTGTGAGTTTGATTTTTCTGCTTCTGTGGCAATTCAGGGATAAATGCCCCTGTGGTCAGGAGTGCTGGTAAAGGTTCTTCGTTCTCCCACTGCTGTTTTTCCAGTGAAATTTGTTCCTTGTGTTCCTCTTCCCCCTGCTAAAAGACGGGTACCGTGTTCCCTGGTTCTGCCTCCCATGAGGAGCTCTCCTCTCCCAGGTGATCATGAATTCTCACCATTCTTCATTTACTTAACCCACCCTGGACCTCATACAGTTTCTCCCTCCTAACTCCCTTTACTATTTTGTCTCTCTTTAATTCAGATTGACCTCGATTTCTTTCTCTGATTCCAAAAAGGGATTTTGGTGCATAACCTGGGAGACAAGCAGAAAGGCTCTCTCTGCAGATGTCTGTGTACATCCATTCCCTCCCCAGCACACGCAGTGTAAGGGGCTCAGCCTGCTCCATTCCTTTCCCCAGGTTTTCCTAGAGCTAAGCAGACCACAGGCTGAAGCCATTTCTTATTTCTTTTGGTAATTGACAATATTAGGAGATTTTCTTCTTCAGAAATAGCCACTGCAGATGAGCAGCTGGCATGAGAGAGGGTTGTTATGCTTCCATATTCAGTATTTTTAATTGAGGAACAAATAATTTATTTTGGGGAAAAATGTAAATTTTTTTGTATTTGTATGTCAAAGTGGCCTTTATAGGAAAAGCACATAAAATATTTAGATTAAAATTGCTTAGTTGTGTAATTTTAGTGGGGATTTTTGTATTGACAGGGTTTCTATGCATTTTTCAAAATATACTTGCTGTTTTGTGTTAGAATTATTGGAAATCTTTTTAAAAACATGTATTACCACATTTTCCATGGTTGATCCCTTTACTATCATTCCTTTTGAATACTAAAAAGATTTTAATTAACCCTGTAAATTGATTTTCCCCCACAAATATTTGCATTAAGTCAATATAATGAGTTATAGTGTGGGTATGTAGCTTTAAGGGAATAAGCCTAGTAGTGCAGCTTAATTCTGGAGAGATGTGTTTGCAGAGGGGCGGTACAGCAGCGTTTCAATTGCACTTAAATCACTAAATTAGGAAATTAGGTTTTTGCTGTACCTCACTAGGGTTTTATTAAACCGTGTCCATCCTGTATTGTTTACACTTGAGCATAATTTAACTATGTATTATTTGTGCAGTTTGCAGTTCTCCGTTCTGTTGGGATTGTGTGAACGTTAACAGACAGGAAAAGTTCTGGAGAGTGCAGTGTCCTCGTGGGTTTGACGTGAGTTTGGAGAGGGAGGAGAGGAAAGATCCATTAGAGTATTTTTCCATTTAATTATGTACATGTTTTCACATTAGCTGAGACTGAATAACCAAACTTACAATTGAACTGTGAGTAAAATCAGTGGTTTGGGGTGGGGGAAGTGAAGGGGTTGCAGGCAAAAACCCTTCAGTTGCACTGTGGTACAACTGCCCTGACTGCCTGTGCAAAGCACAGCCCGAGGCGATACATCAGTCCCTGCTCTCATTGCTCTGGTTTTGCTTTCTCTTCTCGAGGTGTTACTGCAAGGTTTGCTAAGTAGGACCTTCCCAGGAATGTCTATCAACTGAGACTTGAGTTTTATCATTTTATGTTAGTAGTTTTAATTTTTGTTCTTGTTCCTGTTTCGTAGGAGATCCCGCATGTTCACAGGTTAGTGTAAGTGCAGGCTTTCAGGTGTAGCACCAAACGAGCGTTTCATGCAACCATGCATTCTGTAATTGAGGAAAAAATGTGCAATTCTAATGGCACTTTGACCCACTGCTGAAACACTGGGTTTTGCAACTGAACAAACTCAACAATTGAAAACACTCTGTGTCTTCATTAGATGTCTTGAAGGTGAAGCAAAAGGCAGTTACTCCAGTTGTACCCATGGATAATTTGGTACTGATTTGTTTTTTAATAGTTTTATGATCTGTTTTTAGAAAAACACTCATTTCTTGGTTTACTTTAGTTTCCATAAATTGCCCAGTGCAGAGTCTGGTCCACCTCCATTAATTTATTTTCATGGAGTAGTTGCACAAAAACTGGTAACAGCAAAGTAGGAAAGCTCTTTGGTTACTCACCAGTAGCTTCCCTTGCAGAATTGCTTTGTGGCTCACACGTGGTATGAAAAGGGACACGGGAATTTTCCTGGATTCAGTAGCACTCGCTTTGTTTACGTGTTCAGTAGAACGTTGGGTGACTAAAGGGAGGTTCCCTTTTTAAAGTATTTGACTTGTGCTTTGAGGACTTAGTTGCCACTGTGCAAATTGTGCTGTAATATTGTACCAAGGATCAGTGAAAGTGTTTTATCTTTTTAATGTCGTTTGTATTTGACCGGGTTTTATAAATGTAAGAAAACAGAGTGTTGTATTTTGATCTGAAATTTGCGTATGGTAAAAGTAACTTTGCTTTATGTATTGGAGGTTTGTTCAGAACTTGAATCATTTTATAGAAGGGTACAGACCAAAATTAATTGTCTTAAAGGTGTTTAATAAATTAACCAAATAAAACATTGATTGTTTGAAAACTTGTTAACTGCACCCTCTGCTTGTTTTTTTTTAATTTTAAAAGGAAGAACCTAGTTCAAGATTTTCTCTCGAGGTCTTATGAAAAGCGAAAAGAAAAAAGAGCAGTAGATTTTATAAATATAATCTCCCATGAGTTATCTGTTTTATTATTAAACATTCTAACATGCCAAAAGTTTAATCAAAGGGGAAAACCCAAAGGAAATAAATGGAGGAGGAAAGGCAACGAGGAAATGAGGGGAGGCGGGATCAGTCCCTCCCTGGCTCTGCCCAGGCAGTAAATGCTTGTGGCCACTGGGCCGTGGATGTTGTCAATGGCCACTCCAGGAAAAATGGGAGTGGGAAGGAGCTTCTGCTCACCTGGAAAAGCTCCCATGGTTGTTTCAAGGTGTCCATTCTCCCCAGCAGTCACCTTCACTCATCCCCTTCACAAATACTGCTCTCCATGCGACCTTTCAAAGCGGAGGAGAAAAATATGTGAAGCATAACTGCTCCAAAGGGCAGGTACAAACAGCTCCTTCCAGGGCTGCCTGATATTCCAACCCTTGGCTGCGTCACGGTGTGCAGACATAACCCCTGAAAGTTCAGAGACCTGGACATTTTTAAGATGCCAAGCAGCTGCAACTCCAGTTGAGCAATATTCTACCTCCTTGCTGTGCTGCTCCCTGCACTGGGGTACTGGCCCTTGCCTCTGCCAGGGCTGCCTCCGCTGGGTTTGATCTTCAGGAAAACACCCAGAGCTCTGTCTGCCTTTTCTTAAGGACATTGAGGCAAGGCCAAATATGAGGTAGGAGTCAAGGAAAAGCTGAGGTTTGGGGTAGCTTGGGCAAGGGGAGGGAAGGGGGAAGGCAGCAGCACGGCTTCTAAGCAGAGTGCAGAAACCGGGTGCTGTAAACGTGTTCCAAAAGAGATGGTGGGTACTAGGACAGAAAAATGCATATTTATTCCATAAATCCCTCTTCTTACTTAGTTCCACAGCCATACCAAGGTCCTGAACCGCCAGCCAGGTTGGTGCAGGGAGCCTGAGGCCTCCAGTGTAAACACAGACTGATGATAGGGAATCATGTGTTGATTTACCCTTGTTGCTGGTGTTCCCATGGTTATGGCTGCGTAGATGGGCTCTGCCATATCTCCCCTGTCTTACTGCGTCTTGGAAACAAAGACAGGAGGGTGAACTTGGATTTATCTTTATTCCACAGCCTGGAATCCTAGCAGAAAGGGAAGAGGGCTGCTGCCTGGTTTCCTTTACCTTTTATGCACAGAGGAGATATAACTTTTGAAGTTCCCATTTCTGCCTCTTTTTAAACCCTCATATTTTTTTTTCCTTAAGTCTCACAGGAGAAATGCAGAACTGGTTCATCAAACAGGATTTTCAGCTGAAGCTCTTGATGCCTGGGAGCAAGGCCTCCCTGTGCCTCCTTAACTGCAAGGTACTCACCAAGACGGCGAAGGATTGAGTTTATGCAACCGAACTTGTGGCTCTGGTGATTTCTGTGTCACAGGGAGTCACAGTTGTTCACCAGCTTCTACCTCAGCCTGCGAGAGGAGTGTCCCATCGGCTTTTTCCGGGCAGGAATGTGCTAGGAGAGGCATGCAGTTGGGAAAGGATCCCTGCAGGTTGGAGCTGCTGTGGAGGCATCTGGGTGTGTGAGCAGCCTCAGCTTTGCTGAGCCAGGCTCTTCCCAGGGCCCGTGCCTCCTTGGTAAGAGGTGGCATCCTTTGCACAGCCCAAGTCTTGGAGCCATCTTTCAACAGGCTGAGTTTTCCAGGTGAAGAACAGGCTTCTGGCTTCCAGAATCTCAAATCAAGCAGCAAGACCTGCTGTTTGCTAAGCTCCACATTACTGGGTTGTCCCTTTGCACAATGATCACTGGAAACAGTAAAATTAACAGAAGAATTAATTGCTGATCAGAATTCAATACAACCCATAACTTTTTGTCTGGAAGCAGCTGTAAAGGCAGAAAATTAATGTGGAAGCCATGGGATCTTGGTGCAAGTCATTTTAGCTGAATGTTTTTGCCACTCCCCAGATTTCTCTGCTCCAGGTGAAGCCAATGGCAGCAGGATCAGAGCTGTTACTTTTGCTTTTTCCCCAGTGTATTTGGGCGCACACAGGCCAAGCTCTGTCACGTGTGGCCTCTAAGGAATCATGAACCCCAACGCTGTGGGCTGGGCTGAAGGAGTTGGCTAATGGAGAATTTACGGTAAGAGCAAAATGTATTTTTAACCACCAGGATATGCTTATCGTCAGGAAAGGGCAAGCAGCACTCCTATCTCTCCAGGGAAGGGGAAGTGTTGAGCGTGACTTTATTTTTTTTCCAACTCCTTTTCAAACTCTGAAAGGGTTTTTTTCTTGCTGAGACATGTCATTGGATTAAATCAGGGAGTTACACAGACATCAATCTTGGGTCACAGGTGAAAAACATTAAATGCCAGGCATGCAGTGTTTTTCCATTGCATGTGATGTACGTTCAGGAAAGACCTTTGGAAAGAGTGCTATGAAACGAGTCTGGTTTGCTTTTTAAAATACACCAAGAGCCCGTCCAGAAACTTTTAAATTTTTAGGACAGCTTTGATGTTTTCTGTGTTGAAGAGGAAAGCAAATTCCCCTCCTTGTCACCCCACCCTGTGCCTCTGGAACAAGCAGCACATCAGGTACCTGCGACCGTGGGCTGCTTTTTGGCTTGGGGTGCTTTGCTCAGAAGGGGGCTGGACGCGTCCCCTTGTTTGTCACCGTGCCTGTTGGGACTCTGCCGCCCAGGAGAGCAGCCAGGGACGCCCGAAGGGAGCCCAGGGTTCCCCTTACCAGCAGCAGCAGCGCCCTGACATTTCCATTTTCCACAGCCGGCGCTGCTCTCCCTCTCCGTAATCCTGCCCCGGGACCAGGAAAGCCTTTGAAGGAGACACCGCGATTTGCTTGCAGGACACAGCAACGAAGTCTTTCAGGCCAGCTAGGCAGGAGGGGCTTGGCCCATCCTGTAAATACCTGCTCGCCTGTTTTAGTCAGCGGTTGGAGTCACAAAGGAAAGAAACGCTTTGAAATGCTAAAAGCTGCCTGGCCAAAGAGACGGGCTGAGGGTGTTCCCACCCTGCCTCGTTCCATTCCCACGTGCGCTGCCCACCCCCTCCAAACCAGTCCCGCCTGTCCTCCCGCTGTGTCCTCGTCGGCTGCCAGGCCTCCCTCTCCCCCCTTCTCCCGGCTCCCCCCGGCCCGTGCTCGGGGAAGGTGTTGGAGCCCTTGGAGCTCGGATTTACAAGCCCGCGCACAGAAACACCCGCGCCGCGCTGGAGTCCCGCAGAGCGGGGCCGGGCAGGGGCTCAGCACGGCCCCGGGGCTGCCATCGGTGCCTCCTTCCACTTCACCTCGGCTTTTCCTTCAGCGCTGCCCGCGGTGACCTGGCAGGGATGGGGAGGCTGTGCAGTGCTCTCCTCCCCGCGGAGGGGCTGGGTGGGTTTGCCCCGCGTTTCTTCCCCGTGCTGTGGCTGTGTGTAAGGGTGAGTCACGGCAGCCCGGGCACGGGGAGACGCTCCCCCGGGACTGCACCCTCAGAGCCTTGGGAAGGGCCTATCTCTTCCCATCGGCTGCCCGTGGAGCTCAGGGCAATGCTCTCCTCTCGGAAGGGCTTGGGCTTCAGGTTGGATGATTCTTTGCTTCTTGCTATCTGTGCTTCAGCAGGTTTCGCTGATTTGCAATTAAATCTCCTTTCATGTTGGTTTTAATTGCCTTCTCAGTTCCCCGTACTACAGAGTAATGCTGAAGAATCCATTTTTAGCCTTTCAATTCATCTCCTCCTCATTTCGGCTGCGTCTGTGCTTTTCTCCTTGCTGTTGTAGTGTGAAATATTCAGGGAGAAATGTGAAATTCCCTCATCTGAAAGTCATGTACCACATCTTACAGCTTGCCATGAGGCACGGGAATGTTCCTGGCTCTACCTGCTTTGAAGAGCAAACAAAGGAAAGCTGCAAGCACCACAGTGTCTGGTCTTGGCAGATGCTTTGGAGACCAGCCCATTTTAATGGAAATTAGGTTGTTGCTATTAGTTTGGTTTTTTTGTTTTTTTTTTTTTGTCAGGACCTGAGCGATTCCTCAATCACTTTTCCATTTTCATGAAGCAGTTTGTGAATCACATACATGTAAAACGAAGGAGTTAGCAAATGCTGAGTCCCTTTGATGTATGGTAATCTGGCTTTCTTGTTTTTAACTGCTCCCTGGAACTTTCCATCTTAGTATGAACATTTCCACGAAAGGTAACAAAGAAACCCCCTCAGTACCTTGTACTTGTTTGAAGACAACAGGAAGGTTGTGAAAGCTAAAATGAAAACAAAGCTGGTTTGCAGTTGAATGGTTGTGTAACCCCCATGTTAAGAAATGAGAGAGGAAAGGGCTGAGGAGGAACATTCAGAGACAAAGCCTTCAGGTGTGAGGCAGTGGTGAAGGTTAAACAGTCCCTGCTCAGAGAGGCGTGCTGGACTCACTCCTTGGTACAGGTGTAACATTTTGCCATTGTAGCATTCTCCTGTGTTGGAAAAGTGGCTTTAAACACAGGCATGTTCCATGAGTCTCCATTTGGAGATGCAGCATCACCATCAGCACCAAGTGCACCGCAACTCAGTTCAATGTTTACATCTTTTCCCAGTTTTTTCCTTCATGCTGAATGGCATTTTATATCCTGGTGATTGGCATAACCCAAAAATCTAACAATTTACCTGCTATCAACTGCTCCATCTTTCTAGGCTCCTTTTTTTTGCTTAATCTAACCTGTTCCTTGGAGCTGATGGAATTGAAAAGGCACCACCCTCAGACCCTGCTCTGAGATGACAGATGCTCCTTGGATTTGCTTTTCTTTGTACAAACATATTGTTATAAAGGTCCTAAAGATTAACTTTTTCTTGCCTAAATAGATGCTGGGAATAACTTAGGGGCAGCATAGCTGTTGCCTACTTTATCCTTGAGTTTGAAAAGGAAGGTATAATATTATTCCAAATTTTTTCATAGCTGTAGAAGTGGATATGAACAAGAAGTCTTCTCTGTTTCCACTTTTCCACTTTTTCAGTCTCATTGGTAGTGTGGTGACAGAACATCTTCCTACAGAATTTCCCTGGTACATTCAGTTCTCTGGATGTACTTCGGATTTGTGGTTAAATGGAGAGATGTCCTCTCTTTCTTTATGACTGCATTTAACCACTGGGAAAAGACAGTTACTGAGCTGGAGAACCCTAGAATGAGGTTGTTTACTAGAGGAAACAGTCATCATAACAGCCACAGGCATCTATATCCCTTTGTTGGTTTCAGAGAAATTGGGAAGGAAGGAATATTCCACAAAATTTCTTGGGATGAATCAACACCCTGTTTCCAACATGCGATGGCAGCGTTGCTCTTGGGGCTGAGCCTTGTTTATGAGCAGCATCAAGATCTCAAAGTGAGGCCCCAATCCAACAAATATTTAGAGCTCTCCTTAGGCTTTTATTTGCAAAGTCTTTGCGCTGACATTGCGAGGCACCTGTGAATGTAGCAGACTGCCAGACGGGGAAGTGTTGCTTGGACCTAGAATGGCGCGTGGTGGTTGAAAGCAGAACAGATTGGGAAATCTGAAAATTCAGAGGACCAAGGGAGTGTTGTTCTCAGCAGAGCTTCCCACAGAACCTTCCACCACTCCCCCACGGTACCAGTTTATTAAAGAGACCTGAAAAAAAAATCCCTGGTTCTTGCCAGCCTGGGTGACTCCTATCAGAGCTATGACAGGTTTATTCCATTTGCAAGTCAGAACAAGTTTCTCCTCTCTCTTGAAGGTACGTAATTATCAAGATCATCCTTATTGCTACACTCTTTGCCTGTACTCTTTGGGTATTTGCACTCTCCTGGCACAGTCCTGATTGGCAAAACAAAGCTTGCATGTGTGATAAGTTTAGTGTAAGAGACTCTTCTCATTAGTGCTGGATGCCATGAATCAGAATGATTAAGTGATTTGTCCAAAGCCCAAAAAGAGATTTAGTGTTTCTGCACTGCAGTCCTACTAAATCACAAATGTTATCAAATTCACAAATATTACCTTAAAATACTAAATCCTAATCTTGTAAATGTGATCTGTTTCTATTTATACTGGAGGCCTCAGACCTTAACCATTTATTTCTTCCTTTTAAAAAAATAGTTCCTAGTAACTTGAAGTTATGGTAGTTTAAATTTTCTTCATGCCGAAAAAGTGTTGTTTGGTATCAGAAAAGCATCTAAAATTTTATCTGTTTCCCTCAGTTAATTGTCCCTGCTTTGGCCAGCTGGAGTAACCTACCTGGTATGTGTCAGCAACTGAGCTTCAGGTGAGAATGCTGGAGAGCTATTGTGAGAAACTTGGCAGAGGTGAAGACAAATGGTCCAGCAAGAGGATGGAGAATTGGTCCCTGGTGGCCTCAGTTCTGGTCCTTGCCCTTTGCACCTCTGTGTGACTGGCAGGTGAGAGAGAGGCCAGAAGGTTGTTCAGGATGTTCCTCTGAATTCTTGGCTTCGAAGTCAGGTCATACCTTGGAGGAGCTGCTCCTGTCAGGGCAGCACAGAACTGTCTGGCTCTCAGTGCTGACCCTTGATGAGTGAGAGGCTCTCACCCCTCCTGACCAGGGGCTGTTGGAGTTCCAGCAGTAGCTCCGGAGGTTATTTGGGGAGCAGAGCTGTCTGGATGGTGTGCAGACATGGGGGAGGGGGAAAAGGCTGCTTGGGGAGGTGGCTGATACCATCATGATTGGAAGGGCTTTGCTTAGAGCTCCTGCTGTCAGCTGACTCTGAGATAAGTGTAATTTTTTGCACCACTCCAACTCTGAAACTCCCCTGTAGCTGCAGGGGCAGACGGGTATCGCCTTTGCCACAGGGCACAGTAGGATGCAAAGAGATCTCACCTTTAACGCCTCAGTGCACAGCAGTGCTGCTGGAAGGAGGAAGTCTGAACAAGATGAAACTGCTCCAGCACCTTTAGGCCTCCCTGCTCACTCTCTTTTCTTTTCCGGTCATCTTAATCCTCTCCTGCTCAGCAGAAACAATATTCTCCAGGGAAATAAACCTCCTGTGAATGCCCCTGAGCTTCTGATGGCAAGAGGAATGACGAGTTCCTTCCCTCTCTGAAAAAGCCTCTTCAGTGGATTCACATGTTTCAATTTGCCTTCATGAGGCTACTTGGTGACAAGTGGCACCACAACCTTCTCTGAGGCTCCCACCCAAAATTTTATGCAAATTGTATGTAAACTTACTCTCACCATGAGTGATAACCACGAGAGAGGTCATGCTTGAATGCCATTTTGTTCATGGATGTCCTGGGGCTTAGCAGTGCCCAGTGTCCTAGCAGGGGTCCCCTAGGGCATGCCCCCAACCTGGGCATCCCCAAGGGGTAGGGAATTTAGGAACAAAGGTGACTCATGAAACTTCCTGGGTTCCAGCTTACACTCTCAAAAGTCCTCCTGCTGCAGCATCCAGCCCTCCCATGTGGCAGTGGAGTTGTTCTGTCATATCAGCAGCATTGTGACTAAGTCCAGAAAGGAGCTGCCTGCTCCCACAGGGAAAGAAATCCACAGTAGCCACTCAGTGGGAAAATCTCCATATGTGGCTGCTGTTGCAGGCAGAAATGGCCCTGCTCCCAAAATGGGCTGGTGAGCTGCCTGGGTGGGCAGTGCAGGAGAATCCCACATGCCCCGTCTCTTTGGTGCTGGCCGGTGGTGCTGGCCAAGCCCAGCCCACACCCAGAGCTAACACAGACAGGGCCACAGCTGCCCAGGGGTGCCAAGGTGTTGAAAACACACATGGCCTTGGTTGTGTACTGTGGACCGAGCACATCCTGCTCCCCACCGCTCCCACACGGTGCCAAATCCCACTTCCTCTGATGCTCTTTCAGTATTAGCAAGTCAAGTTATGTGTCTGATGGGTGCAGGGACAGGGAAGTCTGATCAGGGCTTTTAGCTCTGCCTACATCTGGTGGGGCCTGCTCCCTTTCTGCGGCTCCCCCTGGACCCTAGTCTAGTCTTTTCTTCCTTTCTTTAATTTTTTTTCTCCCCCTTAAAAGGGAGTTGTACCTATAAACCACCATCAGTAAGCACCCCCTGGGACTGCCTCTGTCTTTGCTTCCCCCAAGATCACCACTGTTTGTGTTGCCATGCTGGAGAAGGAGACTGAGGTGTCACCGAGACTGATGACTTTTGGGAATGAAGAGTGGTTGGCTGTGATTTATGACCTGGGCCCTAAATAATAGGACCTGAATCTCCATGCTTCGTTTGTGCCTGGTGCCTGAGAGATCCGTGCGGGCTCCTTTTGTCTTGCTTTTTCATCCCAGCTTTGGTGTAGCTTTCACATCACTGCATGTAACTGCACCAGCAAAGAGAGGCTGGGAGGCTTGAAGAGCTGAGGGAGGTTGGCTTTTCTGGTTCCTGTTACAGAGGCAGTAACTTCTGCAATGACTGAGGGAACAGGCAGCTCTCCAGTCACTGCTCAAAGCCAGGGTGTCAGGCCACAGGCAGAAGAAAGAAGCAGCTGTGTCAGCTCCCCAGGTTGCTGGGGACCTCTGCTCTGGTACCACCAACAAAATCACAGGCATTTCTCATGCACTACCCCGAGAACAACTGGTCGGTTTACACCACTGTTTTCTGGAATGGGTTTACATGCCATGCATTCAAACCTCAGTTTGCTTTGTCCCAACTTCCCTGTGCAGGCAATCCCTAAGTAACCACGTTGCCCAAAATTACTTGCCCACTTGAATTTGGATAAGTACATGCTTTCCCAGCTGTCTCATTGTTCTGCTGCTAAATATTGCTCAGATATCCTAGCCATGCCAAGCCTGATTTTTATCTGTGGATTCTGCAAGGCAAGCTGTGGAATGCAAATTATTCCAGTGTATTTGCAGGTCTGTGCTGAGGAGGAGATCCCTGGAGCTTGATCCTTCTGTTTCCCAGTGAGTCATTGTTTTGTAGGTTGTATTGCCCCACCACTTTGAGATATGAAACGCTGGGGTTTTGCAGGTCACTTGTCTTTTGTAAAAGAACACAGAGTCACAAAATCTCTGTGTGTGTCTAGCAGGAATCCAGCATTCCAGTGGTGATCACACTGCTACTTATATGCAAACCTTTCTTCCAAAATCTCACCCAAAATCTATCTCTAGGCAAAGGCAGTGTCCCCTCAAGGCTTCACAGTGCTCAAGTGCCTAAGGAAGGAACTCTGACTGTGGACAGTGACTGCTAACATAGCAAAGTCTAAGGACAGGCAGGCAGCTTTCTGCAGGCCCTTTTGTCTCAGGCAAGCAATTTAAACTTTTGCTTTCACTTAATAACCCCAACAACCAAGAAAAGGTGGGGGAATCTTTTGATAACCATATGCTCATTTGATAGAGTGCACATAAATGACTGCTTGAAAATTTTATTAACTCTTGAAGTTACATTCCAGTTGCTCTGGTTAGGCGTCCTTTCTGCTCTTCTGCTGAACAGAAGAGGCAACTCTATCAGCTGCCTCTGCAAGAGAGAGTTTGTGGCTTCCTTACACAGAACAAGGCAAGAATAGGTTAAAAAATCTTCCCCCACATGGCACTGCTTCCCAAACAGCCAGCTATCTCTCTGCAGTCAGGCTGGATGGATTAGCTGCTGTGCCAGGAAAGAATGATGATCCTCCTGCACCCACTCGCCTGTGGGGAGGGCTGACCCAGAAGGGAGGGTGAGAGGGTAAGGAGTGCTCAGTGAAAGGGGGCACTTCTGCCTTGGGAGCAAATTAGAGCATGTGTGATCACTGGATGGATCTAGGGCATCCCCACAAAGCTCAGGCCTGCCTGAGAAGTCCTATGGATTAAATGAATGTCTGGATCCAGGGATGTGAATGCTTACGGCTGCCCCTTGCTTGCTCTGAGTTTACTCTGAGCTAGTGCACGCTGCTGCAGTGATGTCTGGGCCTGTTTTGTCACAGCCTCGGGTTTTTGCAAAGAAACTTCCAGGTGTCCTCTGTTTGCCCCTGCTTCATGCAACCTGCCCAATCCAGAGCTGCTGCTGGGGGATGATGTGGACACTTGTCCTTGGTAAGGCACGGAGGACACGTGTGGTGCCACAGCGGCGGTGACCTGGCCGGACAAAGGACACAGGTTTTGTGTTTGCCACTGACGATCCTAAGCACAGAGTGAGGGGTTTTCAGACTCTTCTGGAGATCCAAACCAGGCAGTTTAGGTGATTTCAGCAGAATGCAGGCCAGGATTTAAGTACCTTTCCTTGTATTCACAACTAGTTGTAAAAAAATGCTGGCAAATAAACAGCAGAAAGTTTCTCACTTTAGCAAATGCAAGAATACAGACTCTTCTATTTTCTCTATTTTCATATTTTATTTGACAGTGGTTTTTGACTGACTTCCAGCAAGGCAATAGTCAACCTAACTAGTATTTGTTACCTCCTATGAGCTAAATATAATTTGGATTTTATTTACCTCATAGTATTTCTTGAACAAGATATGTAACTCTCTCTCTGATGTGAGTTTTTCCTGGAAAAAAGAACTCCCCATATTGCTGTCCTTACGCAAAATAAATAAAATCTTTCTGTCTTCTTGCCACGTTTAGATCTATATATATCCCTGGTACACAGAGGGGATATCAGCTTGGGAATTGGCACACTGAGGGAAAATAAATGAATTTACAGTAAAGCCTGGTTATTGTTTTCAAAGACCTATTGAAAGGAGAAGACTGTTCTTAATTTTCTCTCATAATCTCATTTCAAGATGTTTAGCTCATAAAGTTCTGTCAGAACATGGGGCCTGGACTTTTATCTTCACTCTCCAGTTGAAAGCCTGGAGGACACTCTGGTTTTTCACTCCTGGCTGTGGTCACAAGGAGAAGCCGTAGCCAATACGGGACAGGATCCACCACCGGACCAATTCCTTGTCCAGGAGTGAAAAGAGCTGCTGATCCTGCCTTGTTTGCTTTGCACACCACACCCCTGCTTATTGCCTACAATCTAAATTACAGAGGCGGCCAAACTTGCTTCCTGTTCCAAACAATAGCCCTGGCTGACACATCCCCTCGTAATGCACGGAGCAAAGTGCCGGGATAGCTGCCTGGGTCTGATGGGCTGGGGCTGTGGGCGCTGGTGGCCCTCACAGAAGGGTCACCACCTGCACCCCAGACAGGATGGAGAAAAACGTAGGGCAGCCGGGGAAAGATGTAGGGGCTGCTGTAGTGTGCTGTGGAAAGAAATTACTTTATGGAGGATGTTAGTCAGGGGAAAGATGTCTGGAAATATGGGGAAAACTTCCTGAAAAGAACAAGTGTGAACAAGATCATCAAAGGCTTATGAGTTTAGTAGGAATTCCTATAGGGAAGTTAGTCTGTAAGTGTCCAAGTGTATCAAGGTCTGAGTCATGCTTTTCTCTGAAAGGAAGATGATATTATTTTGTTGCAGAAAGTATTTCCATTAGGTAGTTTTGATTGGAAGGATTTTACGTGGGAATACAAGTTCTGATTTCCTCAGTTGTTCTACCTCTTCTGGGAAATGCATGCAACAATCAGAGCTGATGTTACTCGTGTTTAACAGCACTATAGGGAAGAGTTGTGCTGTGTGGGAGTCCCTCTGCAAACAAAGGATATATAAAAAACATCCCAGGTATTTCTTGGGATCTGTACTGGATTGCAGCCAAAATGTCATGGAGGATGTAGGGAACAAACCCAGCACTTCCATGTACAAACACTGTTGTGTTCACAGTGTCTGCCTGACAAGCTGGCGTGGGCACGTTGCTGTCCCTGCAATACCTGGCTAGCAATGCTGAAAACTTCTGATTCTGGTATACCACGATGGTATCTGTGGTCTTGGGGTGTGTAACAGCTTCCAAAACAGGACTTACCTTCCTCTTGTTTGAAACAGAGAACGTTGCAGTGTGTGGACAGGGCCACTGCTGCTCGCCTGTGTTTCCCCTGGTGAGGTGCTGCTGGTTCAGTTGTTTACACTGCAGCTGAACTGGGAGAATAGTGCATAGTGCAGAGAAGGGGTGGTGAGTCAGGCCCATGATTAAGTGCAGGAAAACAAGCTGTGTGTGCAAAGTGATCTGGGCACCGGAGCTGGAAAATCCATCCGACCCCTGGTGCTGTTGGTTTGAGGAGACTTGTGTTATGAAAGTGTTCCTGGGCCATTATTCAGACTTATTTTTCAGGGGATGCTGGCATGTTGGGAAACTCTGCATTTACTTCCATTTTAATATTCTTTTGTTCTGCATTCTGACTCAGAATAATACCTTTCCCTGTGAGCTGGAATTACAGCTGGAACCAGGGTACGGGTTCCAAATTATTCTGGTATCCTAGAAATCTACCTCCCTGATAGCAGTTAGAAATCATTTTCCCTATCTCTACCCACAGTTTCTCAGGGAATCCTGGGCATATCTTGTGAAGGTTCTCTCTCCCTGTTTTTATCCTTGCTTTGGGATCAGATGACATCTGGCTCCATTACTTTCTGAGCCTTTGGATAATTTACTCTTTCCATTTCTCTTCCAGCATGATCTATACGATCCTCCCCTGAGACATTTTAATGTCTGGAATGAACTCCCCCATCTCCTCCGGAGAAGACTGAGGCAGATGATTAACTGTAGCCAAATCTACCCCTTTTTCTCTCTAAATTATCCCTTACTGTCTCCTCCTTCCTTCCCTTGGTTTTAACGGACAACCTCATGAAACATCTGACTTCTTGTTTTTTCTAGGGAAAAATTTTAAACAAAACCACATTCAGACACACAGACATACACACACAGGGCAGACAATGAATGCTCAGAGACAACCAGCAGCATGCTCACAGAGGCAGGCTTATATACAGATACAATGACGTAAATCAACACCCAGAAGCATTTATTAAATTACCCAGATATATACACACAGGGACAGGCAGATGGGTTAAGGCTGCGTTTTTATTGGTGGATAAATGAAAACACCACTTTAATGCCCACAGGAGAGTATTTTGGAAAAGCAGTGGCAGCAGCAGCAGATATTAAAGGTGATAATATCTCTTTATTCACTCTTGCAGAATAATTGGCTTGTCCTAGGAAAGGTCAACTACTGCTGCATAGCAAGTGCAAACCCATACACATTCATAATCAAAAATCAGTGTGAAAGCAGCATAGCAGTCCTTCCCAAAATCATCCCCTGTTCCCAGGCAAGGAATGGTTCCTGGAATTTGCATCCCTAAACTCCCACTTTTGCTTGCTCTGGACAGCCCCGTCTTCCTTTTCTCTTGCTCAAAGATCTGAGAGCATACTGCATTCCCTGTGTGCGGTCACAGGAAATTCCCAGAAACCAGCTACACAACTCTTAATGTATTAAATATGCTTTTCCTTGAATGCCCATCATCCTCAGAGTATGGAGCATTAGCTCCCACACCCAATTAAGGAGGCATTTTAGCCATAGATGTAAGTTAACTAAAACAACTGCATGAATTAAAGCGGCCAAATGTCTGTCTTTTCAGGCCCACATGCAGGATTTCTCATTAAAAACTACTGCTAAGCTAACTGTAATTTCCTTAGATGACCTTGAACCACAGGACTCACCTGTAATATGGTTATAGTGAGGTATAAGTTACATAGTATGAGGCCTCTAAACATGATAACTCGGCCCCATCATCCCTACTTGCACCTTCCTTCCCACTGCTCCAGTCCCACTAATTTCACCCAACATTTTCTTCAGTTCTTGTTTCACTGTTAATTCAGACAGTGTTTAGGCCTGTAATGATCTTTGCTCTTGACTGTGGGACCAACAAGAGGCCAAACCCCAGCTGCTTGCACTCACAAACAAGGTCTGGAACACACAGAATGCCTTTCTTCTCCTGCTGTTGATAATGATAACCCAGCCCTGCTCCACGCTGCCCACATTGCATCCACTCCCTTTGCTCCCATCACCTGTGTGGCTGTGGTAAACAGATGTAAATTGATATCTGCTTTGGTGCAATTTGCTGGTGGAGTTAACCAATCCACGAGACGTTTTGCAGCAACAGCTGCACCATCCCTAATGCTCTCAAGGTCTTACTAGAGGCTCAAGAGCTGGTGCTGGATAGCTGGTGTTTTCCTGCAATGTCTCATTCCGCATTTTTATCTTAAAGCTTTCTACAGCATTCGTGAAGAGCTTAATCCAAATGTACTCTTTTCAGCTTATCTTTTTCACGTTCTGAAAAAACAGCCTTTTATACTGGAAGAAATTTATATATCATAGAAAACACCTCCATTTTGCAATGCTGTAGTAGCTCAGAAACTGATTTTGATGGTCAGCTGCAGCCTTGACCACAACCAAAGTTACAGCCGTGATTTTTGTTGTTGTTGTGGGGTGTGTAGGGTTTTTTGTTGTGTTTGGTTTGTCTTTTTTTTCTTTTTTTGGTTATGATGTGTGATGCATTTCTTCTAGGTATATGGTACAGTCTGCCCATTACTGACCATATGTTCTTTTCACAGAATTCTCTGGATTTGTCATCTTCTTGCTCTGCTGCATTTCACCTGGGGACTGTCCTAAGCAAATGACTGCTATTTCTATATTTTCTGTTGTCTTTTGGATTGTAAGGCCTTCAAGGATATTATACTTTCAAGAAATAATCTATGCTCTGCTGATGGGAAGGTAACAATGACAAGATATGTAATTACCAAAGCGCTCTTCTAGCTGGATCTGTGACTCTATAACCACAAAAATTAACATATTAAATGAATGCACCTCTCTGTCCTTTATATTTGTTTGCTTAGACTTCTCAGGCCAGGGTCTGTGTTAGATGTATTTACAATGTTCTTAGCACAACAAAGCCTCCAGCACTGGATGATGTGCATTATCATCAGATGGGAGTTTATACTTTACTTTATAGCCCAGCTCATATTAAGGTAAGGAAAGAACTGTGGACAAGTGGGAGAGTTTCAACTGCCTTTTGTGTAACATTGTTTTGAAGCGATTGTAACACAGGAATTTCATGATAAAAACAGTAATTTAAGATCTTTTATCCTCTCTTTCTATGACACCTCTTCACCAGAGAACCTGTGATACTAATCCTACTAATACTTGATGCTTTTTCCTTATTCTATTTTTTTTCCCTCCCCTTGGTCTTTAAAAAAAAAAATAATCCAAGACTTTCAGCATTTCATCCACTTCTAATTTCACTTCCCCATTGTGTTGGTTCAGTGAGAGAAGATACACTTCCTCAATCTGGGGACTACTTTTTTCTTTCTTAGCTGTTCTTCCTCTGTTTTGGGGAAACTTCACCTTGTTGTGACAAGCTCAGAGCTCTGCATCATACCCGACATTTCCCTTGGACTTTTTATGCTTGGTTGTGTTACAGTGATGTTTTATATGTGTCAAGAGCTAAAGAGAGCATTTCAAACTGATGAGCACTTGCAGCTTGGAATGGCTGGCAGGATGTAACCTACTGATGAAATAGGAAATCTTAGCTAGAGGTGGGAACAGTAATGCAGACTGTGTAATGGAAATGGTGACTTTTCACTGTGTCCTGTCAAATGATCATTTTTTACATACAGCTTGATGGCAGTAAGAATGAAAGTAAATGGAGATGGCAGCCTGATGACAGCTCACCTTTTTTCAGGGTTTTTCTGTGTCTGGACATGTGGGAGGCCCTGGAAGAAGGCCATAGAGAAGAAGTTTAGGACTGCTGTAAGTTGGAAGGGTGAAGGTGAGGGATACCCTAGCTGCACTGTCTGGTTGGGAGCAGCAAAGCAAGAAAAGAAATTTCAGGCTCTTTCCTCTCTGTTTCTTCTGCTTATCTCTTTCCTACTGACTATTTGGTTTATTTCAGTTGCCTCTTTGTTTCTATTTGTCCAATTCAGATTTAGACCTGATATTGTAAGAGTTGGGACTTCCTCTTTCCACTTAAATAAATCCCTTCACCACAGAAACTCTGTTAATTCCTCTTCTTTCTCAGATACATTTAACCTACTTTGTACAGTGCTTCATCCTGCTAAATCAGATCTGGGAAAAGTCAGACTGGAGTGCTGCTCAGATCAGCAGATGGCAGGCTCCTTCTAGCAATTGGCACCACCAGCTTCATCCTACATCCCCCTACATCAGAGCATCTGATGATGACAGGCAGAAAAAAAAAGTATCTCTGCATCATGCACTCAAGAGTGTGCATTATGTCAGAGCAGAATCAAAGATATATTTGTCCCCAGGGTCTGCACAGCTCGCAGTCAGCCCTGTGCTGTAATGTGCATCAGCTGGGAAAGCAAGAACCCAGTGACTGAGTAATTTGGAGAAGAGTAGAAATCTGAATGCCTGAGATGTCAGAGAATTGCAAGGTCACAGCAGAGTCTGATTTCCCACTTACTGCTCCTCTGTGAGGCGTCTTTCAGAATCACTGTTAGTCTCAGGAGTGGGTAATGAGAAATTTGGGGAAAAGAAAGAGCTCCTTCCAAATCCAATCTTTATTTTATCCACCTGTGATCAATGGTGCCCTAATCAAGTCCTTCCTTTCCTTGGGGGGCAGCTATTTCTTGCAGGGTGGGTTTCTTTAATCTTTATCTATGTAGGTTTAAAAGTCCGGCACCCCTTTTGGGAAGCAATTCAGCTGCTCCAAGTTTTATGACTTACTGAATCCTCTTAACACCATCACGCTGATTAATTTAAACACACTTCAAATGCAGGACTTTTAGCATTACTGATACAGCATCTCTTTGATGTTTTAGGTGTTTGCTTGAGTATGTTGTATTTCCCAGTTTCACTAAAGAGTGGTTTAAAAGTATTTTTTAACAATACAGCATTGTTATGAAAATGAGCTGACTAGTGAGTCTGATAGCAGGAATTTGCTCTGAGTCAACAGTGGCAATTTGCAAGCATTGACTAATGAATTCCATAATCCAGGCAGCACCTCTGTGAATAAGGGAAGAAAGCTCCATTATCTCTAATATGCATCGAGGATTCAAACATGAGAGGAACAGCTGCTGTGTAAGAGTCTAAAAGGATATTGAATACAGTTTGGGAATTCCTGGTCCTTGCTGCTCTGCTTGGAAAAACTGTATCTCACATCCCCGAACAGACAGCTCCCAGGGATGTGTTAAGCAGACAAGAGAAGTGGTTTTATATTTTTTGTTACAAAAAGCATGACTGTGGTAGGCTGTTAGAGCCTCTGACAGAAAATTTGAGTGAGAGACAGCAAAAGGAGATTTATCTTTTCTTCCCTCTTTGATTGACTGGGGAAAGAGTTTGTCAAGTCACGTGTTAAATGTCGTAACACTGTAAAACGAACCAGGAGTAATTAATAGTGTAGTTAAGTGGTTATTATTCCTTTTTCTTGTTTTCTTTTTTAAAGCATACTACAAATCCTGCAAAGCCCCTGTGGGGACAGTGGTCAGCACGTCCCTTGTTGAGGCATTTAATTCTGGCTCTTGCCACAGCTGCTCTGTTAGTTCCCTCATAGCTTGTCAGGTGTCCACTGCATGGGTTTACATGCAGACACGGTGACTTTAATCAATATTTTTTTCCTGCATAGGTTTTAACATCTCAGGTGTTTTCTCATGGGTGTTCCAAGCCCCTCACCACTACGAAAACTGTGCTAGTGGCACTGAGCACTTGACACAAATTGCTGCTTTCTATTCCTCCAGAATATCACATTTCTTTCAAGACGTCGCTGTAGGTGGGTGTTACCAAGCTTGAGAAGGTAGGTCAGGAGGCTGTTTCTGTTTTAGCACCCAGAAATGACCTCTGCAGAACACCTGATGGAACTGAGAGTAGATCTACAAGAGACCAAATGCTGGAAATGCATAAAAAGTGGCAGTTTTTTCTTAAGACTGGAATCCAAGGTATTTGCAAATGTTTGGGTTCATGAGCTTTCCTGGTTTTACAGGCATACAACTGAGCAGATGAATTTTCTGAATAATACATATCACAACTGAATTGGTTTTGGAAAAGGGGGAAAAAAAAAGTCTTTTGCTGACCCAGAAGTCTTATCTGCTGGTAGGTTTACCTACCATGGTGGGTATATCCCAGGTTTCCAGGCTACAGAGTCTTTCAGGAAGCGATGCTTCTGTTTACAAAGCCTATTATGAAATGGCAGTGAATAATAAAAAAAGGGCAAGATACAAAGAAGTTCAAAGGAAAGGGCAGAGTCCAGGAGCAGGGTACAGAACTGACAGGTGGGTCTGAATTGCCCATCTGCCAATGTCCTTTCTTCTGGAGAAAACATCTTTACCTCTGCTCACTTCCCTGCCAGCGCCACTCTTGTTTTGGTCCAATTGCACTGATATTTCTGCAGAATAGAACAAATCTCTCTCTTTCTCTTTTCCTCTTCAAATTTGACCTATACCTAGAGGCCCTGACTTAAAGGAGATTCTACTTGGTAGTAGTATCACCAGTAATAAATAAACCATTCAATTTCCATTTCCAGAGGTTGTGTTTCTCTTATAGCACAGAAATGAAGTATTTCATAGAAAACCTCACAAATTCTTGAATTATTCAAAACTGATATCATGCCCAGAAGCATCTTGTGAGTAGCTAGAGGTACATTTTCACTGATGTGCTTTTTATTATGAATTACTTGCTCAGTGTTTATTATTTACATGAAATGTTGTCTCATGTTCACAATAAATTTCTGGTTGGATTTGTTCATTTGGGGGGGAAAAAAGAAAACCCACAGCAATTCCCCAAACACCACCCTGAAACACTGCCAAGCATGTGTACCTGAGATGTCTGTTGTGCTGCATGGAGCCAGAAGAGGAAGTCTGGAAGAACAAAAAAGCCAGGATTGCAACTGATCCAACTTCTGTTTGCTATAATTGATAGGAGATATGAGGAAGAGTGTTAATTTTAACGTGTTCAGCCCTGGGTCACATACCAGCTATTTATTGCAGGTTGGATGGCTAATGTGCGTTTCAGAGAGCTGGGCAGCCAGCAGCCTGTTTCAATTTCACTTGTCTAGACAGGGTTTTGGGTTGCCCCGTTCTGGCAGGCAATGTGAGATTTCATACCTTGATCTTATCGTGCTGTGCTGAGCTTACTTCAGAGAGAAGAACACCTGCAGCCTGAGAGTGGGGATTCAGGGGGAGCTGCAAATGCACAGCACATCTGAGGATCTGGACCTCTGTCCTTGACGGGTGTTGCTAGGAGTGGCTTTTGCAGTGTCTCAGTGGATTTCAGCACTTTGGAATGGTGTGGGATGGTGGATTTCCAGACTTGGATGCTTTCAGGTAACACACGGGTCAGCTGCTACAGACCAGCCTTGATTTTTTGCTGCCTTCCGTGGAACACAAGTGGAAAACATCTGCTCTAATTTGCCAGGAAATTCACTTAAGGACACCAGACTCTTACATAACGTCCTCCCGTTGTCAAGCAGCTCTCAGAGAGGACAACTGTGGTAGATTTAAAGCAGTGGTTTGAGCAGGTGGCTTGTTTGCACAGAGTTTCACTGGAATAGTCCCAGTGGTTGTATTTCTGAGTGAAGTGCTGCTGCAGGTGAGTGTATGCGAATAGTCCTACTATCGACACAATTATCATTAGTACCAGAACAGTGCCTCAGGTCAAACAAGAACAGGTCTCCCTTGTACCAGGCACCCTATGAACTCCTGGAAACAGACAGTTCCTGCAGCAAAAACTTGCATCTAAACAAAGCCTTCCTTTTCTTCTTTGGTTTGCAAGTATTTTTTATTATTATTTTTATTGCAGTTCCGCACATATTTAAAGATATGAGTAGATCTGGGTTCATTTCAGGGTAAATGCCTGCGTCATCACCCCTTGCAGTATATGGTGTACAAAACTCTGTGGGAACCGCCTGTAATGTTTACTGCACAATGACCAGTCACTGTTTAAGTTCGGGAGGTAAGTGATTACGAGGACTATGAGATACTGAGAATTTGAACCTCTATAAATGAGATTTTTGTCTTCCTATTGGTTGTATTATTCATGCCATAAAATGAGTGGCTTTCTTCTAACCTTTGTCAAGTTGCATAACTCTGCATCATTTTATCAGCTGGTCCTTGGGAGTACTCTGGAGACTTCCTTGCTTTTTATAAATAATTTGGATGCTGACATGCAACAAAACTGTCCCTCAAATTTGCTAGTAATTGATAGGTTAAAAAACCTCCCTTTCTGAAAGTGTTTAGACAGCAGTTCTCCTGTCAAATGCAAGCCTATTTCTACACAACAGCTCTGTAACAACACACGTGATGGACATGCTCACTGTAATTGTGGTCCAGCCGGTCATGTATTGTCTTTGACAGCAGCCACTACAAAAGGTTTTATGGCAAAGGCTCCCAAGCCCTTCCAGTAGCAGCTTGCCTCTCCAACAGATAATCTGTGTGTGACTCGTGATGCGAATAGATCAGATGAAAGAGTTTTCTCTGGGGCGGGCTGGTGACGCTGCCCGCAACTGCTGGCACCTCTCTTGGCATGGTGACTTATCCAAGAACTATTGCACGGGGACATGCCACCAGAAACCCAGTCAGAGCGCACACTCTGCAATAATCGGCTCATCACAGAGCAAACCCTCTCCCAACCTCACTCAATCAGAGGCGAGCTTGACCTTTTAAGTATTTCAAGTATAAAGGTTTATACTTTCTCTGAATATGTTGCAAGCACGAACTAAAACTGCCCTGTAAAATCCTTCTAAATTCGGGACCTTGGTAATACTCACTGTGGGGTCCCACAGTTCAATGGCATATGCATGTATTATATAAAATGTATTTTCTTTAATTGGCCCTAACCTGGTTTGCAAATGAGGAAACTGGAAACAAGATCTGAGTTCTACCACTGAGGAAAAAGCAAGTCTCGATGGTACCATGTCTCTAGGCATGGCATCCGTATTGCACACAGCGATGTGTGCAGCTGTTAAGCGGTTTAGAGGGCTTAGACGGGAGTTGGTTTTTTCATTGCTTTCTTTTTTTTTGATGAACGATTGTGCTGCTTCACGGACGATCAGAGGACACTCCACTCCCTGCTCAGCACAGTGTGAGAAGGTGCTGCTCTTCCTGGGCTTCCAAGGGCTGGCGCACCGGGGAGCGCAGCCGTTCCCCGTTTCCCCATAAAGCCAGAGGAAAGGGAATAGCACTGCTGAAGTGCTAGCAGCCTGGCACGGGCTTCCTTGGCCATTCTCTGCAGTGGTTCTACAACAGCCTAACGCTGGAGTGAGGATGCTCAAAACTCAAGCTTCGATGATTTGTCACCTTGAAGGAGAGGTGGTGACACCCCCTGCGCCCTGCCCAGGCTTGACTGTACTGAGTCTCCCCCTTCCCTCAGGGTTCCCCTCACTGTGGAGGGGCCTGGCGGTGCCCGCACACCTCCAGCCCTGCCCAGCCTCACGCCTCGATCAGCTGCGCTAGGCGAGGTTCAGGCTGGACGTTAGGAGGGATTTCTTCACAAAAAGGGTGATTAGACATCGGAACGGGCTGCCCAGGGAGGTGCTGGAATCACCGTCCCTGGAGGCGTTTAAGGAAAAGCCAGGACACGCCACTCGTTGCCATCGTCTGCTCGACGAGGTGGCGCTGGGTCACAAGTTGGACCCGATGATCTCAGAGGTCTTTTCCAGCCCGAAACGATCCCGGGGTTCTGCGAGGGGCGCGGCGCTTCCCGCGCACCTCCCGCGGCCGCCGCTGCCCGGAGCGGCTCCGCGGCCATTGACGTCAGGCAGGGCGGCACGTGACGGCGGCGGGGCCAATCGCGGCGCGCGGACCGCTCCGGCAGAGGGGCT
>VZRQ01002106.1:1819039-1836653 GCA_013397975.1 Machaerirhynchus nigripectus
GACTGGGTCTCGGAATGCCGGCGAAAATCCTGAAAGGATTTTTTTCCCCCCCTTGTTTGTAATCCCATGGATATTTATTGTTGCAGTTTTGGTGTTGTTTTTTTTTATTTTCCGAGCAAGGCTACTATTATTATTGCTATTATTGTTGATTTTTTTTTTCCCACCCTTTAAAAAAAATTTCTTCTTTCTCAACGTGACCCCGACATAGAATCAGCACACTGAGCCCTTTCTATCCGAAACCAAAGTCGGCAGATACCTGCTGACACCTTGGCCAAGTTGGAGGTGAGGGGAGGTGGAGGATGCTTTTAATTCGACAGCGAAGGCTGGGGTTGTGCGCGGACTTCGCTGTGGTTCAGGCCTGCTCTGGGGGCTCTGGTTTGGCGGTCACATAACCTGCCCAGATACAAGCAGTGTGATTGGAAAATATGGAGATTCCTTCAGGGTTTTCTTCCTGCTGGAAAATGATGCAAGAGAAATGCGAGGTGGTGATATCAGCGTTACAGAAGATGCACAATAGACGGATACAGTCTTGAGAAACATGATTTATATTTTCATATCCAACTTAAAATTTCATGGCCAATATTATTTGAATATTTGTGGAGTATATAGAGTGATTACACACAGATTTTATCTAATAAGCGATTAACAAAACATATTTTACACTGATCTTTAATCAGTCGGTACTTGGATCCTGTCTTTTTTTGATTTATATGTAAATGTCTCATTTTTCTCAATGGCTTCATTCTGGCCTTCCTATAGGACACTGATACGAGAGAGTGGATTGGCTTTTGTGTAGATTTCTGTTAATGGTCTGTTTCAGTGGATTTCATCCAGCCTGTGCTGTGCTCGGAGGTTGGATTTTTTCACACTTTGGTACACAGCCATCGTGCGTGTAAATGTCTCTCCTTCATCATGCTCTGCTCTGAAGTATTCAGAGCAGGTTTTCAGTGGGTGCTACTTTAACCTTCAGGTAGGCCAGCTGCCTGTTCTCACAGAGCTCTTTTTTGTGCCACAGTGACATCTCTGCTTGCCTTTTCCACTGCCTTTTCCATCCTCTAAAGGATGTTTCCAAGGGAGTATTTTCTTTCTTTGATAGAACTACTGTCTAAAAGGAGAAGGAAGATTTGGTCGAGTGCTGCTGGAGAAAACCCCTGAAAGACACAAGCACGAGGAGTTTTTGCAGTTCTTCATTTTGTTAAGATACCATCATTGTAGAGGGGGAGTTGAATATTAGTGGAGATGAGGCATTTTCCTGGCAGTATCCATAGCTAATTATTTCTAAACCGAGGAGGAGGATACGGGTAGAGAGAAGCACGATCACACTTCAGATGTTGTTCTCTGCAATGTGGCAATGCCAGGCATGAAGTTGTATTTGTGCAGGACACGTCAAACTCTGCTCGCTGGCAAAGCTGTCACCAAAGAAACCATCTCTGAAAAGGTTTCTGAAGTCCTATGGGGTTGTGCTTTAATTAATGTCGAGGTGTTCTCATTCCTAATTATTTTCTGTATATAAATAGCAAGAAGATACCAAAGCATTGTGAGTAGCATTGCAGGCTCCATTTTGTTGAGCAGTGCTCTTCATGCTTGGTCTTGTGCCTTATCATTTTTTCCCAGTTCCAACTCACCCTACAAATACCGTTGTTCACAGAAATATCTGTGCTTTATTGTTTCAAGTAGTGTCTTTGGTTTCCAAGGGGTAATTAGAGCACAAGGATAAGATCTGCATTCAGTTGTTGCCTGACTGTATGAGTAGGTTTAGCAGGTATCTTTCAGACATTGGTTCTATGATAGCTGCATTTTGGTCTTTTTTGTTTTGAGCTGGAAAGATGTGATTTTAGCAAAATCCATGGTAGTTCAACCCCCACCCCCTAGAGATGTGGGGTGCAGCCACCATGCCAAAACCTCCTCAAACTGGAGGTAGATATTTGAGTGCAACTAATTTGGTTTTCAAGAGCTATAGAAAAATATCCATTCTGTCCATTGAAAGTGAGCGTTGGGAGCACTCAACAGCTTTGATAACAAGGTCATTTTTACACATGGGGCTTTCCACAGGCAGGATGCTTTATGAGCAGCCAGTAATTAATCTTCACATCATCCCTTTGCAAATCCTCTGGCATGACGAGTTTTACTGCATTCTATATAACATGAATAAAATTGAACGGGAAAATAACATCACTTTGTTTTGCATTTGAAAGCAAAAGTTGTAATGACAGCTAAATCCAGATCTGGCAAATTATGTCCCTGAGTACAGTGAATAAGTTATTTGTTGATTCTAAGCACTTTATATCCTTTTTATTGTCACTTGAGACATATATTTGAATTAAATACTCCCCACAAGCTCTTACTTGTCGGTCCCTGGGCTGCAATATAGAAGTTAGCATTAGTTTGTGTATGGATTATTCATCTGTAGTTTATTCTATGAATAGACACGGTATGTGCCCACGTATATAAGTCTGAATAATGAGACCCTACCTACATTTTTTTGAGAGATAGCTAATTTTGTTGTTTATTTGTGCAGCTACAATTTTTGTGCTGACAAGATAGATTTTGGTAGCAGAAGTGCTATGCAAGAATGCAGTGGAGCAACTGTTAGGCCATCTTATTTTAGCAAAATTTAGGGAGGAAAAAAATAATGTTCTCTATGGAGTGCATTTTCTGGCATTATGACAAGTGACTGTTTCAATTAAAATAAGTCCATGTTAATCAAATAATAATAATAAGTGTATTCTGAATTGGTATATGCACTCAGTTAACAAACGTGGAAAGGTATGAACTTGTGGGCAGTCTCATAACTGTAGGTGTTGGGACTTCATCTGATTTATGTATTGTTTCCATTGTTTGCTTCATGTTCTCATTTCTCAAAGAATTGCTTAAATATAGCACAGTGTCACCATTACAGTTTCACTCGCATCATGTCCAGGGTTTCATTCTGGTTAAGGGTTTTTTTTGAGAAAGTGAGTACAGATCTGTAGCTTTTTTTCTGTTTTGGTTTGTTACTGTAAATGCTAAAGTCCCAGCAGGAAATTTTGACACTTAGAAACTTTGTTTGTGAGACAGCAGCGTGCCTGGGGATGAATTTGACTTTCTCCCCCATGGGAGGAATAATGTTTATTTTATAAACACCTACCAAACCCAAATGTAGCACCCTTACTAATTTTTTTTCACCAGTGAGATCTGTCCTTGCACAGCTTGAGGGGCAGTGATAGTAAAAACAAAGACAGAAATGAAGTCCAATTTAATATTTCTCACAGGGTGTTTTTTGGGTGGGGCGAGGCAGGGTGAGGAGTAACCCTGTCTTCAAGAAAAATGTTAAAATTTGATTTTCAGTGGTTTAAACATAGGTGTCATGGCTGTTCTTTGTCTTTAATATCCTTCTGCATTGTCCCTTTCATGTCTCTGCCCTGCTTTTCTCTTTCATTCTTTCTCTTGCACCAGTGGGGAGTAGATGTTGAGGACAATGAGTTTTAAGGTCCTGGGTTGCATTGAAGACTTGTGATACATATGTATGTGCAGCAGACAAGGAACGAATAAATAAGTGATTCATTTTCTCTGGCTAGGGATGACCTCTCTAATTCCCATCTGGGAAGATAAGACTTTATTGAAACCATGAAGTTACTCATTAATATCCCTCAAGGAGGTGGAAACTTTGGCTTTTCATGCCCGTTTCACATTTCTCGGTTTTGCCTGGGCAGGTGGGTTGAGTGTAATGTAAATGTTTTTGTTCAAAGCTGGTGACAATCCTGAAAAGAGCTGAGTTTCTTTTAAGCATTTTTCTGTACAGACATGATGTGTGAGGACAATAGTTTATTGACAGGCTGGCTAATCGTAAATGCATTTGAAACAAGAATGTAAGTGGATTAGGGAACTGCATTTGTGTTTTCTTCTAGAGACAAGAACATACCCAATTAATATTAAATGAGGCAGGGCAGGATGATCTGTTTCAAACAGGAGAAGTGGAGTAGAAAATTGTCTTCTAATTGTTTTTTTAAATTCAACAATTCTGCTACTGCATGTGTTTCAGCATGCTATTACATGTCTGTCCTTCCTTATTTTGGTAAAGATAGAGCAAAAATTCCTATCAAGCTGGACTCACTGTTTACTTTTGCACAGATTCCCATTAGTTAGAAAAACACACTTTTTAAAATTAAATTTCCCTTTAAAAACAATTAGCTCAAGTGGGAAGTATTATGCAGAGCTCAAAAGTTTCAAAACATCTTACAAGAATAATTTTTTTAAAGCTTTCCTGAAAAAGGAATATTGTAGCATTATCCAGATTGCAGGTAGAATGAATATGAATTTAATAATAATAATAATAAACAGTCTTTTCAGTAGACCAGGTGCTCTTTTCAAGTCCTGCACTGATGAGGCTCTACGAATGTGACTTAAAACTAGATTGGTGTGCCTGCTGTCATTACGTGTATAAATAAGTATGAACACATACATAAAAAAGCAATTTAAGATAATTTTTTGATTTGTTATAATAATGGAATGATAAATTACTATTTATGTGTAATATTTCTCATGGTTTACTGTTGCAGATGATTGCTTTCATTTGATGAGAAGTGGTACCTATAGGTTTTGGGTGTACGTGTATTTGCCTGTTCTGGGTAGTTGCTATCTCCCAGGTATTGGTTCAGGTGCATCAGAAAGGGCACTGAATCTCATAATTTCCATAAACACCATGACAATTTAGAATTCTCTGCAAGCTGAGAACAAATTGCTCCATGTTATCTGTACCGTTGAAATTGAGATTCTCTTTCACAAGTGAGGGCAGGCATGCCCCTGCATTAACGAACCCCAAATTTTTTTGAAGACCTGGTGATTTAATGGAATATTGCTCTGCTTTGACAAACTTATTTTATTGCCATATTAGTTAGTAGTTCGACATAAGAAAACCTAAAAACAATATTTCTTTAAAGTTGTTTAATACCTATCAAACATACCTTTGCATATATAGTTCCTGCAGTGGTTAAAAAGCATATTTATAAGTCAGTAGTGTTAAGGTATGTGTTTATATGTCACAGAGCTTATATAAAATATGAAAACAGAAGGTATATTCATTGACAGAGTGAGAGCTCTCAAGGCTATTAGTGTTAACACCCAGCCAGTAAATTTTACATGTTCAGGAACATAAATAAAAGGGATACTCAGAAATACTTGTGCCTCATTTTTCGTTTTGGCTGGGGAGTAAAGATGTGGTGCTAGTCACTACGTGGTGGTAATAGTCCCCATGGGAGAGACTGTAAATTGCTTCTGGTCCTCAGTGGGACCTGATCCTGCATCAGAGCAGGGCCTGGAAGAGCTCAGCATCCCTCACAGGGCTGGGCCTTTGAGGAGCTCTGAGATAATTTTTTTTTTTNTGAGCTCTTAGATTATTTTTTTTTTTTTTTTTTTGTAGTGGAACATTATAACTGTGATTATAATAGTGATGGGATGAGTGTGCTAGATCATCCAAGGTGGGGTGTAGTCCTTCTAGGAAAGGATGCGTTGCCCAGAGAAGCTGTGGCTGCCCAATCCCTGGAAGTGTCCAAGGCCAGGTTGGACGGGGGTTGGAGCAACCTGGGCTAGTGGAAAATGTCCCTGGCCATGTCAGGGTGTGGAACAAGATACTCCTTAGAGGTCCCTTCCAACCCAAACCCTTTTATGATTGTGTGAAGCTCAACAAGAATGTTTGGTTTTCCAGAGGTGAGAGGCTATGCTGAGAGTCCCATCTGCACTGATGTTCCAGTGTACAAGGTTAGGTTTGCTTTGATAGCAGCTGTGGGAGAACACAGGCTGAAGCCTTGGTCCCACCAAAATAATTCACAGAACTGTGTGCATTGAGGGACCTTTTTGCAGGGAAAAGGTGTTAGGTTTAGTACATAGAAAAGAGTGATGTTTTTGGAACTGTTCGATTTATCGTGTATAATTTGTTGGTACTTTTGAAGTTCTTAGGTCACAGATGAGTTTAACACGATACAATTTCCTTCTATGTTAATAAGCATGGCTGACCTAATAGGGTTTTAATCATCTCCTCATACAGGATTTATGAGAGAAGAGACCTACCTCAAATAGTTCAACCCTTTTGGAGTCTTTAGAAGTAATTAGATTGTGGGTAGCATGGGTAGATTGTGGCTTGCATGTGTAGGTTGTGGCTTATTTATTGGTGTTTTGAGCAGGGCTAGTTGCATCGGTTTTGTTCTGTGTGTTCGTAGATAACATAGTGCTTAATTCCACAATGTCTCGGTTTGGGACAAATTTAGGGGGAAACTCTCTGGAAGGAATGTCTCCTCCCCAGAAGATGGGTTTCAGCACTCCCTACCCCACCGACACAAAAGGAATTGCTTGGATGAAAGTGAAAAAACCTATTTATTTAACAAGCAGAATGCTGGCAGGGCACAGAAAAAATGAATAATGCCAGATAATAAACCTCCTTCATGCAGAGAAAGCTGGTGGATTTAGAGTTCCCTCTGTAGCTCGAGGCCCAAGGCTGGGATGCAGCATCCCTGCAGCCTCCCTGCCGGTCCACGGGGTCGGAGGATCTGCTTCTTGGATTGCAGCTAGGCCGGACAGTTCCAGAAGAAGAAGTTCTGGAGGATTTCGTTTCTGGAAAAACTTTTTGCCTCAGCTCACCAGGTGTCTGGAAGCAGGAATCCACTCTCTGCCTCTGCAAGCAGAGCCGATCAGTACGGGGGAGTGTGCGTGAGTCCTTGAACGCAAACCACGCTGAGGAATTCTCCCGGCCCCCCGCCCCCCACTCTTCCCTCAGACCCAGCTTAAAGCTGCAGGACCCATTCCTGGGCAATAAGCAGATGATAAGGGAATACAGTATTATCATAAAATCACCCCAAGACACACAAGCAACCGGGTGTTTGAAGATGATTGATACTTCGGCATGTATAATCCATTTGGAGAGCTTGTGCATGTATGTGCACTCAATAAAATAACTTTTTTTGCACCGTCTGCCGATGCAGTGTCATTGGCAGCAGTGCTGGCTGAGTCAGCCCTGGCCTGTGCCATTCATTTCTGCATCTGTGCCATACCCTGTCAATCCATCTTTTGTAAGCACTTAACAGTTTGCAGGGTCAGGTTGAGGAAAATCTCTGTGAGCTGGCTTGGGAACACTCTGTCTGTTTGAACCTTCTGCGGATTTGTTGTCTGTCTTTTAACTGGATCAGGGAGCTGATCTGTTTCAGTGTATAGTCCGCCAGACTGTTGAGGAAGAAGAGAGCGGGAAAACATGGTAGGCTGGAATTGGTGCCAAAAAAAAAAAAGTATTATTAAATCATTGTGTAAAATTTTCCTGTTTTGCACGATATTTAAGAATGCAGGGACAACACCAGGAAAGGGAAAAGACAATTGAAAAGCATACATTATAACTGATCACGTCAGTGGTGAGTGAAGTTTTAGCTTTTGTGGTTGTGGAGGAAAACATGAAGTCAGAACCAGATGCTGAGTTAAAAGGCATTTACTTCATAGGCTTAAAAATTAGGAGAATTTTACAATACTCTTTAGGTTTTGGAAGAGGGGACTCTTGTTCCAGGATTTGTGGACATTTGTTGTTACCAGTACTGGCATTTCCAGTACTTAAAGTGATTTGTTGACTTTGCCCCTTGGGCTGTCCCATGACTGATGGGACAGGGCCAGTAGAGTGGGAAATACAAGCAGGTAACCTGCTGTATCACAGACTGTGGTGTCCAGGGCATGAGTGTATGGTGAAGGCTATTTTCTTCCACTTCATTCTGAGTTTTTAGTAAGCTTTTAAATAATTTTTTTCCCTTTTTTTTTTTGAAACTTAACAAAAAGGCTTATTATTTTCTGGATTGGAGTGTTTCTGCGAGATGTGTGCCGTTACTAACTAAGCTCAAGAAACTCGTCAAGTTGCAATTACTTAAATCTGAACTGGAAGTACACTCAGTCACGTACATTCTTGGTCTTGCTCTGTTGAAATCAGGAGGGTAATTTGAGGAGAGGGATTACCATTCATTGCCTGTAACATGAATGGCAGGATGTGCTGTTCAGAAAGCCAGGAAGGTTCAGCGAGGGATCACCTTGCAGCTCGCACTTGGCTGCTGGCTGGGGCACATGGCTGACTCTACTCTTGGCCTTGTGCAGGTCTCCACAAAACAGAGCCCCACTTTCTCCCTCTGCTAGGCAGATCTCGAGGTGCCGAGTGACCTGCAGTGGCTCTTCCACGAGCGGGAGGGTTGCTGGAAAATTCCCTGTTAGACAGAACTGCTGTAGAAGCTGTTGCTCTTTCACCTGTACCTTGTACCAACATTTAGATAGCACTGTCCTGGTGGAAAGCGAGTTTGTGACATTCATTTGTGGGGAAAACCTCATCAGAATCCTCAGAAAGGTCCTGCCAGCCGTCGCTGCTGCTCTGTGGGACATGTGCCAGCTCTGTCCTGTCTCCCTTCCTCAGACAATAGAGTTTTATTAAGAAAAATATGCTGCTTGCTGCAAGTAGCTCTCTTTTCCCCCATTTGGTCTCGAAATTTGCTGAAATGCTGCTGTGGTATGTGGTCCTGGCTGAAGTTTGCAGGAGGGTGGATCCTCCACAGGGGCAGCTGCTCCCAATTCCTTGAAGGTGTAGGAAGATGGTGCTGCTGCTTCTGCTGTTACCTTGCTTGATATTTGCACCTGTGGCCATTTTCACTTCTGAGGCCGTGGCAAAGTGAGAGGTTCAAAATGGAGTGAGGCTGTTCTGGGCCCTTGGAGCACCTTTCTCCCTTGTCTGCTCAGAATATCAACTTGTTTCTGGGGTAAGAGCTCTTGTCCTTTTCAGAGTATGCTGCAGCTTCCCTGAAGTTCTTGTTCCAGTGACTGAGGGATTGTGTGATTTCCTCATTGGATGAAAAATTTAAAAGGAATAATTGCTTTAATTGATTAGAAGAGTAATTACCAGGAGTTCAAAAATGGATATCCAATGCTTCTTAAACTCCAGATCACTAATTTCTTGATATTAAGAATGGGAATGTTGAATGCTTGGCACTGTCACTAAAGAACTTCTCCGTCTTGGATTTCTGGTGCTTAAAGAAAGGCTAAATGAAATGAAATATTTTTCTCCTTTTGAAAATTTAAAACCTTATAAGCACATAGAAATGGATTTAGGTTTTGTAGGATTTTGTTTTCAAAGATGCCACATGTGGTACAGTAAGTGTTGCCTGAAGAAAGCTGAGATTAAGCTAAATCAGAGGGTTTTGTTGAGAATAGATAATTGTATTCCCAAATACAATTCTTTTACATTTGTATTTCACATAAGATTTTTCTTAGCCCTGAAGACAAACTGTATTGGCAGATGAGAATCAGAAATAGTATTTTTTTCTTAGAAATAAGTTTTACGTATTTTGAAGTGTATGAATGTCCATGCATATTTTATGGATGAGATTTCTGATGATGTAAACCCAAAGGTAAGGCAAGAATTTTGTAAACAAAAAAATGGCCTCATTTTTTTATTTATGTATGGATAATTAACATTAACTGAGCAACACCAGGTAATTGCATTTGCAGGTAGACAGTTTGTATAATTTTTAAAAGGACACCTTTTTTTTCCCCCTAAATCTCCTAAAGATCCCCCATGGTGTGTTCCCCACAGTACATTTCAAACAATACTGAGCAGGTATTTCTCAGTGGTGAAGCTGTGATATTGCTGGTTTTTTTTCTTCCCAGTCTTTGTCTGTTTTGGCTATTTGAATATAAACTTTTGGGACTGGCAGGTGCCTCTTACTGTGCCTGGTTCCTGCTGTAGTGGGATTCTGTTGTACCACGAGAGTTTCTTGTTTGCTACTGTAATAAAATTAGTGTGTATTGTGAGCAGGCTGTTTTTTCTGTCTAGAATAAAACTGAATGACTTTGTTATCCATTTCCAGGGATGGGCATTATTAATAGCGAAGTAGAGACTGCTTTTAAAAAAAAGATTTTGAAACTTGCCAAGTGGACTCCCAACTTTTCAACCAAAATACTAAGGGTGTGTGGGTTTTTCCCATAAATATGAATGTCTGTTTGACCTGTGAACAAAAAAGAAGAGGGATTATTTTTGGCCTTTAAAACAGCCAGGAAAAAAAGATATTTGAATGACAGTATAGTATCTTCATTCTAGTAATCCTTGCTTTCAACTTCACTGTGCTTCAACCATCTCCAAGTGCTTTATGGTCAGTGTTTTTGTATGTGCGGAAAACAAAGAGTCAAATAAATGTAGATCAGACATGTTTGCCACTGTTGGTTCATGCTTAGTTTGCAGTTCCTTCTTAGTTGGTGTGTGCATCTGTTGTTCACTCTGGAGGCCTAACATTGGACACCAAGAATCAGCTGTGCATTGTGCTAATGCTCCTGATAAATCACTGGTGGGAGCTGGAGCAGAAATGATTTTCCTTTGCTTTGTCTGCTAGGCTGCATCTTCCCTCCTGATTTTGATGGCTATTCATTTTCTTAATGGTTGTAAAAGTCATTAAAAATCAGTGGAAGCGTGGGAGAGCGACTGACAGCAGAACGTGCCCCAGAGTGTCGTGCTCTTCTTACTACCCTTCAATCTTCCTGCAAAGAAAATATCTGCCAGGCAACCAGGTGCCAATCAGTTCAAGTCTCTTGCTTTCTGCAGCGTGTGTGCTTTGTGTATTCTCCTAATAGTAACTTCTGACAACCTACCACTTTGCTCTTGCTTCAGAGGCTGTTAAGATTGAATTCAGAAATAAAGAGTAAATCAGGGAAACCTTGACTGCACCGAAATTTTCAGGATGAGAATGAGCTTGCAAAATTGTTAAAGAAGCAGGGTGTTGCAGTTCTTTTTTGTAAAAAGATTGGCAGTTCTCTCTCCCTTCTCAAACCTTGGATTTACTATACAAACTTTTAGGAATCCCTTGAGAAGAATATGATTGCAGAGGCATCTTAAAACACCATGTTTCTCTCTGGTACAATGTAAGCTGCAAGAAGGTAGGAAACTAAAAGTAGAACTTTATGTGGGCTCTTAAATAGAGGATCTGTGAGCCACTGGTGTAAGATAATGCAGTTCTGCAGAATTTTTTTTCTGGTGGCTATGCAGTTACTGTAGCCGGGGATCTGAGTGTCGCGTTGTTCCTGGCAGCTTGAAGGGGTGGTTGCACAAGGAGAGATTTCTTTGCCTTGGCTGTTGACGCCAGGCGGGGCACTGGATGTCAGTGATGGAGAGCTGTGGGTGTGTGCCTGCCTTGAATGCTCTGGCTCCACGACGCTCTGACGATTGCTGTGGGGTTCTGTCATCTGAACAGTTTGCTCAGTATCCTGGCTCTGAGAAAGAAGGTGGGAGGAGGGGAACGAAACTGTGAAAAGCCCAGTGGTTCCTGAAGAACAGCATTTACTTTCGCAGCAGAGATTTCCATCTCCTTCGGTGGACTGTGTTGAATGAGATCCATCTCTGTTCTTGTCTTACTGCTCAGCAGTAAAATGCCCGTGGTTTGAGTACCTGTTGATTCCTTGTGGAAGATTAATCATGTTCAGTGAAGCAGTTGTGTTCCTTATCCACAGGAACGTAGAACAGAGAGGTTTATTTGGGTGTCTGGAGGAGGAGAAAATGTCATGTTACAGATGTCGTTCAGTCATCGTTTAAACCAGGAGAAAATCTATGCAATTGCTGTAAACTTCTGCCTTTAGTAAATAGGTTAGTAGCACCATTATTGAATTGGGAAAGGAGCTTCAGCTTATTCTTTCAGTGCAGGAATGCTGGTAATTCTTCAGATATTCCTTACTAAAGGAGTAGCCACTTCAGCTGTGTACTAAGGGCTCAAAGTAGTATTCCCAATCATGTTTGTTATGAAATGCAGCCCCTATGTGGAAGTGAAGAGTGCTGATGAAAGATACTATGCAAGTGCAAATTATTAGTCATTACTTTAGTTTTTCTTTCAACTCTTCATGGTTCTTTTAGATCCTCCAGTTTTTTTCTTTCTTGTTTGGGGTTTTTTTGTTGGGTCCCCCCCGCCCCCCCCATCAATGCTGTTATGGTGACTTTTGAGGAAAGATTTTTAATTTTTAACTAAAAAGTAGCCCGACATTCAGAGCCATGGAACAGGCTCTTCCAGAGGAGCAAATGGTTTGAGTGGAGTCTTGGCACTGAAAATCCCATCTACTTTGCAATCAAATAATGTGGACATTGAAGCAAGCATAAAACTTGTGTTGGCACAGAACTTTGTTACTGAAGGTGAAAGTAGGGACATGGTCAACATGTCTTGTCTGACTGAAAACACATTTCCTAAGGTTAGATAATTCATCTTCTGTGATTGCTGTGAATGAAACAGGAAATAAAGCTGGAAAAGCTTGAAATTAAATGAAATGTGCAGGACCGGACATGCACTTTGGTATTAAATGTTGACGTACCTCTTCCAGGTAACCACTTTGCCTTTGCAGCCCAGCATTTGCCCTGAAGACTGCAACATCTTCTTGCTGTGGTGTTTATGGTGAAAAATTTGTTGACACAGAGAAATATTTCTAGTGGCTTCTTTCCTAACACTAGTGTACGCTTCCTTTGGTGCTATGTCACTGCCTCCCTTGAAATTAATCTCCTGATTTATTGTAAGTTATTTCAAATGTCCCTGGTGACTTGGGTTGACTAATGTACTTTAAATATGGCGAAACCAAACAATCTGTTGTGGGAGTTGACCGTGTATCAGGCTGCTCCCTCGTGCAGATAGACAACATAGGAAAGTACTGAGCCCTTGGTGGTGCTTATCCAAATACAGGAGCAGGTCCTCTGTTGCTCTGTGCCTGTGGATTGGAGTGTAGGTTGGTCAGTTTTAAACCTGGGATGGGTAGGGATTGAGGCAGCGCTAATTATCTGCGTTATTATTGTGTGTCCATGGTACTACAGCATAGCCTGAGTGGGCTTGAAAGAGGAATGGAAGGAAAGGAGATGACGAGAGGAAAGAATTAAAGCAGCTTCAAGCCAGAGGTCGGATGGACCTGTGTGCTCCAGCTGAAAAGGGAAGTCTCTGAGTCGGTGGCTGCAGAGTGCTTGTGACTGGAATGTTTTGACTCATCTTGAAGGGATGTTGTCCACAGTGCAGCGTCTTCACGTGGGGCAGTGATAGCCCACAGTGTGTGAGGCCTGTGCCGTTGTACCTTCCCTCTTGAACACAGTTAAAAAATGAAGGGAATGTTTACGTTTGGTGGGTTATGTGTTTCCTAATGCCTCTTCATTTATCATACCCGCTTTAATTGAGATAAAGATGTAGTGCTGTGTGACGTTATCTAGGTTTAACGTCAAGGGTTTGGGAGGTTGTGTCTCTACTTGTCAGATTTTCGTAGCAGAAATAAGAGAACAAACTTAGCCTGTGCATCTTCTTGCCTGTACAGGCTGTACCTGGAGATCTTCTGAGTGCTGCTGTCTTGAGACCTTTGTGTCTGATCTAAGACTCTTGCTGTGCTCAGATTTCATGTTACCCATTTTTCTTATTTTGGAATTGTAAGAAAAACTTGTACAAACAATGCTCCGCTGTTTCCAAACACTGAAGTTTCCCCCTTTGCTTCCTGTTTTTGTAGCGTGTTTGTGAAAAGACCTTGTCGGCTTTGCTCTGGAGTTAGGCTTAATGTAAATGCATTCTGCATCAGCTACTGTGTGTTCCAGCATGCAGGGGCCCGAGCTGCTCTTCAGCAGGCGTCATTACTCTTTATTTATGGTAAGACTAGATTAAAAAAGACTGGTGCATGTAAAAGTGAAAGCAGAGGCAGCGTTAAATTGTGCAGTCATGAGCTTGTTATTTCCCTTCCCCCCAGTATGCGAGCCAGTTAGTAACCTAGTGATCTATACATGAGGCTTTAATTGGATATATGCCCGGAGTGCAGATTAATATGGAAAAGCTATAAAGGCATGGGTTCACAAACTTTATTTGACCACATGAGGACTGTCTGTGTGATCACATGTGGAATGTGTGAGGGATTCTCAAAACAAAGAAATACCTTCACGTATTTGGGCAGATCTGTGTGTAAACCACGGGATACAGAGGTGATGTCTCTGCCTTAAAGTCAATAGACTGTTCATTGAATAGGACTTCTTCAGCCTTAGGTGGGGCTTAGGTGCATCTGTGGCCTCTGTGTAATTTACTTGACTTCTTAAGATTTAGTTTTGATAATTGCTGGAGGTTTCTCTTTACAATTGGATATAATCTTGGCTGCCTTTGGAGATAAGGGGGGGGTGTGAATCTCTCTGTAGTGAAATAAAAACAAGCAGATGTCTGACTGCAGCTGGCTAGAGATAAATCATTTCATATAAACTTGCCTGGAGAATGTGATCTTAACTCTTCTATAAACCTACGCTCCAGAGGGAAAGGAGAACCCCCATTAGTAGGTGACACCCTCCTGGCCTAAAATTCCAGTGTTTCTAGTTTGCAAATCACATGAAACACAGGCTACTAGGGGCATTCAGCAAAGGCTTTCTCAATTTTGAAAACACTTGTGACAGAGATTTTGTGTCTCTTCTGGGGATTTTTTATTTTTAATTAAAATTGCTGTATTCCTAAATGTGTACAACCACCCAGAGTTGTGTACCTATATTCTCCAAGCCAGTTTAATATTGATAAAATCTCTTAAATTGGCATGGTGTTGTAGTAAAGAGTTTGGTGGCTTGGGAGGGCCCTGCTGCAGATGAAGCTGACCTTCCTGACCCATCGTATCATGGAGTGCAGTAAGGCATTCCACCTATCTCAGAACTCTGTTTTTCCTGTTTACCATCCTCTTCATGGTTGTTTGGCACATTATTCAGTTGCTCCCTGAGGGTGGTGGGATGGAAATGTTACCTCCTGTAGCATAAGTCCTAATCATGAAGAGTGGGGAGCTGATGGTAAATATACTCCCATAGTTGCAGAAAATAAGGTAACCTTAATTAAAGTTCTGTGCAAGTAGTTTCGGTGTTTGATTCCAGCCATTTGCCTGATGAAGACAGGGAATAGTCCTGAGCTCTCTGCCTGCAGCAAGAATATGGGAATTGGAGTGACTCATTCTCAGGGACGGCGATGGGAATGAGGCACTGCTGTGGTTGCAGATAATTCCCTGGAAGTCTCCGTTGTGCAGAATGCATTAATTGAAGAGATTCATGAGCTGCTTAATGTCACATCACTTCATTTCCTCATCAGGGAACTGAAAGTCTCTTCTGTGTAGGAAAAAACAGGATCTCTCTGGTTGCAAGTAAATCTTGACCTTTGTAAAAAGAGGTTGTGTGTGTTGTCCATCATATTGCCCTGTATTAAACCTGTTCCTATGTAGCTGGAATTTTCACTTGCCCTATTATCTGTCAGGTGTGGGGACAGAGTCAGCTGTGTAAAGATGTGCATTTCTGGGTGCCCAGAAGTGAGCAGTGGAGACGAGGAGGGAGCTGTTTGCTGCTGGGTTCTTCAGTGCAGTGCAGCAGAAGGGTGGGTGGTTCCTGTTTGTAACTGATCACCATCTGCAGCCACTGCATTGGCCACAGGAGTAGAAGCATATCTTTATATTCAAGAGAGAGGATGTGGCATACGATACCCCTGCAGAGACCTGGAAATACAGCAGTACTGTGTGGCCTGTTCTGGAATGGATGGGTGCTTGTCTCCTGCAGACAGTAATGTGTTCCTAGGGTAGATCTGATGCCATGTGTAGGCAGCAGAACATACACAGTGCAGCCCACCGTTTGCAGATTTAAACTGGAGAAGAGAATGTGCTACATGGATGGAAATCAGTCTTGCTGTGTGTGATATCACGGGTTTCAGAATCAGAGGCACCCTGGTTTTCCTCAAGTGCCTGTTTTTTTGACTGTTTTGCCCATTGCAGGCTTAGATGAGAGCTAGTACAGAGTGGGTCCCGTGGCATTTGCTGTAGTTTATCACCTGACCTCTTGGGCAATGCCTCAGAATGAGTTTTTATTAGTTTTATGGCATGGCAAACATTGCACAGAAAAATACAGTTTAACACTTACATAGCTAGTTGTTAAAAAAAAAAGGATACACTTTTCTTACAAGAAATTAGTCAAAAATCAAGAGTCCTGCATCTTGATTGAATTTGTGAGTGTAGAGGTTGTATCTTACATCTTTTGATTTGATCATTGGCCAAGCAGAGCTGGTCCATGAAAGGAAATGCCCCTTCCTGTGGCTTTGTGTGCTGCTGCTGTCTAGAGTTTTGGTAGTATCAGTGAGACCTCAGGGCTGAACTTGGACTCTGTCTTTCTAGCATCTAATTCCACCAGGAGGTCACAGTGGTTTCAGCTGCATGACTCAAGCTCACACCTGCCATGAGCAGCCGTAGCGCGATAGCTGCGCACTTCATCTGTGGCAGGCTGGTTAAGAAATAAGCAGTACCTTTTATATCCACTAATAACTGAGTCTTCCTTCATCTATGCCTTTGGGAACATTTCAGTACTTTGCCTGGCAGTGTATCACTACTCTGAATTGTGTGTGGAAAAATGTCTGAAGCAAATTAAACAAGATGACTTGTGAGTAAAAGATCAAGTCAAAACACTGTAGAGATGAAAATCATTGAGTTGATGGGTACAGTCTATCTGTGACTGGGAAACCTTTAATGATGCCAGGAGAAAGGGTTGACCATAGTAGACAAAGTTGCACTTGAGGTTTCTGTGACCAAAAAAAAGAAAAAATCAGTCACTGTATTCCTGTGATTTAGTATTTGTGATCACATGGCTCGAGGTATCGTGAACACACGGAGTCTTAGTGGAAGCCACGACAGGTTGTCATTCTCAGCAAAGCCTGGCTTGAGGATAAATCTCAGAAAATTAGGGTGGAGAGAATGAGAGGAAAAAAAAAAGAAATTATTTTTCTGGCATTATATTTGTGGCTTGGCATGTCTAGATCCTGGGAGTCCATTCCATTGTTTTTACTCATAGCATCTTTCTCTCTTGTTGGGAATCACTAAGAATGATTTGGCATCTGTGCCATACTAGTAAAAACAATCCTAACTACTTATAATTAATGAATTGTGTAAGCTGCCAGCAAGTGATTTGAGGGGATGGACTAACAGCCATACGGACAATATGAATTCTGCATTGACTGGCAGCGTATGTCAGAGAAAGTGCTGCTTTATTTTTCTGACACTGAATTGGTTTAGTGTGTGGACTTGTAAATAAGTAGTGCTTTAAGGAAGTGTAGCAGTTGCTTGAGCTGAAGTCTATGTCTAGGATGGCTTAATGTGAAAGCAAAAAGCCATATTGAGATCCAGCAAGGGAAAAGAGCCTGTTTTCAAATGATGAAGCTTGTTCTTCTTGGGGAGAAGATGGTACTTCTAAACCCACAAAAAGGTATTTAAACGAAACTTGGACTCATTATTAAAGAGATGATTTTTTGGGGGGAAACACTTTTTCAGGCTTTTAGGTCCCTCTTTGAACTGTGTCTTTAGCACGTATATGTATGTCTAGTTCAGTTGAGAAGCAATAGGACAGTACTTCCTTTGCTTTGATTCTTTTACTCTTTGAGCATTCCTCCTCACATGGAAATCTTACAAAATGCTTCTGTTTCCCTTTGGAAGGAGAGCCACTTTAGGGAGAGTTGATGTTCTGGGCAGTATATCCAAGATAACTATCGATGCTAGAGGAAAAGAAAGCAGCCTCAGGAACAATAGGATTTAAAAAGCTGTTTAATTTGTGCCAAGCTGGTTTCTTCTTTTTTCTTTTTTTTTTTTTTTTCGTTGT
>VZRQ01002106.1:1836676-1889550 GCA_013397975.1 Machaerirhynchus nigripectus
TTTTTTCGTTGTCATAAGAAATGTGCCAGCCCGAGTCTCTCACAGATGAGCTCACTAAATGAATGGCTGTGCAGGATGAGTCTGGTTTCAATGAAGATGTTTATACTTGAAGAACACAGATGGACTTAAACCACAGCCCAGAATCTAAACACCCCTGAGCTCCTGGGGGAGGGGAGTGATAGGAAATGAAATCTGGATTTTATAGCTCAGGCCTGCATCTGTCCTCCTTGATTTGGCTTTATGAGTTATTATGGGGAAATAGGAGAGGAATATTATCTGCAGTAAAAAGGGTTTGTTTGTTGTTGGATGTTGGGGGAAGATGATTTTGTATTTGGCCCACCTCCATTGGTTGGGAGAACTTTCCTGCTTGATGTTTCTGCATGACCCTCGTGGCTGAGGTTAATTGGTAGCAGAGATACTCTAAAGTACAGTCTTTAGCAGGTATTTTTTCTGTCATTTCTGTACCCCTGTTACTCTTTGTCTTTTGAAATAAAATATTTTGGATGAGGGCTGACAATTTTGTCTCCTGCACCTCACGTGAAATGCTGTGGTACAGGTCTGGGAGAAGTTTAGAAGTTGGTGCAAATGACTACAAATGGTAGAAGCAGCATCAGACCCATGAAATACCAAAGAATTTGCAGATGACACAACTAATAATATTCATTGAGGTGTGTCACTGAGCACTGAGCAACTGTAGAGCAGTCCACAAACAGAGTGTGCTGTGTTGAATGGGGCAGTGTTCAGTGCAGGCAAAAATGTCCTTTGCAGGATTTAGTCTCTGGATTGTTTGCTTTGCTTATGAGCATAATTCTGTGAATTCTTTTTGCTTCCAAGAAGCCCATTAATTCTTTACTTTCATCTACATTTGGCACTGTCAGAACGCCTCAGAGGAGCTTAGGTGTAAAATGACAATAGCTACAGTACCTCCAGGGTTTTCAGGTATCCGAATGATTTGTTTATCTGCCTGTCTTGCTTTCCTTGGTTTTCTATTCCTGGAGCTGGGCTGCCGGAAATGATGCATGTTGCTGAATGCAGAATAGTCCTTGCTGTGCCAAGGCATGTACTTGGAAGAATGGGATACTATGTCCTATTAATTGGTATAAATAATCAAGAGTATGGAATAAATGAAGTACTGGCTGACTTGTAAAAAAAATTTTTTTAAGTGTATTCCTGACAAGTGGTAGGTAGTATGTTTTTAGATGAAATCCACCCTTTAACAGAAGTTTTCACTATTGGAGAATAATTTAAGGACTTGCCACTCAAACCTGCTTGAGTATATTTGAGCCTCAGCTTTGGTCATAGTCTTGAATTCAGCTGTGCACACTCTTCTCTCGGTACTCTGGTTTTGCTTGTTATTTGCTCCTAACTATCCTGCTTGAACTTGTATTGGAAGACAGGCTAGGCTAGAATTACCTTGCCTTTTAAGGAAAATTATTTTTTTAAGCTAAAATGGATTCTTCACGTGCTACAAGCTTTGGGAAATGCGGTTTCTGTGCGGAGAAATTCCTTTTCTGCTAGCCTGACCTGTGTTTTGTGGGATCTTAAAAGGTCTCAGCACTGTTAAAGACCTTGGTCTGTCAAGTCATCCTCAGAGAGGGAAGAGGGAAAGGAGGGACTCTGCACTTAGTGGAGGTGCAGTCCTGTGCATGTGCTGTGGACCCCAGCACTGCACTGGCATCTACTGTCAGGCCACTCCACTTGGGAAAGCTGCAGGTGAGGAAAATGTTGAATAAAAGCAAAGTGGTTGATTTACCTGAGGTAGGCAAAATGCCAGGGCTGCAGTGCCCTTCCCCACAGGGATGGGCAGCTCAGCAGGGCCAGGGGCTCGGGTGCTCCTCCAGCTCTGCCACTGACTCAGGCCACCAGGCAAAGGGCTGGGGAGCTCTCCCTGCTCCCCATTCAGGGAAGATTTATTTCAAAGGCTGATCAGTTGGGCAGCATCAATTGGAATTTTTGAGACAAATTAATTTATAAAACTACTTGATTTTCTGATAGAGCTCTGCGAATAATTTGTTCTGTATTTCTCCTACTACCAAACATTGACAATAGCTGTTTCTTTTCCCAAATGGATCTCCTTCCATTAATTTTTTAAGGGCCTTTCTGGAAAGGGAGTGCACAACTGATTACATTGCATTTAAGGAACTATGAAATGATCAGCATGACTGCTGCCAAATTCATGGAATTAAGATGGAAACAATTAAGTGACCATTTAAAAATATTTTTTCCAGTTACATCCTAGAACCCAGACCACAAGAAGATTTTTGGGTAATGCCACTGTTTTCAGTGTGCCTTGAATAGGCTAAAACAGTGTCAAAGCAGAAATATTAAATGATCAGAGAGGCTGTGTTTTTGTAGGACACATTTGCTGTCCTACTTGCGTGAGAAGTTTGCAGTGATGCAATAATACTGAAAATTATCACTTTCACTGTAGGAGCATTGATGCACTGCTATTGGGAATTACTGCTTGCACTGTAGGAGTGTTCATTTTTCTTCTGAGGTCATTAAAATAATCTTGTTTTTACTTTTGTAATTGGCTTAGGTTGCCCTTCTTGGGGGAGGGGAGGCTTTGGGTTTTTGTTGGTGTTTGGGTTTTTGTTTGTTTTTTTTTTTTTTCACTTTTAATGTGAAACACAGTTTTAACATTTGGATTGTTTGAAACAAAAACAAGAGAAGTCCCAACATGAGCAGTGAATATTTTTAAAGGACTTTATGGCTCTAAGTTTCTAACACAGTCCAGATGTCTCCTATCTCTTCTCTTTCCGTAGCATTTTCTGGCACAGTGTCATTGGATTTTGAACTTGGTCCAAGCTGTGTGCCAAGTCCTGAAATAAAGTAAATCAGTGAGTTGTTCTTGGACGTTTCTCCTTAATCCAAACCAACCCAAATCAAACTTCAGCTCTGACCTCAGGACTGCACATTCAAATATTTTCCTTTGCCTCCTCAGTTTCAAAGTAGCAAAAGCAGGAGATTACCACTTTGCAGTATTTAAACAGAGGCTTGTGTGACATCCGTGCAGCTGAAGCAACTGCTTTCCTTGGGACCTGGTGCCTGTTAAAACACCAGGGATGTTCTGCAGCACTGTGACTCTTCCCTGGGATTCCTTTTGTTGGGTCAGGATGCGACCACACCAGAGGAGGATTTATTTGGAGGCACACATTGTGTCAACAATTAGATAGCAACCAAAGGAAGTATTCATGGTGCTCTCTTGCGAATACTTCTGCCTACATGTCTTAGAGAAATTATTGGTAGGACAAACCTGGTAGCCCCCAAAACATCATCGGGACTAAGTTTTGGGATAAAGGACTGTCTTCTGTCTTTCCTTATGCAAGCACTGGTCCCCTTTATATTGAAGCACTCCATTGAAGCTGGCCTCTCATGCAAGCAGGCTGTGGCTGAATGGGCCACCTATTGTCACCGAACATTCTGGTGACAGCACAACAGCTTATGTGGGGAAAAAATTGTTGTCAAGTTGGTGTTATTTTTAACAACAGTTTATTTGCTGGACCAAAGGGGGCTCCATAGTATGTGACACAAATTCTTTGCAGAGTATCAGTGGGTTTGAGGCCTGCTGGTTGTATTTTTTTCTGACCGGCCAAGTTCAGATAAGTTTAATTAAACTGTATTTGTTGTCCAACTCTTCTTTAGTACAGCTTCCACTGAAATTGATATGGAGCTTTCCTTTGGCTTATCAGGCTTTGCACTGGGTTCTCAAAATGTATGTGATCTGGGTGTTTTGGTGTACCTGATCATCCTTGGTACAGACAGTGGTCAAAGCAGGTAGGATGCAGGAGTCTGGAGGCATTTCAGACAGTGCTGTCTTACAGAGGGGAATGAGTTTCCAGCGTGCTTTGTGTTGGCCTCAGGTTTTTGGGATCCCCACTGCAATTGTATATACATGCTTGGCCACTCAGGGAATACTTTTCTGTAGAGTAAAAGAAAGCTTCTTTTTAAACTAGGGAGTAGCATATTGCCTGTTATCAAGGCTGGTAGTATTACTTTATTTTCATTAATCAGTTTTGTTTCCCTCTGGTCTTATAGCCAGTGTTTGTCTTTCTGTCTGGATCCTATATAAACCTGAAATGGGTAACTAATGGATCCTGCCTTGGGGCCAGAGAGCACAAAAATTACCTTTCAGAAGTAGCCAAAACAGCCACATGCATAAAAATAACTTCAATATACATAGTGAATTCTCTCACTTGAGCTAGTTGTTTACCAGCACATTCATGTGCTATGGTAGCAGTGGGACATGCAATTACCAAGTTGTTTTGCAGCAGTGAATACCACGGACATCAAGTAAAGGAGTTCTTTTGCAGAGAAATACCATTAAATAAAACTGATTTCAGCCCTTGTCTTGTAATTATTTCATTGCTTAACAGAGCTTTGGTATACAGATGAGTGATGTTTCCTGTGGGATGCCGTGTTTGGTGCTCCCCTCGTGGATGTTCAGGATTGTTTTGCTCTCTGTGTGGAACAAGCAAGGACTGAGCAGTCACCCTAAGCTTCCCTTGCTTGTGCACTGGGCAAGGGGATGTTTCTCCCAACTGTGGGCATTGTCTGAACTCCATGGCAGAATCTCCCAGCTCTGTCTGTTGGCTCCTTGCACACGGGCTGGACCTGGTTGTTTTGTATAGTGACCTTTCCATCAGGGCTGACCTGCTGAGCTCGCTGGCGTGGGATCAGGAAACCGATTTCTGACTCAGTCTGGTGTTCTGCTGCTCTTAAGTTGTTGTAACACCCTCACCCTTAAACATTGAGATCTTCACCATATACCCCACGTCAGAAATGGATATAGCCAACTAGGTTCACTTCTTTGTCATATCCCATAGGAAGGACCTTAAGTTGTTCTCTGCCCTGGAGGAACTGGGAGTGAATTTGCCAGAGCAGGAGGTATGTGTTAGACTGTGGGAGGTTTTCTTTCTATCAGTGCTACTCAGAGCTTGTCACTGGAAACAGTTTAGCCAAGATGCTGGGAGAAAGGCTGCAGTGGGCACAACCTTCATATGTGTGTTTGCAGATAGATAAAAACCGCTCAGGAGATCTTATGGCTTTCACAAAAGGATGATTTGAGATAAAGCTCTGTCAGGGAACTATGATAAAAGAACTGAAGCTGAAAATGAAAGAGCTGTTGGGTGATAAGAGGAAACTCCTGTGTTTTGAGAGCTGGACTTCAGCTAGATAAAAATCTTAAAAGCCCTGTGCAGATGGGCAGAGTATTGGTCTTGCCTAGGTTTCGCTTAATTTTCTGTCTGCCACCCAGCCTGGAGGAAGCAGTTTTCATGCTTCCCTGGCAGCAAGATTTTTGAATGTGGGAAACCTGATAGTGTGTCTGCTTAACTACCAGACTTTGGCCTGGTGCCCTTTCTGGTTTCCTTATGGGGTAAGTGCAGTGATGGGAAGAATGTGCTTCTTACACATGTAGTCATCTCGGTGATAGTAAACTGTGACACCGATACCCTGTTAGCCTCCCCTGCCTGCAGAGCCACTGCCACGGGCTGGGGGTCACCGGCAGCATAGCAAGAACTCTGCTTTAGGTTTGGAGTGCAAAAGAGAAACTAGAAGTGAAATTTTTTTGGTTTTTTTTTGGTCTGATTTGTTTTTTGAGAAACTGTAGATGTTTGTTCTAAACTGTCAAACTAATGCACGTTAATCTAATTTGCTCCGTTGAGACTTAAGCAGTGACTGCTAATGTGCAAACAGAAAGCCTTCACTGCTAGCCTTCACTGCTAGCAGCAGTTTTCTCAAATTAGTCTGTTTTAGCTGTACTTGATACGGCCAGTTTGCCTGCAGAGTATTTGCTTGGGTGTTTAAAAAGCTCTGCTCCAACCATTTGAATGTCTTGGAGAAGATACAAAAAGAACCCCATGAATTTTGGATGGTTCACCTTACAATTTTACATTTGTGAAATTGCTTTAGTGTCATTTCGTGTGATGTTCAGGTCAATGGAAGGGAATTTAAGTAATGCAAGTAAGGACAGCCACCCGCTAGGAAGCCCCAGCCTGGATGCGACTGATGGCTTACTGAATTGGATGTGTAAAGCTTGCCAAACAAAAGCAACGTGTTTTGAATTATAAAAATGTAAACTGAAAATATTAAGGTGATTAATTTTTCCTGCAGACAAAAGGCTCCTAAGATTATGAAGAAACAGTTTTATTAGTTTATTTGAATTTTAATGTTTGCATTTTGTTTGTTTTTATTTGGGGTATGTGTTTAGAAAATCAGCTTGCTAGGGATGTTGCTCGTTTCAGACTTTGCTTTCTGGCAGTCCCAAGTGGAAAGGAAACTGTTGGTGTTGAGCACATTAAAAACGAATTTAAGATCCTGGGGCATCAACAGCCAGGACTTGTAGATCTTGATACTGCAAAATACTGCATACCCTGAAATCCTGCTGGGAATGGAGTGCTCTGCAATGGGCAGGGTGGGAGCCAAAAAGCAATCAGGGCAGGTAGACGTGCACTAGGAAGTGATTTGGCAAACACTCATTCCATCATGACAGAGCTGTTTGTGATGGTCAGTGCCTACAGGATCCTTATGAGTTGGTCCTGAGCTCCAGCCACGCACAACTGCAGTGTAGGAGCTGGATGCAAAGCCTAATTAAAGTGGGGGATGTTTGGATTGGCTGCAGTGGCCTTTGGATTAAATCTTAAGACTTTAGTTCTGAGGAAGACTTGTACTTTGTGTGTAAGTAATGTATACACTGGAGGAGCATGATTTCGAGCAGTTGTTATTATTGGAGAGTGCTTTGTTTTTCTGCTGGGAAGTGTAATTTACAAGGAAGAATATTTCTAAAGTATGTTAGAAGTTTTGTATATATTACATGTCAAATGGCAAATTATTTATTGGTGTGGGGTCATACAAAGGGGCATTTACTAGCACTCTTTAGGATTGTCTGGTGCAGTTCTGCCACTTCTTAAGTTACCTGTTGTGGACTGTTACCCCAGTGAATCTGATAAATCATGGTGTATCTCATGATACACTTTTTAATTGGTCAGTATTATCTGTGTATCTTTGGTGGGGAAGTGGAGCCATGTACTGTTATCCAAAATCAAATCCAAAGTCTGTGTTGGAGGAAGAAGAACTTTATAAGTTCAAGTTAAACAAAGGAACTGAATGAATATTGAAAAAAAAAAAAAAGATTGTTTTGAATACAGACATTTCTGTTCCTGATAAAACCTTCTCTTAAAATAGCAAGCCAGTTGTTATTACAGACACTTTTGGTGATTTTCAAGTCAAATTGTGTTCAAGTTATACAAAGATTTAAAAAAAAAAGCAACTGATGAGCTGTTCTTAAAGGCATATTCCCTCCTGGAAGTACTCAAGAAATTGGACACCCCTTGCATCATTAAGGTTTTTTGAGAAATAATGTTTCTAATACTTGGTGACAGGTTTATATCTTCAGATCCTTGTACAAACATGGAATAAAGCATTTAACTATGTGCTACTGGAAAATAAGGTTTAATGTTCAACTGTAGTGCCTCATTCAGCCTTTTCTTTTTTCAGTTTCATTCACCAAGAAATTTCTAATAAAAGGATATTTCTTATTCATGGGTGAAGGTGTTTTCTGATCCTCTGTGTCTTACGTGTCATTATTAATCTGTTTTCCCAGTCACATGTATGAATGGATAATAAAGGCCAGGAAAATAGGTCAGCACCAGTCAGTGTCTCTATCTCCAATGCTGCTGAAATATCCCCCTTGTCAGAGCCTGTGTTTTACTACTTTCTTGTTGCTGCCTTTTTGTAGTCCCTCTATCTTTGAAGGTCAGAGAATTTTAGAAAGCAGGTTTTCAGCTCATCTGATGAATATGTTGTTACTAATTTCCATATGGTACCAGGCGAGTGTCTCTTCCATTCCATTAGCATTGTTGTTGGCAGTTTCCTAAAGAGTTGTATTGGTTGGTCTCCATTTCTGCAGGGGAGTGACTTGGAATCCCCCTAGCAACAGCTATGGGGAAATTAAGAGTTCACCTTCCCAGTGTCAGAGGGAGGCTAAGAAAGCAAGTGTTGCAGATTTACCTGAAATCACCTGGTCTAGGAGGGACCTCCACACAGAGTGAAAACAAAGAGAGTAATTCTGGTTGGAAAAGTTCCTTTAACTCACGGGATGAATGTGATGTTTTCTCCATTTCACTGAGCTGGGTTTTTGTTTTGTTTCTCTGGGTTTTTACGAACAGCAGCAGAGGAGTAAAAACACTGGGACTGGAACCTTCTGAAAACAAAGGCATTTTTTCTTCATGAAGAGTTATACTGCACATGAGGAACTGGCTCTGACCAGAACTGCAGACATTCATTGGCACTGTATTATTTAAAGAATTGAGGGCATTCATTCTCTTTCACCCTAAACAGGCTTTTGCTGTACTTGTGGTCATCCTGAGCAAATCCTTGTGTCTTTATTTGAGCGGGTCTTTTACTGCATTAGGCCACTAGCATTCAATAAACAATGTTAACTTTATGTAGCTGCTAAGTACACTGACCTTTAGTATTGGTTTGCACAAGCCGTGCACAATGAGAGTCCCACTGAAATACCACGGCTGATTTAAGCAAATTGCTGTCCTGCAATCAAAATACGACATTTCTGTTACTGAACAGATGCCTCACCAGCAAGAGCGCCGCTCTTTCCCAGAGCTCGTTCTCTGTCTTTTGATGCTCTTTCAGTCTTGGTTTCCTCACCTGAAAGCCAGAAATAAAAATTCCGTGTCCTCGGGAATGACCAGGTTAATATTTGCTGAGTGTGGTGGAGCTGCATGGTCCCATGATACGCTGTACGGGGTCAACGTGACTATTGCTAAATCGCACTCCAGTCAGAATTACAGTCATTAATAGCTCTGAGTCTGGGGAAAGAGTCACTGCAAATACTGTAACAGCTACTTTAACTGTTTCCTTTTAAGCAAACAAAACCTCTTGACGTTTCTGCTGAGCAAGTTATAATGGCTTAACTTATTAAAATGCTGCAGAGTGTCTTGTTCCTCACTGGCCACTGTAGCCTTTATTTTCTTTTCACTGAACCAACTGATTAGGGAAATTCCACCAAAAATGATGGCAGTTCTTCAGCTCAGTGGATTTAGAGAATGGCTTTCTTGCAGTTACTCAAGTTTGTGTCCTGAGAACGTGCAAGCTACAGCAGTTCAGCAGCAAGAGAAAAGGGGAACCCAGAATCACTGACGCACGTTCTGTAATTCTACTTCCCATTCTCAGTGTCTTGGCTTTGGGTTTTCAGCACATGAATCAGCTTTGTGGAGGGGAATGCCTTGTTTTAACAAAAATTTAACTCTCTCTTTCCTAGTGGGTTGTTGCTACTGTAGCAGATCTCCTTTGAGAAGATGAGGAGCAGGGAGGGGCTGCTTTCTGGATACATTCAGGCAGCTGTCCTTGGGCTCACAGTTTCACCACCACAAATACTGTAGAAGAAGTCGGGGTTTTTTTGGCTTCCAGACCTCCCTGTGCAATATACACTGTGCCTTCTTGAGATGAGAAGAGTGAGACTACATGTGCATTAACATTCTGCAAGGCGAATGAAATAAATGGGAGGGGGAGCATCCACAAGATCCAAAGAGTTCTTGGCTATAAAATTACCATAAAATGACTTTTTTAGTATCTTGGATTTGCCATCTGTAAAATGAAAGCAATTTCTCCATGCCTGACCACCTAATAAATAGTGGTCAAATAACAGAAAAACAAAAGCAAAACCATCACAAAAGAAATATAAGAGCAAAGTGAAGTTGGAGAAGCTGTTAAGCTTTTTCTCAGGTATGAACTGGTCAGAAATTCTTCTGTTAATCCTTTCCTTTGTTTCTTATACAAAACAGAAAGTGTTTCCATAGGGGAAATGAAGTAGGGGAGTGAAAATACTGCAAACAAAAAGCACTACGAGTGGGAACTGAAATATTCTAATACAGTTAAGAAATACTCTAGTATAGTTAAAATCTGTGTGGAAGTGTAGGATTGTGTTCTCCTCTGTGGACAGCTAAGAAAAGGAGACTGGTTGCCAGCTGAATGTATGTTTGGATAAGCGTGTGCTTGCAAGTGACAGATGTCAGGAGAGGGGAAGTGGGGTTAGTCCTTTCATACAGTTCTCATTTTGTGGGTCTTGGCTTTCTGCTTTGTGAACTGTTGTGAGAGATGTGCAAGGGGAAAGGTTTATTAGTCAAAAGATTCAGGAAGTAGATTTAAACTGAAAGATTACCAGTAACCTTATTCACAGCCATCTCTTTCTTCACTGACTTAAAAACAAAAAAAAAAAGGAAGAAAAATCCCCCATCAACCACACCTCCTACTTAGTCTTAGCTAGAATGAACTGCAGTAGGCAGCTCTATGGTGTTTTGCTTTTTCTCTCAACTGGAGCTCTGATCTTGCTCAGGCCTTTAATTAGGAGGGCTCCTCTCCAGATTCACACTGGGACTAAAATGAGCTTGGGACAGAGGGGTGAATCTTAGCTCATTAATTTCAGTAGCTGACCATAACCAAGCCCAAATGCATTACTTCTAGGATCAGTGCTGCCTTCTTTTTTATACTTTTTTTATCTTACTTTGTCCTGTTGTGAGGATTCTGACTCAATAGGCAAATAAAAATAACCAGAAACATCAAATGGGGGTGTTTCTGGTACTGAGCTGAACATTTACAGCTAAGGCTGGGTTTCTCTCACGTTGTCAAGGACTGAGAACCTGAGGATTTCATGGTTTGTTTTAAGCCTGTTACTCTGTACTGTAAACAACAATGTTAAATCCCCCAAAATTGCCACCCAGTCCCATTGCTCTTGTGCACCTGCTTGACTTGTGCAGCTGCATATTTGGATTAAGGATGTGATCAACCTGCAGGTCTTCTATAAAATAATTTTATTTACTGTAGGGTGAATTTTTAGCCCTCAGTTCTCAGTTTAAATTGCAAAATGTATGCTTCTCATATTCCCTTGTGAATGGGTAGGAGTTGAGGGTACTCAGCCCTTATGGGAAGCCCTCGGCATTTTGCAGGATTAGACCACAAAGTGCTGTAGTGCTTTGCACAGGGTATATATTTAGAGTCACCCTGAGATATTTTTGGGTGGAAGATTATTTGGGAAAAACTGGGGGAGTTCCTGCTTTTCTGGTGCAGAAGAAAAATTCAAATAATCCTCAGAACTTCAGGCTGTGGAGGTTTTGTTTTAGCAGTGTGCCTGACATGGGCGTATCCTGTGAGGAAAGAAATGGTGTTTATCTAAGATGCGAGGCAGTGAATGACAGGACAAAGGTTAGGTGTGTGTTGAAAAGGCTGGGCATTGATTTCCTAAAGATGGTTTTTCCAAGCTGTAGCTATCTGGGAGCAGAGACACAGTTAGACATGTTTTGATCAAAAGTCAGTGAAAAAGATATGTCAGTCTCACTCTTAATCTCTTTTGCAGAGATGATAATACTGTCAACTCATACTTTACTGAAAAAAGGTTACACTAAAGTCTGGCTCAGTGATTTTGCATGGACTTCACCCCATATTTAAGATAATTGCTGCAATACATTTCTGTCTGAGAATAAATTGATTTCTGAATGGCGTAATTATTTCTTCACTGCTTATCAAACTGGTCTCTCCAGGCAGTTTGTTTAAAGATCAGATTCTTTACGCTCATGGGGGCACTGCAGAAAGGTTTGTTGATGGATTGGCAAACAATTAAAAAAATCCCAAATCAGAAAACATTAGGCTTCATGAAACAGATCCTGGTAGCTATTTGACTGTCAGGTTTAATTAAGCTTCATGTTCCCTCAATTTTTAAGAGTAATGCATGGTCTTAAGTGGTAACTTCAGAGCATTTAACATCCCCTTAGCAGTTCTGTCCTGAGCACTGCTGAGCCAGTCCCTACTCTCTGTAGGAAAAATGATGCTTTATTCCTGCTAAAAAGCCCCAGTATCCCCTTGCTCAGTCCGTGCATGTTTCCTTTCAGGCTTACTGAGCTGCCTTAGATAAAAACAAAAGCCAGGGAGAAGCAAGAAGTGGATCTGTTGACAGCTATGACAGAGATCAAATTCCAAACCAGGCCATGGGATTCCTGAGAAGGGGCTACTTAAACAGAACTCTCCTTTGATTAATTGGAGATAGGGTGACACCTTGGACGTCAGAACTGTATTTGAGCTTGGAATCAGACGCAGAGGGTCAAAGAGATGAGATGCTTAAGGGCTGAAATGTGATCCCTGCTGCTTCCCTCCCTCCCTCCCTCCCTCCTTTCTCCCCTTTCTGGCTGTGGTACAGATCCGCAGGTCCTGCTCATGTGGCTCTGTTTTACGTTCAGCAGTAGCTGTGCTAACCATCAGTTCAGAACCTTGCAGCAGAACTGGTCCCTTCCCTGCACTGCCCGCTGTTCTCTAGCATTGCCGCCCTAGAAATCAAACTTTTTAATAACGTTGCAGCCTTCTTGGTTCAGGCTTTGGAAACTTCCACCAATTGCCTTTGAAAATGTGCTTATTTTGCCTCAAGCGTGTTTCTCAACAAGGAACAATGTTTTTTCAGTGGTTAATCACTTTTCTTTATCTTCTCTGATAGTAGCTCTTCTACTTGTGGGGTTTTGTTTTGATTTTTGTTTTTATTTTTAATGAGTGCAGATATTAAAAAGACAACAAAGCAAGGCCTATGAAACTCAAGATTTACTACCTTCGGTGCCTTGTTAATGGATGCTGTGAAGAAATGCAAGGACATAGCCTAGAATAGATGTAAAATGAGCTTGAAAATAAAGATTTTGTCCTCAGCAGGCCGATAGCTTGTCTGATGAATTTTCTCCTGGGCAGAACTGAGAAATGTTGATAGGGGCACTAAGATGATGACAGTCCTTTGGCAGGTGTTTCTCCACATAGCTTCTGGTTGGGCTCCTTTTTGAGTGCTGTTTTTGTAAGTTCAAATTAGTAACATCTAAAACATTCTATAGAATTTCTCATAAGCAAACATTTGAAGGCTGACTGTTGGGGGAGAATAAATTATTACATGGTATGTTTTGGAGCAGTGTCCTGGGAATCTTGGCTATGTTTTTATTAACAGAAGAATTATAAATACAGTCCTACCCTAAACTTTGTCAAAATGCTGGGAAGTGATTTAGTGAAGTGAGTTAGTGCTGCTCCCATAACACAGGGCCATGAAACGTGGGGTGCTTTCAGTACACACCAGTGTCCTTGCTTTTAAAGCTTTTCTTCTGTTTTGAGGTGATCCTGCATTGAAAACTGTCAAAGAGGAACCACCTCTTTGGAAAGAAGAGGCAAGTGGTGTTTGTGTTATGGCCAGAAGGGCTCTCTGTGGTAGTGTTGTCTTTACCAAAGAAATAATTATGCGAAAACACATGCTAAGAATAACAGGGTTGAGGAATTTGATTTACTATCTGAGCATAGTGACCAAAGTTTGAACCCAACATGCAACCGAGAGGCCGTTTAAAACAATTATGTTGTTTAAAAGGGGAGACATAAAAGGCAGCAGAAGTGTAACTTTCCTTGTAGTTTACCTGTGGCCAAAGACCTTTTCACCTTCCTGTGTGCTGTAAATGAGGGATCTCCCACAGGGTTCTCCCAGCCACTACCAATCTCTGAAAGCCCCTTCTGAACCCCCAGGGTTTTACCTGCCAGTTTACAGCCTGCATTTAAGTAGGGTTTGAATCTGAACAGTAGAAGGATACGGTCCTGCCTCTTGTGTGATGTGAATCTCCTGCTGCTGGTGTTCTCAGACGTGTGAGAGATGACCAGGACCTTAGCAGGAGGCTCTGTTTATGTGTATTGACCATGAGAAGGGATTATTAACTATAAAAGCTTATTTCTTCTTACAGTTTTCACTGGTGATGCTGAACAATGTAAAGTTGTCTGGTCCTGGACTTAGCTGGTTTCCCTTTTGCTCTTTTTTTCCTTTCTTTTCCTTCATGGCTTTTGAGACTGGCCTTAGCATAAGCCTTGAGTGGATGCTCTTTCTGTGGCTTTTGGATCATTCTTTGTAAAAATGAGCAGAACTGCAGAGTTACCATGGAAGCCATGCAAATGGGATTTTTGGAGCACAAGTCAAAATGACAGGGAGACAGGACTTTTTAAAAATAAAACCATCTCTTTAGCAGCTTTTGTTTGTTTATAGACAACACATGTTTTTGTTTACATACATGGTCTCCATAAATAATCCATTTTTGTATGCTCTGTACATTGAGCAATCTATTTTACAGACAATTGAAAAATCGAGCATTCAATACATGGGGCTTTTTTTGGACTGTTGGGAAGATCTCACAACTGGAGTGGTTTCATAATCCCTCAGCCTCCCACAAAATTATTTTGCTGAAACTTTGGCTTTCTCTAATGTGTGGCGTTCAGGTTTGGCAGCACAGTGGTGCTTTTGTTGTCCAAGCCATGCAACAGCAGATTTAAGTGAGGCAGACCTGCGTGCTAGAAATAACTAATTTAGTTGTCCCTGGAGCCTTTGAGATTTTCATACACTCCTGAGATAGGGCCACTTGTCTTCAGTGCAGTACAGGAAATGAGAACGTTTCACCAGTTTCTATTTGTATTCCCTGTATCACAGTGTGAGCCCCAGTCCTGGGGCTGCTGCCTGCAGGTACAGAGCACCAAGGGACCCTCTGCAAGGGTTTTTGCAGGCAGTGGGGAAAGTGATACCGTGGTCAGTTCAGGCCAAGGGTTGCAGTGAGGTTTCTTCCTTAATCCCGTGTAGTGGATCAGTCTGATACAATGGCCTCGTAGCGTTTCAGTATTATTTTAATCTTGTTCCTTCTTCTCACTGCATATTTTGGCACTGTTGAGCCCAGCTTTTCTTCAGCTGCTCACACTCCCTTCCAGGCCTAGTCTGAATGCACGTGCTTTGTTTCAGGTGTTGTATTTATGGCAAGACAAGAGAAAACTGGGAAGGATGGTGGTGCTGGTGGAAGAATATGGTGCCCTTTTCTTCCCTTCATCTTGGAACAGCAAAAGACCTTGGGTGGGCGTCTTCCCAAATTTAGGTGAGGTGTTGTGGTAATTACACAATTTAGGTGTATCCCAGATGAAAATATCGCATTACCTAATATAGAACAGGTCAGGAAACAATGTGCTGCTGACATTGCATTTTTTCCACTTGTGTTTTGACGTTGGTTGTTTCCTTCTAGAAGAATATGTGTCCTTGGATAAGGTTGTTTGTGCCACATAAATAACTGTGTTTCAGCTTCTTGGGTAGTTCTCTGATCAGAATAGAAGATAGTCCAGATTATTGCTATTTTACGGGAAAAGCCACACTAACTTAGCGTCTCTGTACGACACAGTTATAATTAGTGAACCAACCTGTGGAATGAAAACACAGTAGGGTTTTTTCGTGTATGAGAATTGAACACAAACCTGCTCAATCCTTTTCAGGCATACTGTATTCCTGTATTGTATTGATTACTGACCAGGTTTTACCTGAGATCTCCGAGTATGATTCATTGCTATTGATCTGCACGGAAACTTGGCAGGAGGTTGAAAAACAAATGAGGAACATTGCTTGGGCCCCCGCCCCTATGTACTGTCTCAGATTTGACTCTACCACCCAGATCCTGACTTCTTTTTGGGTCTGGCACTCACTGAACAGTGTGGTTTCCTCTTAAATTAGCCTTTGTACAAATGATGCTCATACAGGGTGGAACTGCATCCTGAAAAGCTCCAACCTTTGTGATTGCTTTAACTCCAGCTGGTGCTCCTCAGGCACTGAAGGGTCTGTTACAAACACACATGTTCATTATTTCCTGTTTGATTTAATTTTAGATGAACCAGAAGTGGGGTATGATTTCAATAAAAAGCAATGCCAGAGGGGTGAAGAAGGAGTTGTCGAGATGCATGAGGAAATATCAAGTCCTCAAGACGTAAGAAGAATTAGTCAGGGTTCCTGTTCCTCAAAAATAGGCAGTGACTCTGTTCACCTTTCTAATTAATCAGTATTAGGTTAATCAGTTATTAATTCTTCTTAATCATGAAACCTTTGAGTGGGTGTTTACTTTTGGTCCTTTGCAGTTGATCTCTTAGGACATAAGTCACGTTTGCATGTCTTATGGTAATAACTGTGTGTAGCTGAGTGATAGGTCAGGAATTTCTGATTTGCAGCTGACCCCCTGCGTAGTTGTCAAAATGGTATTTATTTTCTCTTTCCACCTTTATTTCCTCTCCTGTAAAACAGTATTAATCTTTAACTCTTTGCACAGTAGATTATGGAAGTATTAATCATCCAACGCTGTTGCACTGGGCTTGCCTTCAGTGCAATAGTCACTGAAATGAGCACACTCATGTCGTAGAACTCGGATGGAGGGAGGAGTGACTGTGCTGTGAGACATCAGGAGCCATGTGAGGGAACTGGCTGAGCAGAGGCTGGTTCAGCAGGAAGTGGTTGATGAGTTACTGGTGTTACGGGGTTAAGATGAAACCTGAGTTATGGTTTGAACTCACAAATATGATAAAGAAAAGTCTTTACAGGTGGAACTGTAGCATTACTTATTTTTACTCCACAGAACTTGGCTTGTCCCTGTGCCCAAAAAGAGACCTTACCTAAAATGTAACAATTCCAGTCAGCTGTAATTTCAAGGAGGAAAAGCTAATTAAAAAAAAAACCACCCAAGAAACCAGCAATTAATAATGCCTCGTATTAAATCCAGCTTCTCCTGGTCAATATTGACATATTCATTTGAAATCTGCCACATCAAACACCAAGCCCCATGCTGGGAGTGGAAATACAAAAGCAAAATGGTCCTTTTCCCGGAGCTGTCTAAACTCCTTCAATAGCTGTAGCCTGTTCTTTGAATCTGTGGTACACAGTTTCCAGGTTGTGCCTGGACAGGGTTACTGTAGTTCTGGCCTTGAAATCATTTTAGAGCAGAAGGAGGAATGAGGGTCTTACAACTGGAGTGTGATAAAAGTCTCTTCAAAGCTGAAAGCTTACTTTTTGGGTCTTGGTTTTTATTGCCTACTTCTTTTTTGAATTTTATTTTTATTCGAATGTAGTTTATGGGATTTTGTAGTGGAACTAACCTACATGGTATTTCTTTCTTCCCAGAGGAGCTGTGAATTGCTGGAGGCTGGAAAATTATTACAGGGGAAATCACTGTGTTTGCCTGTTCTGAGGTGCTTTGCTAGAGGTGCACTGATGGACAGTGCTGGATGTTTGAGCTCACCAGTAGGAGTTTCTTATATTCCCTCTCTGCTAGAGGGCAGTTCTAGCAGTGGGTACTGGGAAAAATGTAATCTAAAAAAAGTATTTAGTTTGGTCAGGGTATTCTTGTGGTCTGAGGGAGGCTGGGTGTCGAGTCTGTGCATGAGGACATTTCTATATGACTAAGTTATGGCAAGGTAAGCAGCAGGGAGAAAGTACAGCTAATTAGTTCCTCCTGTATGATCTCATTTGTGCACTGTTAAGAACTTTGTAAAAGGTAGGAAATGGGACAGAGCAAAGCTTGGACCAGAAGCTCCATGTTTAAACTTAAAAAATCTGTCTTTACAGCTGTGCAGGGCTTGCTTGTGTTCTTTTCATCCCTGTCTAGGTGAGGGGAACCTACACTGCATGTTTGCTTGCTTTCCTTTTTATCTTATTTTATTTATGTTTATTTGGAACACTAAAAGGTTGCCACAGAATAGTTTAGAAATGAAAAGTGGGATGGTTTGCGGTGAAAATAATATTACTTGTGCCTCTGAGTTAAATTTCTTGGTTGAATCAAAATTCTCCTGCAGGATAAGAGCAAGAAACAAACAAACAAAAAATCCTTGGTTAAGTGCTGTGGTTGTACAGGAAGGAGAAAGGAGAATTACTGGGAGGTACTGGCTCATAACTCAAAATTCAGTTTTAACTTGGAGATTCTTCTGCTAGTGAAACAGTGGCCAAACTTTTGATCCAGATGGAGTCCTGACAGTAATTACTTGTACGTATGGTACAGTCATTGCTGCTGCTCTCACAGCTATTCTTGAAGAGACTTGGGTGGTTTTGTGTTAGATATCCCTTCCTGCTCCCTCTGCTTTCTAGGCATAGCATAACACTATTTTGTGGGAGTATTGATCTCTGCTGGCATTGATACTGCCTGTCTGGTGTATCTCAGAACCCAGTAAAGTTGGGATTTATTTTTGTGCTTCTTTTGGAATTTTTTTCTTTTTCGTATTTTTAGCCTCCCCTGTAACTACGCAAAAGACGTTAAAGAATCGAGTGAATTAACTGATTTCACAGGAAAAAACCCCAGTGTGTTCTCACATCTGTTTTCCTCAGGTTGCATCTGATGCAGGAGGTTCTCTCTGGAAATGCTTCTTCTTCTCACAAGCACCTTTTGGTGACTGTGCTATGACCAGGTGGCAAAGTCCTGGCCTGGTGCTGGGTGTATTTTATGGGGAGCTGTGTGCCTGGAAGTTAAATACTGCAGAGTTGTATCACCTCTGTCCCTTTGTGAATGTGTCCCCAAGTATTTGTCACATCTAAAAACTCAAGCAGAGCATCAGATAACCACGGTTCCACAGCAGTTATCAATATTCTTGGAGGACTTAGGTCAGAGGCCAGAGAACAAACTGATGATGGAGGTTCAAATATCACTTCTGGGATGCAAGACTCAGATGGGACTGAGGACGTCAGCTGGATTTTCTGTAGGCAGGGGCTGCCCTGTGGTGAAATAGGGTGGTGACCTCACCGTGACGCCTTTCACCTGCTCATATCTGTTCAGGTTCACCTTTGAAACAAGTCACCAGTCTAAATTCTGTTGTGACAACCAGAGTGCAAACAGGCTTTGTTAATCTGTGTCCCACAGGGATGCCAGGCGGCTCTTTCATGTCAAAAGTGATTGTTTAACAGCTTCTCTCTTACTTTGTCAAGGTGTGGCACAGGTCGAATGCAGCAAAGTTAAAAAGTAGTTCAGCAGCTGAGGAGACCTGAGGAAGCACCTATGTGACAAGTGTGACAAGTGTGACAAGTGTTTTAGATGCCCTCCATGATCAGTGTTACCAGCAGAGCTTGTCCCATGGAGAGGGTACCAAGATCTTGCTTTGGACTGTGTGGGTGAACATTTGGGCCAGGAGCTGCTAATGCCCTGGGACTCTGTCTCAAAGGTGGGGATGTAGCAGTGCAAGCCAGGGAAAGTGAAAGAAAAGCAGTAGTTAGGAGGAGAAATACTCCAGAAACAGGGTTGAGAGCTCTTGCCTTTCCTCCCGCTTCTTTGCCATCAGAGAAAAAACAAAAAAGAGTTTATACAACCATTGGGCAAAATAGTTACCTGAAAAGGCAGTTTAAAAAACCTGCTACTGATTTTAAATGTATTTAATTTAATGCTGTTCTGAGTAATGTGCTGAAATTCAGCCATCTTGATCAGAAATACAAAATACCAGAATTATACATGGACCTATAAAAACTGGCTGTGTTCTAGATGTTCAGGTGATGCCAAACCGTGGCAGCCTGTCATTTGTGCTTGCCACTGAAATGGATTGCAAAAGTTCCTTTAAATTTCACTGAACATCCTGACACATAAAATTTTATGGGGATATCAGAAGTGCTGCACTCCATGCAGTTACCCATATTCAGCTTGTTCTCTGCCTTCCAGTAACCTACCCTTCAGCTTGTGGGCTGCAAGGTCTTTTACCATCCTGAACTCAAAGCACTATATTTGAGCTAATTTTATAGCTGGGGTTAAAATACACAGAACTCTGCATCCATTGCCAGTTTATCTTGATCATCATAAACAGTAAAATGTGTGCAAATGTGTGCCCTCTGACAGCCCTTTATATATATGACTGAGGTTTATGCCTGAAAGTGCTGCCACTGAAGTCAAGCACATCCTTTTTAATAACTCGGGTCCTTGTTGCTTTGGGTTGATTTGCCCAGCATGAGCACTGGAATGTTTTATTCTTTAGTTTCTTTACATTGTAGGCTTGCAGTGGATATCAGATTTCTGATATTTGGGTATTGTGGAGACAGAATTTCCTGCTGTTACCACATATTTACTCTTTTGTTGTTGGATATAAAAGTGCAAAACTGATAATTGCAGTAGCAATTGATCTTATAGTCCAGATTTAAAATAACAGATCTTAAAAATACTCCTAATCTCTCCCTCATCTTGTTTATCTTTCTTTTGGGAAGATATTTCTAACCATCAGTATCTGATTTATGCTGTGGAGAGGTTACTCGCTTTAAATCTGTTCACTGAGCTGAGTTTATAGAGTTATGTGCCAGCAGAGATTGAAACTCTGGTTTGCTGCTGCTGTGGTATTTGCAGCTAATTGAATTGTGGATACTAAGAAATGAGTAGCTCAGCTTGACTTCTTGGCACTGCAGAATTTTTACCCTGGTTAGTAATTTTGAAGACTTGCTTGCAAACAATGGTTCAATGGGCGCCCTCACAAAATTGTGTGGGTAGTGATGTCAGAAAAATTTACCAGCTGCATGTTACCCAAAAGCCTAAATCTTCTGCCTCAGAAATGTAAGGAGAACGAGAATGAGATCTATGGGCTTTGTAAGAATGCCAGTTAGCAGAAACTGAAGGAAATAATCAATTTGACTTTTTGCTAACAAAAAGCTAATGGTAGAAAATGGAGTGATTTGATGGATTTTTAATAGTTCTGTAAATCTTGACCAGTACATTATATTCCATGAAAGGGACATTTGAAATGATTTGGCTTGCCATTATGTTCTATACATTTGAGTAAGTACACTAGCAGTTAGTTAACACAAGTAAAATAGATAATACAGGAGTCTGGGCTAGTAAAAGTATTGCCAGAGGAAAAACAGAAGAAAAAGGACAAATTGCAGGTAAATACATTTAACGGCACTAGGAGGTATTATCTTCAAACTTCATTAACTGCTTTCCTTTTCCTCCTATTTAGAAGTATCTTACCTCAAAGGTGATTTGTTTCATGCTCATCTAACATTAATGGTATTAATTTTTAATTAATCTAACAGTGGCATTGTCCATCTGTCAGTGCAAACCTAATCTGTTAAACAGATAAAATCAACACGTCTACAAGTTCATTGTAGGTCGGCAGGCAACAGTTGCATGTGTGCGTTCAGGGTTCTCTCCTAAATAATGCAAAGACTTTATACAAATACACAAGTGCAGAGACTTTTGAAACCAAATGTGCTAATACAGAACAACTGATAAAGTGTCCTAGCTTGTGGTTCTAGTGTGCTTAAGCTGGTGATCTTCTCGGCCAAAAGCTGAAGTTATCCTCCCACAAATACCCAATTTTTTGGTAGAGTGGAGCCCTTGGGAGATGCTGATGAACACCACAGAATGCTCGATGTTTTTCAAATTTGGCCTCTATTTTGACATCTTTATTTGGAAACCTCATCTCCTCCATGTGCACCACCCCCAAGTTTGGATCACAAAAGGCATTTTGAATGGAAACAATTGCTGGATGTGCTTTGCTTTCGCACTCTTTAAATTTGGCTGGGTGGTTGTGAACAGAGCAGCGTGTATGTGTGCTTGTGGGAACACTGAGCAGCTTATGGAAATGTTACTTGTGCTACTAGGGGCTGAGAACTGCTCTCTGTTAAAAGAGACAAGTAAGACAAGTGTTTCAAAACTATTTCAGTTTCCTGTTTGGATGCTAAAATGCGCTTTTGAACAACAGTTAAATTTAACACTGTTTTTGGTTTGGACAGAGATAAGCATCGGCAGCAGGAGGAGAGCAGCTCCCTTGGCGACACTCGAAACAGTGTCTAAATGGCCTTTATGAAATACCAGATAATGTGTCTGCTTTGTACACAGGTACCTGACTGGTGGGAGCCAGAGCAGTGCTGTCTCTAAAATGTGGGCAGGTGTGGGCTTAGATTCCTATGGAATTTTTAGCTTTTGCAATAAGCTGCTCCAACAGCAGTTGTAAGCAGGCTTTTTACATCCACACTGCTCCAGGTTTGAACTGTGTTGAGTAACCCAACAATACTTCAATAGAGTTTACTCATCTTTTATCACTTGAGTAGCACAGGTCCTGTGTTCTCAGCTGTTGTTGGGTTTGGAAACAACAAGACACTGAAACTGGTCATTGCTGCTTGAAATTCTTTCCCAGCCAGGCCTGACCATAGAGGAAAATAACTGCTTTTCCACACTTTATATGGAGGTTTATGGTTGGACTCCATGATCTTAGAGATCTTTTCCAACCTAAATGGTTCTATGATTCTGTGCTCTGGTTTCAGCTTTAGCTTGCTTTTCATCATCTACCTAAGCAAAGCTCTTCACAGCTGTGCAAAGGAGCACGCTGCCAGTACTGAATCCAGTTTTAGGAAAGAAAATGCGTGTTTTGAGCTACTTCTGAGCTGGTGGAAAAGGCCACTGCTGCACTGACAAAGACTGTCAGCTGAAAAGTTGTCTCTGTGTAAGAGCTGGCTGGAGCTCCTCATGCCTCCTGTCCTGTCATTCCCACCCCCACACCCTCCTTTGCTTGGGTGGTCCAGCTGTTTACAGGCAGCCTGGTGAGAGAGGTCAAGAAATTCATCAGCGCTGGAAAAAAGGAGGGGGGATTATTTTTGGCCTGGATCAGTTCCCTGATCCCCTTTACCTTCCAGGCCTGCAAATGGTTGAAGTAGCCCAGCTGAGGGGGCAGTGGTAAAGCAGAAATGGGTTAGATCACAACCCTGCCCAAGAGAAGCAGTCCATTCTCACTGCCTGTAGGTTAAATAAAGAACTTCAAGGTTGGCTTCTCGGCCAGAGGTTTATTTTATGTTGAGCTGGCTCACATAAGCTATAGAAAGGGACCTTACCACATTCATTTTCCAAGCACCAAATTCTCTTTAAAAATAAACCTGATTTGATAGCCCAGTGAATCTCAGTGCTAAGCTTTTTGGCAGGGATGGGGGCTTTGGTTACCTCGTGTTCATCCAGTTCTGGCTGCATGAGGACAAATTCAGCCGTATGAACTTCGTTATAGGTGCATGTTCTTGCCACGCTGTTCCTGTAAAGATTATAGATTAACTAGAGTTCTTTGATAACTACGGTTTATTATTGGGAATGTTTAGAACTAAAGCTTTGCTTGAATTCTCCCGTTAAAAAAAAAAAAAAAGAAAGGAAGAAAGTTTAACCAGGGATGACTGGAAATTGAAACAGGGGTTTTCTGCTCCTTGCTCTGTCGCTTCTCCATTGGTACCCAAACAGCAATGAAAGATGTGGAACTGCCAAACCACCTACCAGTCTGCTCCAGAAAGACAGGACTCTTCAATTGCATGCTGAAACGCCAGGTACATTAAAATGCACGTCTCCTCCCAGCTGCTGGGAAAGGTGTGGTGCAATCTGCGTGCGTGTGAGAAGGTTTGGGTTTGTTTTGTTTCCCTTCATCATGTAATATATTAAATTTTGAAGGCAACACTGCAATTAGAGAAGATTAACTTGTTGATGTCAGATCTGCTTTCAGGGTTGCTGTTCTGTCAAGCCTTGAGTTATGAAAGTAAAATGTAAAGGTGGGTCCATGACCTTGTATCCCAGGGAACATCTCCCTGAGCTCATGTCAGGCTAAGGATTTTTCTCTGGGCTGGAGAGGAGAAAAGCAGATTCTGGCAGCCTCTGTAGCTACAAGTCATAGTGGCAGTTGTAGACTCACCCTAAAATACCCTACACAATGCCCAGAACCACCTGGCATGTTGTATTAGCCTTTTAGATAAAAAGCTAAAATTTTGGTTTTTAAATCTGAATTTTTCTTAACAAGGTTACTGCCAGACCCTGCGAACCAGCTCTACTTCTTTGCAAAAGAGAAACGTACTTGCAGTTTCTGGAGTGGTGATAACTGTTATAGAATTAACTCCATCCAGAGGAGTTGCTTCCCACCATTCAGTGGAAACTAATTGCTAATTGGTGCAGGCTGCAGTGAGAGTACCTACATGGAGATCAGCAAAGGTTCGCTAATATGCAAGTCTGAGACAAATAATACCATATTTGAGGTCACTGACTTGCTAACATGGATGCTGCATTGCCTTTCCAAGCCCAGTGCCATGTACCACACAAGGGTTTTTACCATAAATAGGTAATTGACTGGGCAGTAAAAGCGTGTGGAGAAGGGAAAATTTTTTTTTGTTGCCTTTCCCCAAATGGCTGTTCTGAGCCATTTGGGAAGAATCTGCAGATATTTACAGAGTTTAGACCCCAAATATTCTTCATCAGCCAAGATAAATAGCTGCAGTCATGTGGAAAGGAAATGTGTGGTGGATCTCTCCCTGGTTGAGTGTCTGTGATGAGGCAATATTATAAAGTTTAGTCCACAGAGAGGTGCTTTTACTTATTTTTTGAAGTGCTGTGCTGAGGTGAAATGGTTTGCCTGGTGGCAGCAGACCTGTGGTGGTAAGAGCCCTTGCAGGGGAACATCCAGAGAAAGACAGCTCAATTTATCTGGCTCTCTCCCTGTCTTTCACTGAGCTGAGAAATTGGCATCTGTATTATCTGCTTTCAGTGCCAGCACCAGCTGCCAGGAACTGCTGCCTCGCTGGGTAGGGCTCTCTGATGAGCGGAAAACCAAAGGAGCACAGAAGAGTTGTTAATTACTGCAGATAGACAAATCGGCTTCTGAAGGGCCACCCATGGCCTAAGCACACCAGTAAAATGTGATTGGGCAGCGAGTACTTTACTGCCTTTGACCTGATCTAGGTACACGAACAGACCTTTTGGGATTTTTTGACACAGTAGTGCATATGACTGGTTGTGCCACCCACCTACAAGAATGGCCAGGAAGAGGACTGAAGGAGCCACAGGCCTGTCGGCCTGCCCTCGGTGCCCAGGAAGTTCATGGAGCAGCCCATCCTGAGTGCCATCACACAGCACATACAGGACAGCATGTGAATGGAGCTAAATCCACTTGGGGCCGGTCACTAGTGGTGTTCTCCAGGGCTCAGTACTGGGGCCAGGTCTCTTTAATATTTTTGTCCATCATCTAGATGAGGAAATCAAGTTCACCCTCAGTAAGATGGACAGGTGGTGGTCAGTCTCCCAGTTAAGAAGTGATAGGACAGGAGGAAATGGCCTCAAGTTGTGCCAGGGGAAGTTTGGATTGGAAATTAGGAAATATTTTTTTGACTGGAAGAGTTGCCAAGCAGTAGAACAGACTGCCCAAGCAAGTGGTGGAGCCGTTGTTCCTGAAGGGATTTAAAAGATGTGGAGATGTGGCACTTGAGGACACGGCTTAGTGGTGGCATTGGCAGTGCTGGGTTAATGGGTTACTCAGGGATCTTGGAGGCCTTTTCCAACCTAAATGATTCTAAGATTCTGTCTTCTGGGCTCTCTGGGAACCTTTCCCTAGAAATATGAGGAAAAAAATTGTTCTCTGTATGCCAGTGAGTGCTGGACTACAGATGTCTTCAGTGTCTTTTCAGCACTGTCTGAAGTTTCAGTTTTTGAGAGTGAGAGCGGTAAAGAGAACGGGCTTGATGTGAATGCTGCAACGTGGTGTGGCATTCTGACATTCTCATAAAATGGTTTTTGATAAAAGTCCAGGCTGATGAAGGTCACAACCTGCGTAATAGATCTCCCAGCAAACTCCCGTACTGGGACTGTTCAACTCCTCAATCAGCTACATTCAAAATACTGCATCCAGTCCCTTCCTCCTTCTCTTCTTGCCCCACATCACACACCATTAACCAGTTCAGGGCAGATGGAGATGAATTTGGGCATTGCACTGTGTGCCCATGTCTAGGGAAGCCTCTTGGGTTGGCACAAAGATTGCACATAAACAAGTTACTGGTACCTCTGTTTTGGTGTGTGGATTATGTTTGAGTCCAGCAAATGCTGATGTGAATAATCTGCAAAGCACCAAGCAAGGAGTAGGGAAGATTAAAAGGCAAGAACAGAAATGTATGGTGTTCTCTACAGGCGCCAAAGGTGTAATTTGCTCAAGTTTATCAGGAAATTTGGGGATTGTAACTTTTGTTGGTCATTAAAAGAAAGTGCTAGTGTTTTAGAAGGCGTGTTTTCCAGCAATGCAATGGTAAAGTGCATTTGCCATGGGAGGAAAAAGTACTTTATGATAGTTGGGAGCGTACTGAATTGAGTCCTTTGAAGTACAACAAGTTGTCATGACATGTCATTAGAAAACTAGATTTATTTAATAGTTTATTTTCACATAACTCTCCAGTGGGGATTTTTGTAAATTATACTTTGTATGCTTCTGGTTCAAAAGAATGCCCATATTTGTACCATTTCCAATAACTTTTATCCAGTTCTCTGGATTGACTCTGGATGAAGTATAGTAGAAATAAATTTAGGAAGAATTATTCGTTCCCACACACCTAAGGTGTGTGGCCTTTATTATGACATGCTTTACCAGTACAGGAGCTGGGTGGAGGCTATAATCATTTTACTGTTTGGTGTGGAACTTGAACATCTAGTAATTTCTAACAATATTTGACTAAGAGTAATCTGTGCTTTTATGATTGCAAGGATGCAAATCGTGAAGAAGATCCTCTCTTCTTTCAGAATCCTTTGTGTACACATATTTGTGCATATATATATATTTGAGTATATATATGCATGAGTACTTGGCCTGTGTAAATAGGAGAGAAAATTGCTTGCTGAGGTCTAACCTTATGTTCTTGGTGTAAATATTCTTGTATGCTCTATTCCTTCATTGTTTTTCTAACAGCTGCCATCTCCTGAAAAGAGAGCACTGGAGCATGAAGGGAGAGGGGAGGAGGGGGAATCTCCCCATGCTGTGTGCAAATGTACCGTAATGGTTTATGTTCATTTTTGGTTCGGTTGTGAACGCAAATCTTGTAACTCTTCACATCTGTTTTGGGCATTTTCATCCAAGGATGTGACAAAACTTTAATGAATAGCTCCTTTTACAGTTAAGTTTTAATAGCCTGGTTTAATTGAGGGGAAACTGATACTCGGGAAGATAAGCACTGAAAGCGACGGGCTGGTTGGGTGACTCCAGTGTTGGATGACTGCATTAAGATACTTATGAGTTGTTTTCAGAGGAGCCACTGTGACTGGGATTTCAGGAGTCTGTATCCTAGATGGCTGGGTCCTGTTTGCTGAAAAGACCACAAATATCTAGTCACCAAGAAGTAGTGGGAAATTCCAAAATTGTTTGACTGCGACAAACTTGGTCAAATCTCAAGTATTTGACAGATCAGAGTGGAACATGGCTCTGTGCATTGAGTACAAATGAGTCTTTCGCTTTCTTTTTGACTCTTTAGTCTTTGTTTTACAGGAGTGAATGAACAAGGTACTCAATTTAACTGACTGCTTACTCTGAGATAGTTTCTTTATTCTTCTCTGCTTCCCTTTTATCAACCCTTTTCTTCTTTTACAGGCTGAAGGTAGGTTTCTGGACAGAGTTAATTTAGGAGTCGCGATGAGGTTTTGGTTAATTGCAGGCCTTAGAAATCTGGACGTCCTGAAAAGTCTCATCTGTCACACTCATTGCTCACTTGATTGTTCTTTGTCAACGCCTTGCGGTTCCTACTGGGATTTTTGATACATAGAATTTGAACTCGCTCATATTTTGCACAGAAAAGTTAGTAAACATTTTGCTAGAAGCTGACAGCAAGGACAACAACACAAATAATCTCCAATCAACAACTTTTACCACAAGTTGGGCAGGAAGCAACACCCATGCTGTGCGTTTACCGCCTGGCCCTCAGACCAGGCACGTGGCCATTTCCAATCACACAGCAATTGATTTTTTTTTTTTAGAGGCAGCAGCTGTGTGTGTGAGTGGGAACCCTGAGATGTGTCTCTGCCTCCTGGTCTGGGTCTCTCTGCCTTTGTTTGCTCACTGGCAGTGCTTACCTTCGGATCATTTCTCTCATCTTGGCGCTGACCTCTTGAGACAGCAGCGATTCATAACACAAGCATCCCAAAAATGTAGAGCTAGGTGTAAAAGTGTATCAGCCGTGTCTGAGGCCTGAATCTTTGCTGGGAGAATTGGTCATTTCTTAGGGGATCAGTGGGATTTGATGGCTTACCTGCCCATCTCTGCTCCATGCACACTGCAGTGCCTGTTTTCATAGGTGGAGAAGACTCCTTCCTGGTGAGTCTTCTCTTTAGGTTTCTATTTATTTATTTAATCTATCTTTGCTCTGGTGCTCCTCTCTGCAGGTACTTCGTACTTTTAGAAACAGAAGCAAACAAGGCGTGTTAGCTACAGCAGATAAAGCAACTGTGTAAATATACAGTGACCACACTTTGAGCCCCTTTGTTGGAACAGCCACTTTATGAGTGATTCCAGTGTTCCTCAGCAACCAGCCTTGGTGCAGGAGTTCTGCTTTTCAGTTCTGCATATGGGCTCACCTTTTTCTTTCTGGCTCAGCTGGAGGAGAAAATGTCTCTGCCCTCTGATTTTTTTTCCTGCTTTCTCACATAAAAAGATTTCCTTGGGATAACCTTATCAGTGACTAGTATTTGTCGATCAGAATTGGACAAAAGGGAGATGCCCATCTTTGTTGTGTTCGCCACTGAACCTGCTAATTCAGTGTGTGGGGATCGTCAGCTGGTTCCTCACTGCAGCTGTAGGCTCACATGCTGGTGCTTCCCAGTTTAGTAGTTTTGCTTTCCAGACTTGCCTTTTTGGTACAGCAGTAAAGGTCTGGCAGAGACAGGAGTCCTGGGTGTAGGCTCTGCTGTGAGGATTTGCATGAATGCAAGAAGCCTGTTACTGATACATCCTTTCCCTTGAATTAAAATCAATGTTCATGACATCAGGAAGCTTTCTTAAATTGTTAATCAGGGTGTGACCACAGGATTCCTGCAGCCTTCCCTGATACCCTCCTGATGTTGTGCCTCTGTCCAGGTCGGCCAGTTGCTGGCGTAAATAGCAGCAGATCAATGTAACCCTTGCCTTGCCCTGCCCTGAGTCAAGAGGGAGACATTGAGAGAGCCCTGGTTTGGCTGTGTGTGAAGCAGAGTGCCACCTTTATTGCCTGCTGGCTCCTGGGACCAAGCCACAGCAGGCTGCACCACAGGCTCCAGCACTCAGGGAAGCTGCTGGGACAGCCGAGACTTCTTCATGTTGGAGCTCCTCAGAGTATCTGGTCTTGCGTGGTGCTTTCGGCAGCCTGGTGCCCTTTCATCTCCTCCACAAGGAATGTGGAAGTGCACCACAGTCACACACATGATAATGTGTGGGTTACCGTTGTTTGCAAGAGCTGCAAATTTTTTGTTGTTCTTTCTCATATAAATACTAGCAGATGTAACCAGCGGTCTCCATGAAAGATTGGCATGAGGAAGGGAGCCTTTGCATTTAAAACGCATCCAAATATATAAGTTCAAATAAACATTTTAACAAGAGGCAGGCCATAAACATTCTTGGGAGAGTGCTCTGTCCTTTAAAGACTGAGCTTTTTTATTTTCCCCATTTTTTTCTCTGACAGATGCCAAAGACAAAAGGAGAATTTCGGTGGTGGCTTGTGCAGCTGGTGTATATGACTGCTTCTCAAACAGGTTGTTTTTCTTTTCCCCAGTGCCAGCCCTTTGGGGAAAACATTGTTCTGTCACTTTCATTTTAGTTTAATGTTCTTTAAAGTTTAATGGTCTTGAAATAGGGAGCGAAAAAGAGTGGAGTGCAGTCTTACGCAGTGGCAGAACTTTTTGTGGAACAGTCGTTACAAAGGATGTGATTCAGGTACCTGTAGGTAACAGTGAGGGAACATTTATATACTTCAAGATATCTAGGGCATACACAGGCTGACAGATGCAGCAACCTCTAGCAGACCTGAGCCTTCTGCAAAGGCCACTGTATCCTGTTGTGTCCCAAAAGGCACTGAACATCTGGGCTCTTGGGGACAAAACATTTTGGGGAGAGCTCTTGGGGCATCTTGGGGACCTGTGGGCAAGCCATTTTTTAAACCTTCTTAATGATTTGCTCTGTAAGAAGAGATGATTTGTTTCATGCTTAGTTTTCCTCAAAAAAGAGTAGGGATGATACCATAATGCATTAGAGTTGCTACCAGAATCGTTTATGTGGATCAGAAGCAAAACAGGCCTTTTCAGTTTCTTCTAGATTTATATACTCTTTGTCCTTCCAGGGAGGGGAAATTAGGTTTGATTTGATTGTTTAAAGTGGTTGGCAGGATTTGCACCTCGTTGCAAATCATAAAATAAATTCTCTTGTGGTTATGTTGCATCTTCTTACTTAGATGGTCTCTGCTGCCATTTAACCAATAAATTCCAGTAACAGCTGACATATTTGAGATAGAGGAGAAAAAAAAAAACCCTTAACATTGAGAGACTTTTACATTGCCTTTTCATTTTGAGTATATCATCTTGATGCAATTGGAGATCATCCAGACAAGCATTAACCCTTTGGGTAGAAGGAAAGATGATGCCATTACCTGTGTCCTTTTCCTACATTTTCATCACATCGCCAGTCTGTGAAATGTCCCTTACCTATGGTTTTGTCTGTGTAACAGACATGATAAAAGAGTTCTGGCTGGGTGTTGCTTCACGTTTTGGTGTGTGTATTTCACCCAGTAAATTCCGTCTACTGGAATGAATAACTTCTGGGAGGCTTCACTGAGATTTACTTAACCTTCTTTGTGTTTTAAATTGCTGTCAAGAAACGTAGTTTCTATGCCTCAAGTACTACGAGCAGCTTTACAAAAAGATAGTAACATCAGTTTCTGCTCCATTTGTTATGTCCTGTCCTTCTGGAATCTTGGGAGTTGGGGGTGAGGAACAGATGGGGAGACCATCTCTTCTGCAGAAGCGTGGGTGAAGGAACACTTGCCTCTGTGAGCGGCCACATTTCTTGGCCACTTCCTGAAGAGGAGCTGCCAGTCCCCACCGTACCTCCAGCGAGCAAGCAGAGCCCTCAGTAAACACACCGGCTCCCTCCGTGCAAAGGTATGCAATGAGGGGAGACCTGAGCTGAGCTGAATCAAACATCAGACCTCCCCAGCCATGCACTGCTTCCCTCATTCCTGTCCCCTCTTCCAGGAAACCAAGGCTGCCTCTGTTTGTCCGCACCCTCATCACACAGTCAAAAAGCCCTGGGCTTCAGTTTCCACTTCAAAGGCGGTGTTGGCTGCTGTGTTGGAGATGGAGCCTGATAATTTTGGTTATGAGTGGCTGGTATGTTCCTCCGGCTGGAATTACTGCTGGCGGAGGCGCTCCGCAGGCAGCCTTGCCGGGTGAGGTCATCGGCGTGCAGCGAGGGCAGAGGGCTGGAAAAAAGGTTTCCTTGCAGTGCTCTGCCCTTGTGGTGAGACCACCTCTAAGAGATCCCGTGCCAGTCATTTCTGGGTTTCTCCACAGATGCTCTTTGAAAAGGTGCCAGCTGCTGCCAACTGTGATGGTGGTTTTCGTGCTGTGCCTACTAGTAATTGAAATCAGGGAAACCTGTGGGATCTGGTTCTATAAGGAGAGAAAAGACGAAATGTGTATGTTGCATTACACTACTTGCCACCATAAAGCCAATAGTTTGTGTGTATCTTTCAAGAGAAAGCATTTGGCCCAGTCTAACTGCTACGTGCAACCATATTTTTAGATTTACAGCGAGGTAGCACTGGAAGAAACCGACAGCTTGGGGTTTAGGTTTTGGGTGTTGTGTGCAGTGGCTTGTGCAATCGTACAGCTACTCAGAGGATCCCTTGAAGTGTAACTGTGCTTGCTCATTCAGTGGTTAGAGTACAGGAAGTTTGTGTTGGTGTGTGTGCTGTTTTTTTTTTAAAGGTTTTGGTAAAGTAATAGATAGGTCATAGGAAATGACGTGGCTTCTGGCTAATCCCTGGATTTGTCCTCTGCTTTCTTCTAAAATGTAGCATTTACTTTAAAAAGCTGTTAGGCAGCTATATAAATCAAAGTGCAAATGTCTGTCTTACATGTTGGAATCAAACCCACCCTGTCTTATTTTGAACCTTTGAGAAAAGTGATGTAGAGTTTTAATTACACTTTCCAGCCATGTAGATTGCAGAGCTAATTGTATACATCGGCATTGTCTGACCTAGTTCTGCTACCGTGCCTTTCATCCATGGATCTCCAAGTGCCTTGCAAAGAAAATTCCTTCATATTAGGAGATGGGGAACCTGGGACACAGAGAAACAAAGCAAATATCCAGCCTGACAGTGACTGAACCCCAAGGGGAAGTAAGGGTTTCTGAATCACTGTGGGCTTACCTTCTGTAGAAGTGCCTCCCATTGCTGACTACTTGCCTATCCTTGCTCTACACGCTGCGTAACTGCATACCCATCCTTTTCTAGAAGATTTGTCTTGCATTTCTTGTCCTAACTGAATGGATGTTGTACGTAAATTCCTTTCAGATTTTGTTATAATTTTGTTCCGGAGTTTGCTGTTGCATGTAAGTTACGCTTGTGTTTTCCGTTGGTTTTTATATTTCCTTTGATGCCTGTGACACCTCCCATTTTCTCTAGGGCTGGCAGTAGAATAGTAGGGAAACAGAGAGTCATGCTGCATTTCATTTTTGGCCTCTTTTTTTCAAAATTGATTGGTGAAATATTGGTTTTGCTGACATACAGATCTGTGACGTAGGTAAATAATCCCACATATGGCTTGCCAAGGCTTTGCTTGTCTACATGGAGGGTGGTTTTTACTGTTTTTCAACGTGTAAGCTGATCTTTTCTCTGAAATTGAAATGAAAAGGTAGCTTTCTGATAGGGATCAGTGGCAGTTGCACATTGCTCTGAAATGTATCTGTTTTAGATCTGATGAAAGATGTTTGCTTATCTGCTTCCAGAATCAGATGTTTCTGTTTATCTACAGAGCTGGAGTGTCAACAGTACAGACTCCCACTACTACACATCCCATCCCTTGTTTACTGGGGGCAGCCTGTGAGGTCAGAGGTCCTTCAACACTCCTGACCCAGTTTTTCCTTTGGCCTTCATTCTGACTTTGCTCATGTCAGTCCATGCTGAGCGTGGTTGTGCTGGGCAGTGGTTTTCACCAGGCTCTTTCCTACAGAAGAAGCTTTGCTTTCTATTTGCCGTGTTCCAAGATTTTAGAATAAAGAAATTAAGCGGGATAGACAGGGAGATTTTGAAGCTGAATGACGTTGCTTTCCTTCTGTTCATTGATAACCAGCTGTCACTTTGCAAAGCCCCAGTGCTGTGTTCATAACAAGAGATTTCAGATCAAGAGCAGGAGTGTGATGCTGTCCCCTTGCCTAGGGGACATGTTCCTCCTGTATCGATCCACTTGATGTAATTCACAGTGATACATCCTTCATGCTCTCTCTGTGTGAAGCACCCACAGTCAGTACTGATAGGCATGTTGGTGCTTGGGATGTGCATCTTCTGTGGTCCCAGGGTGTTGCCTGTGCTTCACCAAAAGCCAATACCAGTACAATTTATGGACTGACTGCTGTTGAGTTAAATTAACTATTAGCATTGTTTCAACGAATTTGCATTTAAAACTGGTCAAAACAAGGGGTTCTGCTTGCTGGCATGAGTGGCCTACAGGAATATTGGCAGCACTGGTGTGCAGGGTGTGTGTGTGAGCTGGCTGCCCTGTGTTCAGGATAGTGCTGGTATCTGCACCTTACTACCCTGGCTGTGCTGTGGCAGCATCCCAGGAGCCTTTGTGATTTATTAGGAAATGTTCTCTTTGCTGGTAAGGAGACAGTGTTAGTTGGGAAACTTAAGGTTGGTTTTGCCTGCAAGGCTGTGGAAGTTGCAGGCTGGATGGTTGCTTTGTAAAACTGGCACATAGTGTAAGCTTGTACCATACCACGTTGTGAGTGGTTTGTCCTTGCTTTTGCCAAGTTAATTTAGGCAGTTTAAGAAAACAAACTAAGCTCAGTTGTTGCGTGCTACTTTGCAGTAAGGCATCTTATGTGTGAGATGATTTTAGTTTGACAGATTCTTCAAGTTCGGGGCTGTGCCTTTTTCGCTACTCTACAGAAAATGAAGTGAAGCAGCTAGTTCTCTTGGGGTGGCAAATGGGTTTGGGTCATTCTTTTTTATTTGACATACTCGGTTTCCTTTGACCAAGAATAGAAGTAACTATTTGAAGACAGAAGGCAGATTCTGAGTCTGAGATACTTCAAAATGAACTAAGCAAGAAATTCTGCAGGTAGACAGTGATACATTACCAGGCCTAAGGCACGGCCTAAAGGAAGATGTATGAAACCTAGAAACCCTCAAGAGCCTTAAAGGTCAAAGCAGCCTGTTAAAATCAGCAGAATAGATTGCTGGAAGCTGGGGCAAAGCTGCCAGAACACGCTGGTCGGCTTCAGCAGCTGGTGAGCTCGTCTCCCTTGTCGTACAATTAAAACAGTTCTGCTTTTTCAGTTTCGATTGTTTGGAAGGTCTGCCTCCCTCCCTGGGATGAGTTTAGCTGCAGATGTTAGTGAGATTACAGTAGCACTCTCAGTGCCTTCACTGCCAGGGCGCTTGCTGGAGTCACCCTTGCTGAGCCCTGGTCAGGGAGCACAGCTTGGAGCACGCAGGGTCAGCCTTTATCTTCCCTGCATGGCTGGCCAAAGACCAGGCTTTAAACGCCAAACCTGCAGTCGGAGGCTTGCTCGCCGCAGATTTGTCTCTGCTTTCTCAGGGAATAAGGAGCAGAAAGTCCAGTTGCTGACGTCTTTCAGCTTCTGCTGAAGCAATTAGGGAGTGCTCGAGGCAGGGTTCAGCTCTCCCCTCGCCGGGCCTGGAAGGCCGTGTGAGGGAGGAAGCTCTGGGCTTGAAAGTGGTTTCATAATCTTCGGTGGGAAGGCAGAGCACGTCACTGCGGAGAAACGGCTCCGAAAGCCGCGCTATGCAGCGCTGATACGGGCAGTAAATACAAGTCTCCCTCCACTCTTGGCTGCTTCGTTGGCCAAGGAGCTGATACTGCTGGAATGTGGAGACTTGGTGGGTGTGTGAAACGTATGGGATTTCTCCCCAGAGAGGGATTGCCTGTGGGGCTGAGCGGTGGCCAGAGTCCCTGGCTGTTGCGCTGTGACAGCTGTCTCCTCTTCAGGAGGCTCTCTCTGGGCAGTGGTACCTGTTCCCTGCACCTGAGCTTGCTGAGAAATCAAAAGCTGAATGAACAGAGTCAGCTGCTCTAAACACCCCGAACACAGAGGGTCTCTTGTCCCCAACCAGAGTGTCAACCACGTAGGCATCATCTGCTGTTCAGGCTTTGTCTCATATTCGGTGGATAATGAAAAAACTCATCTTGCCTTCAGGAGATGGATTGAAGCTATGTATAGAAATTATCAGACTTCTTTTTTTATCCCCCTCAACATAAGAACTGGGAAAAAGCAGTTCTTTCTGATTATGTATTATTATGTATTTGGTTATGTTATATGGGGTTTTTTTGGTTATGTGATCCTTATCTAAGCTTTTTTCTTTGTAGTTTGGAGTCTCCAACATACATGTGTCGTTAGAGCTTACAGTCCAAAACTTAACATTATGCTGCCTGCTGTCATTGCTTTTGTGATAGCACAAAAAGATGAGGAATAAGAATGAATGTTAGTGAATCAAAGTAGTAAAGAGAAGATACTACTCCTTAGAATGATTTGTGTCATTTGTAAAAAGACAATTTTTCCCTGAGGCTGAAAAGGAGAAATAGATATCAGAATTCAGAAAAAAAAGCTTTTATTTAACAAAAATAAAGCTACTGTTTAAGTGTTAGTTTTAAATGGGAAGCAAAGCATGAAACCACAGGCAATTTGTGTGTGTGCAGTGTTGCAAAAGACACAAAAGACACTGCCAAGCACAGCAAACCTGAGCTTGAGAGGCGAGTGTTCAGAAAGGGTGTCCAGAAGTGCACAGCAAAATCTGAAAAGAATGCTGTGCTTTTCTCCTTGTTCTTTTTAAGCATGCAGAGAGTGGCTGTGAAACTCCCCTTGTGTGTATTTAAGGTCACTATCTCAAACTCACACCATTCTGGTTAGAAGCGGGAGCATTTGCTGGAACACATTCAGAGAGCCCAGATCCTGACTGGGTGTTGCTGAAATTTCCATGCTGATTTTTAAATAGCTGCTCATCTGCACAAATTAAGTTCTGTTGTTACTTGTCCTTTGACATTGTAGACATCAAACTTCAAAGGCTTTCTTGACTGCCAGATAAAATACTGGCATCCTCTAATTTCTAATAGTTGCTAAAATGAAAGAGTGCTGCAGGTTTTGAGCTGGAAGGAGTAAGTCGTGATCATGTTGGAATACATCTGGAATGAGAAATCTCATTTGCTCTTTGAGAATAATTTACAAAGAATTTGAGTGGAGCAGGAAAGATGACTTGAGTTGTCTGTTTTCAGTATTGAAATAAATGGCTCATAATTGAAGAAGGAGCCTGATTCTGCCGACACATAATTTGTTATTTTTATAATTTGTTATTTAGCATTATAGAAACACATTGTTTTCACAGAAAGGGATTAAAACATCCAGAAAGAAACCATTTTCAATTCTGCTCCTTCTCACCACATGGTGGTTTTACTCTCTTAGGTTTCTGTGAATATGAGCTATGCACAAATTATGAAGTGCAGCATTGTAGAATGAGAGCACAAAAGACCTGCCATAACGTTTGCCAGATCAGTGCTTTCAGTTTTTCAGTCTTCTTGCCCTATTCAGAAATTTAAGGCTTATATTTGAACAGTGGCTGTGGAAAGTTGTCCTAGATTTCCTTCTTCCTGTAGTAGAGATACTGTTGCATGTTTTGAAGAACTCTTGCCAGCATCTGAGAAGATGTAATTTCTGATCAGTCTCACTGGGTTTGCAAATTTACTGTTCTGTTTGCTAGGGATTTTGCTAGGAAAAAAAAGAACAACACGGCAATGTTTTTATTTGACTGGGGGAGGGGTTGTGCTTTTTTCAGCCTCTGCTTTTACCATTTCTGATGGGTGGTGGTAAACTCATCTCTAAATATTGTTTCAGATAAACAGTAGTGGAAGAAGATACTTGTAAAAACCAACAGGTTCCCTTAGTAAGCTTTCATATTCTGAGAACTGCAGAGCTTTGGTGAGAGCAGCAGAGTGACTGTGTCCCCCCAGCTGTGATTGCCATTAGCTATGGGTCCCTGGTGCATTATACAGCACTAATTAATACTAAAAAGCAAACAAAACAAAAAAAACCCATGCAAAAAACCTTCTAAGAAAAACCTGTAATGTTTCTATAGGGTGTTTCTAAGAGTTTATGAAGCACAGACTTCAGCATGGGTTAGTTTTGTCTCAGGCACTCCAGTGAATCTGGGTTCTGGGGAGAGGGCAGGACTCCCGTGAACACTGGGAGAGATGATTGCTGCTGCTGCTGTCTGCCAGTTCTGTAAGCCCCATTTTAAATTCTGCTTAAACCCACTTGATGTCAACACTTTGAGATCCTGCATTCTCAAAGCTTTTTCTGTTAGAATCAAAACATGAGTACAGAGGAACCTGTGCCTGGGTGGTAACACTGAATGTTAGCACGATGTGCATGAGCCTGGCCAGATGAGCAAGTTAGAGAAGAAGTGCAGACATGAATGTCTGTTTTCTGGGCAGTGAACTGTCTGGGTTTGGCCCCAGTGTCATGCTGAAATGCCAGGACTGGAATACAGTACAGAAACCAGGACACTTGATTTGAGTCTTTGTGTTTGATTCACTGGGAGCTGGGTTTTCCTGGGCTTAATTTGATTGCTTATGGGAACTGGGGAAGCAAAGCCTCAGATTTATACAATTCTCAGGTTTCATGTATGTTTTAAGTGATATCCCTAAAGCGTTTTGGGGCCATTTGGAAGAAAAAGGAAAAGATGCAGGACTGTGTACTTCTTATTTTCCATAATGCATATGGTTGTACTAGATTTACTTTAGTATTGGCATAACTCACAGGGACATCTTTTAGCCTCTTGAATTCTCTCTGTAGTCTGAATTCACATCTTTGATGCTTTCCTTTGTGGAGAGCATTGGACTTGGTTATAGGTCAAGACAAAAGTGTCACCTTTTGATTAGTCACATAGAGCATCACCTGAATCATCTCCATCCTCAGCCTGGTTCAGTTTCAGCCGTCCTAAAGCCATGCTGATGGTTCAGCTGCTGATTTCTGTCTCCAGATAATGTCAGTCCATATTAATGAATATCATTCATTGATTAAAATGGTTCATGAGATGAATGGGGTTTCAAGGAGTCCAAACTTCAAGTATAATGACAGAGAAGCTGCTGATCATCTGTGTCTGACAGGGCTGGAGTAATTTCTGGGAATGGTCTGATAACTTGCATCCAAGATTCCTGTAAAACTGTCATTTTGAAGGCATTTTAATTAGATGTTGTGGAGACCAATTGTGTGATGTGGATTATTAGGGAGAAAAGTAAATTCCATAGAGCTTTGGTCACTGTGGGTTTTCTTTTTTTCCCTAGACCTTCAGCACCTCTGAACTGCAGATGCTCAGAGCAGGTTTGAATGCTGTTAAGAGGACCAATAGAGTCAAGGGTTGTATTCATCATGCAGCAACTAGTGAAATGGATGAATTTTTGTGGCTGTGTTAACATTATTTGGCCTTAAACGTTATCTGGCACCAGAAGTGTCATCTTCAGCTCTTCGCATCCAACATTTTAATGGTCTGCCATGGCTATTTATGCTTTTGTGTGTTGATGGACAGTTCTCCTAACGTGCCTTGTCAATAGCTCTGTTTATTTGTGGCAGTCTTGCAAGCCTGTGCTACTTCGTTCTCAGCAAGGACAATACAGTTGCCATTCTTCTTTGTCCTAGGATGATTTTTTCCTGCTAGGAAAACTGAATGGGTGCAGCATTAGTCAGGGACCGTAGTTTTTAACGCCTGAGAAGAAACATTGTGATTGTCTAGTCTGACGTCTTCAAAACCTCATCCAACAAGTTTGGCATTGACTTGTAATTTGCAGCTCACAAGCTTTTCATTCTGTTCATGAATGTGTGAGGGAATGAATGACAAGTTTAGGGGCTGAATCTCAGTTCTTTACTCATATGATGAAGGTTGTTGCAGCCACTGGTTGCTTGTCTCAAAATGTGTCTGTAGTACCTGGGCTTCTAAATTAAGTGCACCAAGAGTTTTCCTAATGACTTGCCTAAGGTGCTCTTAGTTACTGAAGGACAGAGTTATGTTTCCCTTTCTTCACGCAAATAAAACCTAGTGCAGCTACTGAAATAACCAATTTGATTCTTCATGATGAAGCCTTTGTTCTTGAAAGTACCAGGACTTGTATTCATCCTGAAGACAGTTCTCTCTCTGCAGTGTTGTTGACTGGTGTGCATCTGCAGCTGTATATTTAGAGCCGGATGTAATATTTCTGGAGACAATAATATCCTTAATCTAGTGCTAGATTACTGCCAGGATTAGATGTGAGGGCTGTGTTTAAGAAGTGCTGTTAGAATTCGGTGGTATCTACACTGCATCTGCTGCCACCGAGGCACTGCTGCTGCATCGCTGCCTCTTGCAGGGGTCACAGCATCAGGCTGGAACATTGTGTTTCCAGCTCCGTGTCATAAACTCCCAAATGAACAATATACTGGAAAGAAATGGAAAAAAAAATTCATAAAAATATTAATAAAAATAAAAGAATGGGGGGGGCTGATGACAAGGTGTATCTTCCTTGTAAGCGGGTGTGTAGAGACAGTGAGCTTAGATGAGATAAAAAAGAAAATGGGAGCCAAGACAAGAATTTCAGAGGTGTGGTTTGTCTGGCACCGGGGTTTGTGGCTGAGCTCGTAATGCTCTGATATGCACCAGATACGCTCGTAAGCAGTTGCACCTTTGAAAATAAGACGCTCCTTCTTCGTGCCTAATCCTTGCATCACAGGAATGGCTCCAAATGCAGAGTAGAGCCTTTGATCTGTGCTTCGAGAGTAGTACTGGCAGAAAATGGTTCGGATTGGCTGCGAAGGTGTTAGGATGTGGGTCAAACTGAAACTTTCTATCAGTACTTTGTGTCTGAGTCTGATTCTTTTTTTTTTTTTGCTTTCCAAAAAACGAGATTTGAGGTTAAGGTTCTGAATTTAAATCTGAAGCATTTTCCTCAGTTGTTCTCTGAACTTTTGAGTTGGATTTGGTGATCCAAACTCTTGAAAATGCTGGAATATTTGGAAATCATCTGCTGTGCTGTTTACGGTGTTGAATTCGGTTTTGGTTTCTGTTTTATTCATTTCCAGTAAGACCTGGTAATTTGTTGCAAGAAAACAAGAACAGAATCTGATTTGATATTCAAAGATATATGTTTTAAAATTACACATTTTTCAGAAGCAGAAAGCAAAAAGGTCTTTCTCAGCAGGATAGAGAAAAAGACAGGTTACTTTATTTTGCAAGCTTTGTATTTCCTTTCCAATAATAATAATTCTTCCCTAAAATGACTTGATAACATCTAGTTGAACCTTGCTGAGCACTTGGGCCTTTTTCAGAGGTTAAACATGGATGCCATGCCTTATTTTAGGGGGCTTTATATTTATTTGGCCTGTTACTTTGTCTCTGGGGAAGTTAATAAACAAATCTCTTTATAAAGCATTCTTCTGTAAAAGGTATCTGGAAAGATATAAGTAGGAAAATGACGCTAATTATTCTTGATGTTCAGCCCTTCATACTAATCCTGCTCAGGTTGTTTTGCTAGTAAGCCACATTTTTCAACATAAGGGTGCCATGAGGTTCTGTTAGTGCTGTAGTAACATGTAGCCAAGGCAATTCCCAGGTCACTGCTGAGACTGTGAGCTGTGCAGCAGTGGTGTCATACAGTGACACGGTGGCATTTGTGGATTTTAATTACACAGAGGAGGGCAGGAACGCTTACCCCTTTTTTCCATTCCTGCTTTGAGTAAAGCTGATGCAAGCAGTAGTGGGCAAAACTCAGGATGTGTGTTCAGGTGTAGAGTTCAAGCGTACACGTAATTTGGAAGCTTTTGTATTCTGCTGAAACCAAAACACCACTGAGGGGAAGCGACTCATGTTTTCGTCAGTGTTTAGAGTCCACATCATGCTGTAAGTCTGTGATGGATTGAATTCAGATTTGACATTAAATGCTAACATGCTTCAGTAGTATTGGCTTTCTGTTAGCTTTCTCTTGGAAAATCTGTGGCCATCTTGACTCTGGGCAAGCAGTTCACTAATAACCATTCAGATTTCCTTGGTGGAAATTTTTTAGGCTAATAGTAGTAAATGTTCATCAAGGTCAAAGCTCTGAACAAGTTCCTCCCTGAATGGAAAACTCAGTCCACAAAATTGTTTGCATTATTAAAGGTTTTATAGAAGTGAGGTATTTCCTTTAGAGATAGTAAATAAATTAATACAATAATCCTGATAGAAGACAAGGATGTTGCTGCAGGATTATGCACAGGAAAGCAGACATGAAAATGTAATTGAGCTTGAAAACCAAAACATAATTGCCAAGGGTGGGAGTGAAACTTGCAGCCATTGTGCTGACACAACCTGAAAGTTCAGCTTGTCTAAAAGGCTGGAATTTTTTTAAAACAGATTTTTGATGTGAAACTGGAAGAGGGGCGGGGGGCAGTCGACCTAATCCAGTATGCAAAGATGCTGTTTTGGGAGGGTGTTTTTTCACTAAATGTGTAACTCACAAGTGTATAAGCCATCTCTGTGTTGGTGGATTGTGTACTACACAATTTTTCCCAATAGCTTTGTGGCTTTATGATCTGGGAATATACAAAAGGCCAAGTAGGCAGAGGAAATCCAGAAAGCTGATTTTTTCCTGGGAAGCACTTGTATTGCTTTTCACCTTCAGATGTGCATCACTAGCTGCTGGCCGTGTAAATAACTGGGTTTTTCCAAAATTGCATTGCCCAGAGACACATCTGGATAGTCTGGTGTGTTGTGGGAGCCCCTGGCTCGTCTGTCACGCAGTAGCAGCGAGGGCAGGTACATCTGTTTCTTTGCCCACGCGTGAGCCCCGTGTCAGAGCATGCAGAGGAAACCAGTGAGTGTGCCTTGTTGAGGGCTGAATCATCCTGTTGGAACAGAAAATGCTGTTGGAGGACTAAGGTGGCTTAGTTTTCCAAAGCACACTGTGAGACAGAAGAGCAGAGCCTGCTGCATTAGCCTCTGATAAACAGGGCTTCTCTGGGAGGCATCTCTTCAGAGCTGTGTGCACCGGGATCCCTGGGGGAGCTACTGCAATTCCTTGGAATTCTTCTCCAGCCTTTCGGGAGCCACCCAGATGAAAGGGCTTGCCAGTTTCGCAGTGCCTAATTGTAGGGCTGTTCTCTGTTCTGCTTTTCAAAGTGTGTCTGTGGAGATGATGATAAGGACACCTTTCTTGAAAAAGGAACTTGCTAGACTAATAAATGTTGTATTGAAACAAAAAATTTGCGAGTTGGGTAGGCCAGTTTCATACCACTTAATTCTCCATGAGCACAGTGTTTTTGTGATTTTAGCTAAATGTTTAATTTTTTTTCCCTTAAACCAAAGGGGAAGTGTCACTTTCCTTTGTGTAGTATCCTTTGCATTGCATCCTTTTGCACAGTAAGAGACCCTAAAGAGGTAATTTAGGTTCTAACTGGTGTTCTGTGTCCTCTCCATTATGCATTTCTCAGTCAACTAACACTTTTCTCCAGTATTTACTCTGATATTTCACTGCAGTTGCCCTCTCCTCCATTCCCTCACCGTCTCCCTTCCACGGAGGCATTGCACATACCTCAGTCAGCTCTGTTTAAATAGCAGCACTCCCTCCCAGTGCAAACAGGCAGTCAGATGTTAAACACTGAGAGAGACCAGCAGTGCAGGAGGTGCCGGGTGGTTCCAGGCTCTGCAGGAGAGTTCCTGCTGGAGGGAAGGAAAGGGCACTTTCCATCCGTGTCATTCTGTAGTGCTGAGAGACACAGAACCAGGAGGAAATCGCTGCTGCAGGCGTGAGAGATGAGTCTCACGTAAAATTAAGCAGACCTGTCCAAGTTATTGCAGAAGGTAAGGCAGGTCAGACAAAGCACTGTCACTTTAAGCACGTTTTCCCACCTCCTCCTGTAGCAGAAGGTGATTCCAAATGGCTCTGACTCATCCCCAGGAGGTGCCTGTTGGTTTTTTTTCTTAATAACAGTGCGAGTTTAGCGAGACTGTCATTAGCAGGATATCTATAGCTTTTTTGAAGGCTCTGCTACGTGTCCTTTCTCTTCTCTTTGTACAGCACAGAACTGTGTTAATATTTTTCCTGGGAACTCCAGACCTGTTCATATTTTCTCCAAAAATGATGAGATAGAGCATTCCTTATTGGGAATTCAGAAGTTTAGTTGGGTTACTGCACTCCCTGTTCTGTACTTGTTCATCAGATTGAGATTGGATGTGGTGTCCTGGGAACTGCAGGGTTAAAGGTGCATTAAAAGGAAAAATTTGTTAATGGAAATTGTTTGACTATTATAGTGTCTAAGGGATTCACTGCTCTACAGGTAAAGGGCATGGGCATGATAAGTAATGTTGGAGAATGCTTCTTTAAATGAAAAACAGAATTAATGTGTATTGTCTTTATGCTGTGTTTAGTTTTGCAACAATTAAATTTCTTGTAAATAAATTGTAGTAAGAAATGAGCTGGTATGAGCATTGAGGAGGTGGTGAGAACTGTCATTATTGCAGAGTCCATGATTCACATTCTGTATTTCTAATGGAATATGAGATACTGGGTAGCTCAGCTTCTTACAAATTCAGTAATTTACACTTGGATGGCTTTTCAGGTTTGACTTCAGATTCATGGGTGACAGAGGTGAATGTGTCGCTTCCCTCACAGCTGCCTTCAGCCTTTTTGGTTTGTAAAACCCTAAAATTTTCCATGGGTGCAGTAGATCCTTGCACAGCAGGTACGATCCTACTGATAACAAATGTGGTTTCTCTCTTCACCTTTAGTTGACCTAAGAGAGATAGTGAACAGCAGGCCTTTGGGGATCTGCAAACCAGAAGTAAAAACCACTGCAAGTGCAAGGATGATCTGCAGTAGGAATATGCTCTTGCCAGTACCTAAACCAGTTCTGAAAACCCAACTGCACAGAGGTCTCCTGTTCACAGTACACACCAGTTTCCAGTTATTCAACAGACTGATTATCCAGGTGCCACCTTTGTATTTGAAACCAGCTGATGACCTTTCATTCCCAGCTCTCAGGGCTGCCCCTGGTTAAAGTAGGCATTAAAGGGTGGCTTTAATCTAACATACTTGTGTCTGCTTGGACTGAAATCCTCACATGCAGCCCTCTCTCCTCTCTCTGATTTAGCAGCACTTGATGCATTTCATGGAGTGTGACACAGCTGATTTGTTGAAAGAGAATTGATGATAGAGAGCAGCCTTGAACAAGGATGCAGTTTTGTTTTCTGTTAAATCATCGTTGCTATAGTGACCTAAGATCTGTGTAGCACTCAGTAGGTATATCATATTCTGGGCAAAAGTTAGGGATTTTTCAATATTCCTCTAACAACTGCTTTACAGGAGTAGGTGTGTCTTTCTGCAAGTCTTTCTTGTCTTAGTCTTTCTTGTCTTTCTCTTCTTAGTCTTTCTGCAAGAAGTCCCTGGTTCTCTTATTGCTGCTCCTGTGAGTACCTGCTGTATTTTGGTTATTGGTGTCCCTTCCTTGCTGAAGTAATTTCAAGGAAGTTGGATAAATAATATACCCATCTTGTCAAGGTTGTGGAGTATTTCTTCCCAAAAGAGAGTTTAATGGACTGCAGTGATAAATGCAAAAATACAGAGAACATGAGCCCTGCTAGGGAGTGGTCGTTCTTATGAATCGGTGACCCAGTTTTGGAGGAGGAGGAGGAGGAGGATGTTTTTGAAGCTGATTCACATGGTTGGAGTCAGGAAGTCTGAGCTCTTCTCCCACATCTCTCAGGCTTCTCATGTTCCCTCAGGTATGATCAAGAGCGTGATGCCGCTACCAGCTTAACTGAGATTTTCTTCTTCTCGACTGGACAGTGGGGGATAGTTATTCTGCACTTTGAGATCTTCACGTTCATTGGGAGGTGTTGAAGTCTGCAGTGCATGCTTGGAGAGTTGCTGCTCCAAGCAGAGATGCTGCTCCAAGCAGAGATGCTGCTCCAAGCAGAGATGCTCCACCTCGCAGGGGAGTCAGGCCAGTGTCCGTGAAAGTCTCACTGGGTCTGGCACGCTGTGTTAAACACAGCTCCTCCCTTCCCACTCCTGATTTCTGGCCTGAGACCAATTCCTGCCCCTTGGCAATGATCTGGAAGGTTTGGCCACTAGCTCAGTCAGCCTCCAGCTCTGCAGTGGGGCAGGTGCACCTGGCAGCACGTCCTCATCCCTGTTAGCAGAGGTCTGAAAGCAGGAGACAAGGTTTCTTAGACAGGCTTGACCTAGAGCTCTTTGGACACCAGCATTGCAACCAATTTAACATTCAGTGCTACTGGAAGTCTCAGGGGAATTCCCTTTGCATGTTAAGCTAGCCAGAGAGAAAGGGTTGATTTCTTACAGGCTGCTTAGAGAGGGTCATCTTGATAATGGGCACCTCTGGAAAGTCTCCAAGATATGTGTCTCATTTTACTCCCAGAAATTCAAATAAGTGAACCTTCAGAAGTGCTCCTTCACCTGGGTTTGACAGTAAAAGAGAAGAATGTCCTTGTTAAAAAAAAAAAAAATCTATATGAATTTCAGCTAAATAATACATTTTTCCTGCTTATTTGAGTCTCCTGTCATGGTACATTTTCCATTATATGACCTTATTTTCCCTTTTTCTTAATAATGAACTTCTGTTCTGTGCTTTTAACTTGCCTCAGATCTGAATTAATTTGAAGTTCTTCCCACTGCTGGTGTCTGCCGCACAGGTTTTACATATTTTAAGCTCATATGTCCTAATGTTGAGACCAGTTTTTTCTTGTCAGCTCTTTGATGGACAGTTTTGGCCTGTCCCTTTGCTAAAGCTCCACAGAACTGATATTTCAGCCCCACTGCAGATTGGAAGGGTTTTTTTCTGCACAGTGTGGGGTAAGCTGTTTCTTCCTGGCAGCTCTTATATTTTTATCAGTTTTGTAAGTTTAATTAATGCAACAGCCTCCAGTCTTGGTTGTCTTAAATATTTAGAGGAAGGAAAGAGATTTATGCACATTTTTGCTGCTGAGCTAGATTTGGTTGAACTTCTGTTGGATTTCTGAGTTAAGATTCCCAGCTGGTCTAAATCAGTGAAGTTGCACTGATTTACTTCGGATGATCAGCTCTGTGGAGGATCTGGTCTTCCTCAGTTAAATCTTGTCACTTACTGAACCTGAGCTGCTTTTGCACTGAGCGTATGACAGTTGCTGCTGTATTTTTGTCTAGAGAATGTGGGATATATTTCTTCTGTCTTTTATCTCTGTGTAGCTGTAAAGAAAGACAGGTGTGTGTGTGTGTGTGTGTACATTTATACACACACAGACATGCATGGATGTTTATACACAGAGTCACCCACACACAGAGAATTGTGCTGGAAAACCCCCTCCCTCTTTTTCCTGTCATCACTACTGAACTAATACACCCTAGACTTTGACTGATTTGGAACCTCACCGAAGATTTGGGTCACAGTGTCCAAATTTGTTTCCATGTACCAAAAAATTTTAAACCCAGCTAACCAAAACCCCTCCAAGCATTGATACCCAACTTGGAGATACTGAGGAACAATGCAGCTCCAAGCAGAAATAATTTAGATTGGCATCATGGGGAGACCCCATGGCTCCTTGGATTGAGCACCCATTTCACTACACAGAGCAGGTGAAATCTTTTCCTGTGCTCCAACACATGAAAACACCTACTTACCTGCAGAGCTGGGGAGGGAATGGTGGTGATGGGCAGGCCAGGAGTCTGGAAAGTCTGATGGGTTAGATGAGAATGTTGTTCCAAGAAAGCTCAGAAGTGTCTTAGTGTAGTTTTGGGGCAGAGTTGGGTGTCTCCTTGCTGTTAGTCTTTTTGTCTGTTTTGTTATCAGGTTAATCTCTGCGAGATTAACATTGACTCTCTCAAGTCATTGTGACAAGTGAGCGTGGCAGTAAATTCTTCCATGTCAAGAAAAAGACAAATTGTACTGTACTGCATATTGTGGCATAGTACTACTAGTTGCTGAACTTGATAAATGTCTTCTGATAGGTTCTGTAGTTAATGAACAAAGATGTTATTTGCCCTTATCTGAAATAGCTGTATTGCAGGGACGTTCTCTGAAGCCGTGGATGTCTTCTAACAGAGATTTATTTCAAATCAGCCATTGTTTTCAGCAGTTTCAGAGTCCATTACCCTTCAGTATCAACTGAATAGTCTCCACCCCCATCAAAGTTTTGAGAGCAATCAGCTCTTCCCACGTGTTATTCAGCAGGTCTGAATCTTATTTGGGTATGGAAAACGTCTATGTAACAGAGCACGCTCAGCATCCTGGGCTACAGCAGGAGCATGCCTCATTCCTGAGAGCAGCCAAGAGAGAAATAAGCACCTGACAGCACAAGAGAAAGGGTCTGGAATAGCCCAGTTTCCCCCCACCATCTGGAGTATTTAATTGGGAAAATCATTCTTCGTTGTTGTTGTGTTGGTGGGAGTTGTCAGTCTAAATATGTTTTAATGCAAATAACCATCTCTATTTGTAGAAGTCATCTTTTCTAGATGCTTTCTTTGGAAAATATGCAGCTGAAGATTTAGTGCATTATTATATGAGTAAGTGCATACAAGCCTCATATTAACAATGGACGTCATGTTTATTCTTTCCCTTTTAGAATTTCCCATGGAAACAAGTGGGCAGATTTTTGCATTATTGAGTAGTTTGCTGCTGCCGACTTTTCGCAGAAACACAAGAGAAAACCAGGCTTACGCAGGAGCCTACAGTTTTGGGACCACTGGATTCCCCTGAGATTTAATTTGTAGTAGGTTTTGGTGTGTGCCTATTCTGGTGCAAAGTTTCAGAGCTGTATGATTAGTAAGTCTTTATGGAACTGAAAAAAGACCAAGTTCTCGCTGAGGTTAAAACATACCTGATTTCCCAGCAGAGAAGTTGCGTGTTTCATTAGGGGGCTAAACGCTAATGTGAAGAGAAAAAGGTTTCCTTGTGGGGTTTTTGTTTGTTGTAATAAATTGCATTTTTGTTTATGAATCTCTTACAGTTTTTTAGAACATGTTCAACAGCAAACAGCCAGAAGTTCAAACTGTAACTGTAAATCTGTAAGCTGACATACGTAGATTCTCTGGCCAAAGTTTCCTAAATCGGGATTTATTTTGTAGAGTGAGGGAGAAAAGTCCATTATCTTGCTTCATTTCATAGATTTCAGACTTTGCCAGGAAATATAAATCTCCTTTCAAAAATGACAACTATAAAAATAAGAGTTACTATTTTCTTAAATAAAGGCAGTTTCAACTGAACTTAACATACTGCTGCCGACGATGCTGTGGCTTTAGATTATCTGATACCAATAATTAAACTGAAGTATTCAGGTTCTCAGCTCCCCCTTCCCCATGATATGCTGCCCCCAAATTATGTTAACATACTATTTTCTGTTTCATGTTAGAAATGGGGCTGAAGGAGCTCAAAAGTAATCTGGCAAAAGCTGGATGGGTTCCCTGATCTGCCTGACGCCACAGCCAGACAAATATTTGTACAGGCAGAGACAAGGTGGGTAGATGGAGGTGGGAATCCTGCTTAAGACCAGTATTGATGACAGATGCTTCGTGGTGACCCACTGAGGATCTGTCTCATTTTAGGTATTTTCAAATCTCTGAATCCACATTTCTGGCCTTGCCTGTTGTTGTAATTTGAGTTTCCCATGGAGAGACCTGGGGGTGAGGATGCAGCTTCTGAGAGTGGGTGCAAGCAAGACCAGCTGCAACATGAGAAGGTGCAGCACTTGCACTGCTTATTTATCAACCACAATGATTCACTGTGATTGACGTTCACATACCTGCATGTCAAAATAACCTGTGTTTTAAGAAGAACCAGTGACTCAGGCTGTGGTTTTACCTCAGGCCATTTCCTGATAAATGGCTGAACTGTGCTTGGTCTTGAGAAAACACTGCTGAGGAACACGGCTGTGTCCTCGCATGTGTGTGTGTGGAGAGATTAGGGAAAGGACACCTTTGTGTGGGGCTGACCTTCCCCTCGTGAGTGCCGTGGTCTCTGTGAGGAGCACCACAGCTCTGTGAGCTTCAGGAAGACTCAGGTCTGACGACAGCTCTGTTTTGGTGCTTCTTCAGAGCATTTCTACCCGGCCCTGATGTGGGAGCATGGTCTTCAGTGTTGGACAGCACAATTTTAAGGAGCTCTATACAGTGATAAATCACTCTGCTTTAGACTCTCCCAGCTGTGAAACAGAGGTGTGAGGCTGCCTGTAACTAGTGTTTTCAGAACTGAAAATATTTCACTTCTTAGAACATGGTGTTTTTAGTGAAAGCAGAAGCAATGCATACAGGGATTGAAGTATATTTAGGCTACTCATTTTTTGAGTAAGATGGCAAACAACTGAATATGTGTAGTATGGCTAGATAGAAGGTATGGACGTGGCACCATGTGAATGCTACATAAAGTACCTCATTGACATAAGACTTTCATTTGGAGTGACTGACCATCTGCATCATTCCATCTTATGGGTTTGGGTAGTCTTCCCATCTTTGGCAAACTGCAGAACTCTGTTCCTCCTTTCTCCTTAAGGAAAAGGACTGTCCTGTGAGAAGAGGTGTATGCCTTGGATGAAATCACTTGTGTATGGCTACAGAGCTGTGGTTGAACTGGATCAGTTGTCTTTAGTGCTGTTTAAATGGATGATTTAAGGTATAGGAGAAGCTTCTCTTGGGAACAGATTCTGTGAGAATTCCTCAAATCCTCTTTGAAGTTAATGGAGGGTATTAAGGGCAGTCAGCACCTTCTTAAAAGAGAAATTTAAATTGCCTTGATTCATTTCATTTTATATTTGCATTAACTGGTTCTGGATTTCTTCCTTCTCCACTCTTTCAGAGCATGTTTTTGATAACTTTGCCCCCTGAGCATACTAGATTCTATGTTGGCTGTTTTGATATTTTTCCCTGAGTGTTGTAATGCTGATTACTGAAGGATCTTGGGCCTTTGGCTTCCTGTGAGAACGAGATAATTACTCTCCAGTAGGCAACGCATGACGTACAGTATCAGCATTAAGCCACTGGGATTCCAGTCACCAGTGTAGAACAATATTGTGGGTAAATGAATAAGCAGAAGTTTATCATACTTCCTGCATAACAAGGTTTTCGTTAAAGAGACAGTGAAAATTCTTTCCACCCAGGGCTGGTGCAAAATGAGCGCTGCCACAGCAACCGTGAGGGAAAAAGATATTGAGGTTGAGTTCTGTGGCTCGCTGGGTTCTTCTTGCTGAAAAGACAGCTGAAGTCTTGTAGCAGCAAAGGTGGGTGACAGGGCTGTCACTGCATTTTTGGCGGATGACGTTTATGGGCTTAGAAACATGTATGAAGTGTATAACTTCAAAGTATGGTTTCCAGATGCACCACCTACTTAACTTATGGAAGAAAATTGTACCAATTAGAAGTAGAGACGTTCCAAATGCAATTTGCTTATTTCACACTCGCCCCCAGGAATCCTGTGTTGTGATTTTAGGAGCTGGCCCTGTTTGACCCTGAAATAGATGTGGTTTCTCCCTTGCCTTCGTTATTTCAAGACTGTCAGTTAAAAATAACTTATGTACTGGGCACAGTGGGAGTAAGTTTGAGAAGCTGAAGTTATATGTAAATCAGTAATAGTGAGAAAATAATTCATAAATGTAACGAGCTCTATTCTCTTGAAAGACATGGTCAAGTCTATGGTTTATCCGTGAGGTGGGATTAATTATTTTTGTATGAAAACAGTTTCTCTGCCACATTAATACTGATCAGTTCACTTATGCTGTAGCACAGCAAAGTAAATGATGTCTTTGAGGACCTCTGTTAAATATTCAGTTACTTTAAAAATTACTTGCATAAAGTACAGGGTATGTACACATACTCAGTAGATACACAGCTATATAGCACTGTGTATTTACTTAGTTCAGGACATAATTTCATGTGTGCTTGCATAGGTACATTTCTATTCCAGCTTATCTCAGAGATAATGGTAATTCTCTAATGCCTAAGAATTACAGGGATACTAACAAGGAGTTTCATGTTTAAGTTTGTTTTCCTGCTACTGTCAGTTTATGTTGTACATTTTATTGCAAAATGCAGTTACTTATTTATTTTTAGTTGTGACTTTTATTTTAAACTGGACATCAGCACTCTCAGCAGGAAACCAGTGCTTACCTATAGGCCAAGATGAGTAGGTTGGTTGCTTGGCTTTTGCTTGAGTCTGAAACTTGAGGGCTGTATCTTTGGAGCCCCAAAAACCACTGTCAAATGCAGGAGTCTGGATCTTGATGATGTAGTTGGTCAGAATTTCAGCTGGGGAAAAGAACGAGGATGTGTAGAATAAAGCAACCTTGCTATAGGAGGACAGTGTTGTTCTGTGTCTGTGACTGAGATGCTTCTTCGTGCCTTGAGAGCACGTTCTTGGCCAAACCCCTTCACAGCTCAATTCAGCCTGGAATCAGGTTCCATTGATTTTTGGGTCCAGGACAGTTTGACATTTGTGTGTTTCAGACACCTTGGTTTGGTCTGGTTTTGTTTTAATGGGAGTGATCTTCACACTTGGAGGAGTTGGCGGAAGGTGTGTGGATGGTTCTCTCTGTTGAACGACCTGGGTGGAATTTTGCTTTCCAATTAGATTTTGCAGATATTTTCAACACCAAGAATAATTCTGATAGTGCTGTTCTTACTTTCAAATTGTGAAACTTCTGATAGCTAAGTAAACATTTTTTTTTCCCTTCTCCTTTGTTTTCTTGCAGCCAACTGGGTACATGGAAAACTCCATTTCCTACAGTGCTATTGAAGACGTCCAACTGCTCTCCTGGGAGAATGCCCCTAAGTACTGTTTACAGCTCACAATCCCGGGGGGTACTGTCTTACTGCAGGTACAGTAAACATACAAGTACAACTTTCTTTCTCTGTTACTGTGAATCAACTTCTTTCTGTTTCTTGTGCATGAAATCTTAATTAGATGGACTCAGAAAAGGCAGAGAACTTGGAGCTGTCACATTATCCAGCCACCAGAAAATTTTCCCAGGGTGATAGCTCTGAAACTCTTTGTAGTGTTTAACAGAATGGAAATTTTGGGCCACGGTGATTATATTCTTGCTGATTTTGTGCAGCAAAGTAGTGCTCTGTGTAAAGGCACATTGATACAGGCCTGGAATGATTGTATTTTTGCATATAGTCCTATTCCAGCATGGAAAAAAGTTAAAAATTTCATTCTTCATGTAGGAAACCCAGAACTTGCACTGGAACTGACAGATACCTCTTTTTAAAAGATACTCAGTCATCACTGAAATATTTCAGTATATTTGTATGGATATCTATACTGGTTCCTAAGTGTTGTTTTCAAACAGAAGACACTGTGTTTACATTATTCCAGATTTCTTCATCCACTTCTGAGGCTTTATAGGCCCCCTTAGGTCATTGCAAGTTTTAATGACAGAAAAGCACTCCACAGCTCTGAGCTTTGGAAATACTTTGGAGTAAGTAGGAAAAGCAACTGAAAACCCAGTGGCATGGCCCCCAAAGAACTTTGAAAGGTCATAACTTAAAAATACCAAATTAGCTTCCACTTAACTCTTGCATGGTTCTCTCTCATGTTTCTCAATGAACTGTTTTGAAGCTGGTTTATCTGTTACCCTTTGGGATTTTACTTTTTCAGTTGATTATACAGCCATGACTATTGTGTATATGTATTTCATCCAGGTAGGACTGTAAGGGGAAGGCAGGAAGGCGAGCCATGATTTCCCTACAGCTAGATTAGGGTCCTTGTTATTGTTGAAATCTTCCTTGCCTAATGCATTAATGGAATTAATTGGACAGAATGTTGTCTAAATTTCTCAAGTTGGATGATTTTCTTGTGATAATTTTGATTCTGCTTTTGCCACAAATTTCCCTAGTGGGGCTAGCATTTATGTTTATATCAACAGATGGAATAGTTACACCTGCCTTTCCAAACTGTGTTTCCAAGTCTTTATTCTGTAGTTTATGGCAGCTGCCTTTTTGAGTCTGCTTAATGGGAAATAAGATAAAGCTTGAACCCACAGCTTCCTGCTGAGTGGAAAGGAAATTGATAGGGTAGCCAGGCTGTAATCTGGAGCAGGCTGATATTTG
>VZRQ01002106.1:1898415-1935236 GCA_013397975.1 Machaerirhynchus nigripectus
AATAAAGCAAGCCAGCCAGGGTAGACAGAGTGACCTGGCTTGCTTACATGCCTTTCAGTCATGGAGAGGGAGCTTTGCTCTGTGGGAGTTGTTTTTAAAGGAGTATTTCTTAAACTTTCCAGTGCTTCTGACCCAAGGCTCTCATTTTGGGAAACTCTGAGTAATTTAACTTGGTGCAAAGAATTTATTTTTGCTTCCCTTCTTCCCTCCCCACCCCCATTAAATTTGTTTCTGAAAAACAAGTGAAACATTATCTTGATTTGAAAGCCTTTCCCTTTACCAAGAATAGCAAATAGTGTTTTCCCATAAGAACAGTGACAGGGTTTAGTCACTGCCCAGGTGCTTGGCACTAAGAAATTCCTCTTTGCTAAAATTGGGGTAATTTAGGTGGTTTTTGTTGCTTAATAGTTCTGAGGAAGAGCACCTGGTAACTTTCTGCTCTTTGGCAGGTTTAAGTGAGATCCCAAAGGTCTGAAGAAGCAGGACAAGCTGTCAGTGTAGAAAGAGAGTGAGGAAGTGCAGCTGTGTGTCTACCTTGGTGAAGTTTATCACTTCACTGGCACTATAGCCTATGCCTTTAAGAGCCAGGTGCCAAGGTTCATCTCACTCCATAAATTTGTGTGGTTTGATGATTAAGCAGGTAGTGAGGGAACCCACAAAAAACAGGAAACCTATTCTTCTGGAATGGGGCATTTACACAAAGCACCAGCTGGCAGAGAGATCGCTGCAGCTGTATTATAATTGGGTGGTTGTGCTGATGAATGGCAAATTTGTCCAGTGGTCTTAGAAATAATAGGTCAAAACATTTCTGTGGGATGTAGAACACAGATGCAAACCAGTGCAGATAGCTCTAACAGTTGTTCAGGGGAAAACATTCAACAGAGATGATCTTGCTGTTGTTTGTACTTGTGTGGTGGGAGCGTTTAGGGAGCCCAGCTGAACCCAGAGCCCCAGTGTACTTGGCACTAGATTTAGGTGGAGCAGAAGACCCTCACTTCCCCTGCCCTGCCCAAACAGGGCTGGAGGAATCCATTGTGCAGATGGCAATCCAGCAGTGGGGATTGCCCCCTCTTAAATTACAATTGTGGGAGCAGATTAATATTCTGTCAGTGTCCTTCTGGCTCCTTTTCCTGTGCTGGAAGCCTTGGGACTTAGTTGCTGCGTGTGCTCTGAGCTGCATGGGAAATGGGTAGGAACAGTGAATAGCCATGTTTCAAATACTTGGGGAAGCTCTTTAGGTTCAGGCACATACTTTGGTTTTGTAGGAAGGCGCTAAGGTCTGTGAGAGAGCTTTGATGTGGTGCAGTTTTAAAGTTTAACATGATCTGGGAATTCAATTTGCCAACTGGCACCCTGGAAATTATTTTTGTTCTAGAGACAAACATGGAAATAAAAATCAAGACTAATTTCTTCCTGTGACCCAGAGAATAATAAAAGAGACAGTACAGATTAACAGAAATAAAAGAGGACCAAACACGTAATTATCCATGTTTTAGATCCAGCTCCAAGAGGTTTTATGTGTCATCCTGTCAAGATGCTTACACAGCTTTTTAGTTGTGTCTTTTTCCTTGAATACTGTGCTCATTGAAGTCAGCAGGGGTGTAGGGACAGAATGAGTGTTCCTTATGTCATCATCTTCTCTTTGGATTTTCCATTCCAAACCCTCCCACTAAGGGTTACTCATAATTCCTCGTTTAATCTGGATATCAGTGAGTATCACAACTCCTAAAGGATTATTGGCCACCTCAGCCTATTTTTAGAAATCCCGATTTCCTTCGGGTTGCAGTTAAGCCAAACTATTTTTGCCCAGAGAATAAACAGAACATGTTAACAGCTCTCCAGCTTCTCAAACATAAATCATTAATCCATTGTGTAAGGAAAGTTCCTTTCAACCAAGGAGGTTGGATTGAAACCATGATACATAGTCTTTGGTATGTGGAAGCTGATAAGTCATAACCGTGTATCAATAAAGATAACAGCACTTTCTGTGGATATACAGAAGAGAGTAACACATGCAGTTCATTGCCCTCTCTGGATCCAAAGCAGATACAGTGGTAACCAACCACTTCAGTAGGGGATGGATACAGCCAAACTTGCCTTTGAGGGATACTGGGACTAGTAATTTTGGGGCACACACAAATAAGCAAGTACGTACTCTTGGTATTTTCCCAGCCAGCATCCATCTACTTTGTTGCTTGTTTATGTGTTGCTGTCTTTGGGCTAAAGGCTTTCTGTGCATTTGTAGTGCTGAGCACAGAGAGGTACCATCCTCTGTAGAGAACGTGTAGCCCCATTACACCTCATGCTAAAAGTATTAATCATGAAAAGATACACTTGACTAATTTAGTGCCACGTTGCATGTGAGTTAGAAAGACATCAGTGAGGTTTTTCCCCAGGGATCCTTGGGCCTTCCCTTGTGGTGCAGAGTACAGGTATAGATTTGCATTTGTTAGTGGGCATTCACCTAAGGTCACGCAGGGCATGTTGCATTTTTTATCGTGCTTGATAGTAAGCCCTGAACGCTGCCCTCATTGTGGGGTGAGCTGCTCGTGTTTTCTGGTCAGCTGGGTGGTGCAGCAGTGAAACATGTCGGTTGACAGCCTTTGGGGGAATGTCCTGGATTGACACAATAGAGAAAGAACAGACCCAGGTCTGCAGGAAAGCATGAAGCATGACTCAAACTGAGCTTTGTGTGCCTCTGACCTGGATCTTCTAGAAAGGCTTGCCTCTACCTTGTCTTTCCCACTGATGCTTTTAACCAGTGCCCGTGTGTCCCCTGATGAGTACTGCTGCTTGGTTAGGGAGTTTACACATCTCTTAGCAGGGACAGTGCAAATGTGTTAATTGTAGGATTGTTTAGGTTGGAAGGGACCTTTGAACATCATCTGGTCCTCTCCCCACCCACACCATGCTTGTCCTCACACAATGCAGGGTTGACTTTGAGCTGGTAGGAGGTTGCTGGGAGCCAGTGAAGCCCCAAACCAGGCACAGCTCTGGCACGTGGGCTCAGCAGTGCTGAGCTGAGGGGAGCAGCCCCCTCCCCATCCTGCTGTCTGTGCTCGTGCAGCCCGGCATACGTGCACAGCCCTGACTCGCAGTCAACAGTCACATTGCCTTTTGTTCTAAAATTCATTTTCAACCCGGACTCCATGTTTTGAATCCCATGAATTAGGAAACTGGAACAATGTTGTCATTTGGGATTTGCAAACATTTTGCATTGAATACTAAAACAAGCGATGTTGGCCTTCATTCAAAAACTTTAATTTTGGATTAATACTTCCCTGGTTCTCATAGGGATTGTTCTATCTGTGTCTTCAGGAAACAGATACTTCCATGCACAAGCAGCCCTATTAATTGCAAAGGGAGTGACTGTCAAATAAAGTCATACTTGACCTGAATGATGATGTGCTCTCTGGTCTTTACTGTGACCAGATTATGAATTTCTTGTTCATTAGTATTGAATATTTTTTATGCAATAGCCATGGGTGAGTATCAGTTTTTGTATATAATGGTGAATGTTCTCAGTGAGTTGCTCTTCTTTGAAATTTAAAACTGCAAAATATTAAGTTAAGAGCAACTGTTCTCGAAAGTGTGGTAAAGCCTTCCTTGTGTAAAGCACCTTTACGGCTTTGTCACCATGGTAATGATTAAAAATAGTGCTGATACAGGAGTGGGGGTTATATAGAATTTAAATGATGACATTAAAGAAATTTACAGCCTTAAATCTCAGTAAGTCATGCCTTAAAACTGAGATCTGGAAAAAAAAAATCACACTGGTTATAGTTAAAAGGGCCAATGCATCTAGTGACCTAATTTATGATCTGGGAAAGGAAGGTTTGGTACCCTGTGACAATTCAATAGCCCTGTGCTCTATTGCATAGTGAAAATACTATTTGAAGAGCTCAGCAGTTCTTTGGAGTGGTAGTTCTGGACTTCAGACCTCTCCTTGGTGGTTACCAGCACACAAAACTGTAACAGTCTTGGCTGTTTCTTTGCTTTCTTTAGCTGAAACCCTGAGGTATTTTCACCAAACACAGAAGTTTTCATTTTCTGTTACTTTGAGGTGAAACAATAATCATATAATTAGGCCAAAAATGGCTTTTTTTTCACTTTTTGTGTCTACGTGCAAGTCAATAATACAATGATGTGAACCAAAGCTGTGGAATTAAGTTTTGCCTTTCAAAGCCTCAGGGCTTTGGAAGCATTGTGGGCTTCAATGACACACTAGTTTTGGACGAGCTGGTTTATTGCTTGGACAGATAAAAGGCAGCACACAAGTTTTTGGCTGGTGGTTGTACTCTTGCACTGAAATTCTTGGTTACCAGTTATGGGAGAGCATGAACAGGTTTATAGGATATCCTACCTTTCCTCTGCATCACGATGCTGTTCTAGGCCAGGCTTTGTACCCTGTAGGGAGCAGGTGTGGGATCCAAGGGGTGTGTAAATGGATCTGTGTTGCCAAGACGTGAGACTGGTACTGAGCTTTCTGGGGAACACAGTGAGACTGTTTTTCAGTTTTTGATGACTCTTCTTGTGGTGAAGTTGATGTTTGCTGGCATGGTTTGTTCTTCTCTTCTGTATGAAAGGTAACGTGAAATGCAGCCATGTGTGCCTGCTGCTCATCTGGTGATTGAAAAAACCACCCTGTCTGTAATCTGAACAACTCCATTGTAAATTCAGGAGCAGCATAATGGAAATCTTGTCATACTTACAGCCTTTTATTTCCATAACATTTATTTTTTCTAGTTAAGTTGGGGGGCTGTCTTTTTTGTCTTTCTTTTTTTACTTTTTGGCTTGAGACATCTTCATGAGCACATGAAGTCTGTTGCCTCTCTCATTTTCCAGCACAAGTTTGACAGTCTCAGGCCATCTGTTATCAGAAGTCACTTGAAAATTCTTGGCCTTGTTTTCTGTTTCTGGGATCTCATTTTGCTAGAGGTAGCTGTGCTGCCACAGCAGAAAGGAACAGATCTCACTTGGGAGGTGGAAATGAATAGAGGAAAAACAGACAAGATGTTGACAGAAAGTTTTTTCTTCTATTCATTTTATTAAATGCTGGTAATGTTTTAAGAACTGGAACAAGTGGAGTGGTTTGATTCTTTTTTTTTTTTTTTTTTAAGCTTTCATTGCCTTTGCACTGGGAAAATACCTCACTCTTACTGGGGGGGCACTGGAGCAGATTCCTCTCAGAAGGTACATCTGCAGCAGTGGCAGCTGAGCACGGTCTGTGCTCTGTGTTGGCTTCACATGAATCACTTCAAATCTGGGAGCTGCAAATCCGTGCCAGCACAGCACTTTGTCCAACCCAAGGAGGCTCTCGGCAGCACGCTGGGATGCCAGGCTGGAGCTGAGCTGCTGCTCTGAGCTGCCCTGCCCTCATCCAGCCATAGGCACACACGCTTTGTGCACCCGTAGCTGCCTCCTGCATTGCCAAAATGGCCTTTTTTAAGGAGGCAGAACTCAAGCCAATTAATGGCCTAGTGGTGAAATTTGAGGAGGAACTAGATAGTTATTTTCTATCTTGCTTTAGCTAAGTCAGGACCAACTCTAAATTTTCCCCTCTAGACTTGGATGCTATCCTATTCAAACTAATATTAGGTCTGAAGATAGAGGGGTGTCAAAAACAGCTGAATAAACAGGTCAGCTTGTTATTGTGTGCTTAGGTCTCGGCTCTGAAGAGGAGCAGATACAATTGCTGGAGTATGTTGTTTCTCAGGAATGCTGAGCTGCTGGCCAAGAGGGATCCTCGGGTTTTGTGCCGGTGAATTGCTCCTCCGCGTTATTCCAGGGCTGACCTTATGACTAATTCTTTGCAATTCAGGATTTCGAGGTCATGGTGACCAAGAATTTCACCGAATTACAACTTCTCATCTATAGCTGTCATGATACAGTGCTGCACCAAAATTATTCTCTTGTTCAGGTTCCTAGCTGCAGAAAAATCTGGTTTTAGGGGATCTCTTACGGAGACAGGACAAGACTGGTAGTCTTTCCCAGGAGTGTAATTATCCTCCTTGCACGATGCACTGGGCGTGAAAACCTGACTCTGGGAGGTGACACATGCTAAGTGCCTCGTTAAGCTGCTGCCATGGTGCCCAACTCTGCGTTCTGGATGTTATGAAAACTCCTGGTGTCAGAAGACCTCCATGACCCTGAAGGAGCAAAGGGGATCTAGGTGTTGTTCTAAATTTCTCTTTCATTTCTTGCACAGTTTTGTCCTTACATTTATTTCTTCCAGTACAATTAGTATGTGGAGTGCATCATAGTATACATAATGTATTAGGGAATTATAAAACTGCTGCTAATATCCACAGAAAATTGTAAAACAGTATATTGCAAGTGTCACAGCCTGTATCATCTGCCCTAGCTCTTGCTGTAAGCCTCATGTTCATCTTGTCTGTCACAACTCCTTGTCTTTTTTTCCTAGGACACTGATGGTTTTAATATTAGGGAAAAAAAGCACCCAAAAGCAAGTATGTCCTTCGTTCCCTTCTCTTCATTCAGAAGCCATTGCATTGCAGCTAATTCCCATAGCCTGGTCCCTGGTGCTCTATACTGTCTTACTTAAGGTAGGAATACTAGATTAGGCTGTGTGACCAGAGGGGAGATCCATCAAGGACAACAGGGATGTTGTGAGTGATTCTGAGCATGAGGTGGGCAGTGGTTCTGGGAGCACCCCAGTGATCTCTGGTTCCCTGTGAGGATGGGAGTCTTGGGATCAGAAAGCTGAGAACTGCGAGTCTTTGTTCAGTCTTGCACATCACGCAGCACTCGTACAAAGGAGAAGGACAACAAGGAAATTGCAGAGATTCAGTGGCATTTTGGTAGGCTGAAGAGTTGCAGGAGGTTTGGGGGTTTGTGCTGATGTGGCACAAAAAGATGCAATATGAAAACATGGAGCAAAGTGATGGGAATGTTTCAGATGCAAATGCTGCTCTGAAATTGGGCATCTGCCTTTGAGGAATTGTAAAATTCAGTGCTCCAAAGCCCAGCGATCTGAAGATAGAAATACCCTGCTTTTCTGAAGTCCCTTTTAAGATGCTTGCAAGCATCACATCAGCATCCAGTCCCTGCTCTCCCTAAGGCTCTGCAGCAGCTTTCTGACACAAACATGTTCCTCGAGCCATGCACATCTCTCTTGCTGACGACATTGATGATGCAGGTGCACAAGAGAGAAGCCAATTTCAGAGCCATTTATGGTGTTGGGGAGCTAGAAAATCTGCAAAATAATACATTTGCCTAGGAGGAGAAAGTGAAACAGGTGGGTAAATGTCCATTTGGAAGGTTTTGCTGACTGGTGAGAGGGGAGGAGAGCAGAAAAAGCCGAGGGTGTCCACTGCCAGCAGTAGAGAGTAATAAGGAAAAGGGGATGACGTGGCTTTTTAATCTGTTTTGCATATCTGGGAAGAAATAATTGCTTTGTGCGCTACTCGGGGCTACCTCAGCTTACTGGAATTTCCCAGAAAATAAAAGGGGGATAGATTATCTTTCTGAGGTTATCTTTTGTTAGCAGTTACTACAATGTGTATCGATAGTAGCTACACTATCCCCGCTGGAGGTGGTTTCTCAGGTGGTGAGTTCTTCCGATCAGGGTTCTCACATGCCTGAAATTACCGGCAGCGGTCGTGCAGCCTCGCAGGTGAGGCCGCGTGCTGTTTTCCCGGTGATGACCAGCTCTCCTGTGCCCGAGTGGGATCTGAAGGGTGCAGTGCCAGAGCGGGGGGGCTCTGCCCAGCAGGTATGCCTGGCAGTGCTCCGTGGTGGCCTTGTGCACAGCTTTTGCTTCGCCAGACCCGGTCAAAGTGCAGTGACGATAAGATTGTGCGTGCTCCTTTTTTTTTCCTACACAATATCTCTTCTCTGCAGTGGCAAAGTCATTTATTCCTGCCACAGGCTGAGAGAGCTGGTGGATGCCAAGGCTCCACAGACACAGCCATCATGTGTGGCATGAAGGTAAAAGGAATTAGGAACCTGGATCAGTTCAGCTGGGTATCAGAGGCATTTTATGTAGCCAGTAATGGTCGGTCTCTGCACGGAGCAGCAAGGACCACACCTAGGTGGCACTTAATGTCACAGTGCCTTCTGTCCTCTGTGCTCTGTTTGCTGCCTGTCAGAATCCACAGTCACACAATGTCTGCTGTGCTTTGGTTATTTAATGCTACTTTTTTGCCCGTGTCCACTCAGTGCAGTTGGTACACTGAAGGCTTTGGAAAGCGTGGAGTGTGTATGGCACACAAGTTCCTGCTTTTTGTCTAGCAGTCTGCTCTTCTGGGGTTTCTTTTGGACATTATTTTTCCGACTCTGGGTCATGCTGCAAATACAGGAGCAGGTCAGACTCGCACCCTTCTGGAAACTGTGGGTTTTGCCAGAATGCTGAGATCCCGACGTACAGACAGTGGCTGTGTGGGGCATTTGCTGCTCTGGGGAAAAGGGCCAAATATGCTGCAGCAGGGAGCAGTGAGGTCCTGCAAGAGGAGGAGGCAGTTGTGTCTAAACATGTTTGAAACCTTCCCTCTGCTAGTGAGTCAGAGGCTGTTCAAGTCCTGTAGCTCGAGCAGGGTGCGTGGCTTCTGCCCTGTTGTGTGAGGCCAGCAACCTCTGTGTGAAGGTTTTTCTCACTCATTCTGCAGAAGAGATTTAAGCAACTCCAGAGGGTTTGTAAACTTCCCCCTCACCAGCCTGAAGTTAGGGCAGACCTTTCCTATATGTCTGGGACAACTGTGTTGATCGACTGCTTTGAAGCTTTTTCTCCTGCCCAAGATCAGGAGGAAAAGGTGTTGTGTGACTTTTGTGTAATAAAAAGAAACCAAACCAAAACACCTAAATGCTCATGGGCAACATATTTTAAAATATTCTTAATTGGGGGGAGATGTCACATTGAATTTTCAACCCAAGATACCAGCTTTGTCTCTACCAGTGCTTTTTGCGAGCCGGGAGTGGCTTGTGCTTCTGCTGGAGCCGTATCTGCAGTCATAGTGAAATTCCGCATAGCCAAAGCAACATTAAAAACAAACCCCAGCTTGGCCTCGGTACGGAAAATACGGAACAGCAGTTGCTGTGTGCAGGATGAAAGCTGATGTTTTGCCAACCTGAAGTGTAAAGCTGGTGCTGGAACTGGGGCCCGAAGAATGGGAGTGTTTGCCAAAAGGAAATGGAAGCAGGGATGGAGGGTTTCGGGGAATGCATCAGTGTCGGCCATGCCAAAAAATGTCTCCCCTGTGGACAGGTCTGATTACAAGAGTAACCGCATTAGCCCAGGCAAAGTGCAGCTGGAGCCACAGTTGGCCTTCTGCGTTTTCTTGCTGGGTTTACGGCATCTCAAATGCAGGAATGAGGTAGAGCTGGGTTTGGCTCGGCCAGCTCTGTTCCTGCATCTTAGAGACCCAAGGGCCGTGCAGGGATTCGAGAGGAAGACAAGGCACCAGCAGAAACAAAGCCCAGTTTCTCTGCTTGGTAGTGGGGAGGTCTGCCAAGGACGACCTCTTCCCTCCCTGCTTTGGGGGGCTGGAAGGAAGCCACAATTTTTGAGTTGCTTTCAGCTTTTGGAGGCACATACACCATGTTTGCATGCAGGTTTGTCTTCAGTGGAGCTCATGAATTTTAGTTTGCTTGCTTTCCCTTGGTTAGAATATCCTTTACGTTCCATCCTCTCATCCCCTGTTATTACTGAAGGATATCTTTGCAGTAGTGTTGAGCACATCAGAAGCCCAGAAGGATGGGCAGTCAGGTGACAGCTGTGTGCAAAGGAGGTGGAGGTATATATGTATATATATATATATGGAGATAAGATATATAATGTGTTTTGGGAACAAGTTCTTCAGTATATTAATGTCTCAGCTGCCCAGTGTCATGCTGGGAGGTGACTGAGGAGCCTGCCATGTGACCCCCCCCTCATCCCATGTCCACTTTGCACTTCTTTTTGGCTCAAGCAGAAATGGCGTTTCATCTCTGTTTCATCCTCTTAAAATTGTGTTTATTTCAGCATTCTTTTCCTTAGCAGCGGTACTGTCCCAGTGGTACCTGAGCAAAGGACAAACTCTGTGCCTGTGGGAAGTGTCTGTGTGGTTGTTCCAGCTCGTGCATCAGTAACAGCTGAACCCACGTCACCGCTTGCTGAACCCATTGAACTCTGTCAGCTCTGGGACAGCGCTGACCTGAGCCTGGGGGGGTTCTTGCCTGGGTTAGTGAGATCTGGAGCGAGGTGGCAGACACTGGTGGAAAAAACCAGGTGAATCAGCGTAGACTGAAAAAGGTGGTGGCCGGAGATACTGAGATGGGGAAGCACAGCAACAGGGTATCAGCATTCAACTTGCTGTGGGCACAGTGCCCGCCAGTGGTGCTTCTCCTTGGGGTGCCAGGATCCAGCAATTGCCTCGGAGGCCTGAGGGTCACAACACCTCAGTTCTGCTCTGTTCCTGGCTTGCTATATGACCTCAAGGAAATCACCTTGGTTTTCTTGCTCTTTCTCTTCTTCTTGCTGTTAGTCATCAGGACTGTGAGCTGCTCAAGGCAGAGAATGTCACTGGGTGTGTTTATTCAGTATGTAGATTGACAGGTGCCAGTCTCAGGGTAATAAATAATGGTGATTTTACCAGGATCTTTTTTTATGAGTTGGCAAAAATCAAAATGTTGTTTAGACCTTAACTGAGTGGGAATCAGAAGTGCTTATGCTGTAATATTTCCCTTCATTTCTCTGGCCTGTGGCAAGGAGTTTGTGGGGAAGTGAGCCTCGACCAAGGCAATTGCATTCAGAGAAGCAACTGAAGCAGAGAAGTTGATGCACTTCAGCATTTTGCACTGGGTAGAATGAAATATGCAAAAAATGCCGTGACCTGAAAACATGGTAGAGTGCAAAAGTTTGCTGCTGCTGTTTTGCATCTATTTTAGAGAGCAGCACATTAGTCTTTCTGTACAGAACTTCCAGAAGGTCATGAAGAGTTTGATTACTGCAGCATGAGCAGTTTGAAGTCCCTGATTTAGAAAAGTTTCCATAATGTCATCCCAGCCCCAGCCCTTTGCCTGGATTGGGACTTACGTGGATTTAGTCTTTTCAGGTAAGTTGCTTTTTTCTTTTGTATTGGGAAATGTTGCAGGTAGGAACACAGCTGCAAAAACTTCCAGTGGATTCAGGTGGTGATTTAAGCCCATCTCTTGACTATCAGGGAAAATTCTGTTAGCAACAAGTTAACAACATGAGGTGTTTTTCAGAATACCATGAAGAAGTGATACCTGCTATTACTAAAAGCAGAATATGGGTATGGCCGAGTTTTGGGAGGCCACGCCCTCTTTGTTTTCATGAAGATAATGAGTTAAAGGACAAAATGCCAGCAGGTGATGCCACAGAATACACAGTGCACCTGGGCTTTGTAGGACAGGCCAACATGTGTGTTGGACATCGCCAGCAACTCTTCCTGTTCCTTGTTACGCAGCGTTTGAACAAAATGTTCTGCTGCGGCGGAGAAAACCTTTCCAGAGCCTGCTCTGTGTTGTTTTTATCTCTGCACATTTGCATCTAGCAAGAGGCACCTCCATTTTACGTAAGCACTGTCAACGTGGAAGCGTAACACTAGCCCGTGTCAGCCGTCCCCGCATTGAGCTGGGGGGACCTTCCTGCGGGAGGGAGCCTGACCTTTTCCCTCTTGCTGGAGCTGCCCTCGTTGCTCAGCAAGAAGTAAACAATTGCTGGCACCCACAGCCCTCCAGGGCAGCGCCCGTTCCTGCAGGAGCTCCGGCTTCTCCCGTTCCTGCAGGAGCTCCGGCCTCTCCCGTTCCTGCAGGAGCTCCGGCTTCTCCCGTTCCTGCAGGAGCTCCGGCCTCTCCCGTTCCTGCAGGAGCTCCGGCTTCTCCCGTTCCTGCAGGAGCTCCGGCCTCTCCCGTTCCTGCAGGAGCTCCGGCCTCTCCCGTTCCTGCAGGAGCTCCGGCCTCTCCCGTTCCTGCAGGAGCTCCGGCTTCTCCCGTTCCTGCAGGAGCTCCGGCCTCTCCCGTTCCTGCAGGAGCTCCGNCTCCTGTTCCTGCAGGAGCTCCGGCTTCTCCTGTTCCTTCAGGGGCTCCGGCCTCGCCCGTTCCTTCAGGGCCTCCGGCCTCTCCCGTTCCTTCAGGGCCTCCGGCCTCTCCCGTTCCTGCAGGAGCTCCGGCTTCTCCCGTTCCTGCAGGAGCTCCGGCCTCTCCCGTTCCTGCAGGAGCTCTGCCCTCCCTGCTAAAGAAGCAAGAAATCCTGTGTTAGCTGTGCATGGTAAAGGGGGAAGAGAGCTAGAATTTAGAAGGTCTTCGGCATTAGGGATGGCCATTAATTTTCTTTATGTAATGAAGATAGTATTTGCTAAAGGGAAGACGGGTTCCCGAGAGTACAGAACGTTCCCTGGCCAGCAGTGGCAAAGCAGGGATGAAATTTTGTCATCAAAAAGGCTAACTTCATTTTTCCCTTTTTGGATCAGGTGTGCTGGCTGCTTTAGGATGTTCATAACGTGAAAGGTCTTGCTCAGGCTGAACAGGGCAAATGTTCCATGCTGGCTGATTTTGTGCAATAGAGTCCATTTTTCTTAGCTGTTGACTACATCAGTATTACCATTCTTGTCCAAGAAAGTGGTGTATGAGCCAGGGCTACAAGATGGAGTCATTATAGGATAGAAAAACATACAAAGATCTTACTTTAAAAAAGCTGAACGTTTTCTAGGCTCTCTTGAACTTTCTCTTCACAGCAGTGTTCAGAGGCTTTTGAGCACTGATGGTAAAACCCACTGCTTATAGATTTTTGTCACATTTCCTAGCTTATTAAGTCTAGAAAAGTAATTTTTCATACGTGGACTTCAATTCTTTCGTCCTGTTAAAGAGGATTGAGGCTTAGGTCTTTGAGTTTCCACAAGACTTAATTAATTAGAGTGATTTGAGAATGAAGGATGCCCCGTCAGTGTCAATCTCCTCATTCTGCTTCTTCTGGGTACTTATTAAATTCAGTGGTTTTGCATTAAAAGTCAGCATGGCAAGATTTTGGAGCGACACTGGCTCTGTGGTTCTGGCTGGTCAGTAACTAGGAGGGTCAAATTCCAAGTTGGCATATCTTATTCTCACTCACATAAATTTTCACAGGAGCTGCTGCTTTTAGTGAAATCCCACTAGAAACTGGATTCCTAGCCTGGTATTTTTCTTGTTCAGGCTATTAATGATAAATGTTGTGAATTTTTTCAGCAACTGAAGGCATCTTTTACACCTTCATCCAGGAGGAGTGAACCCCTGGATTGACATTCCTGTTCTCCATGCAGGTCTTTACCAGGCAGTTTTGTTTTTTCAGCTCCTGAGTGATTGTTGCTCCCTGCTCCGGAGCCAGCGCAGGTAGAATGGAGCAGATGGCTCAGTGTTGCCTAAGTGCTTGCTGAGACACAGCAAATTGCTTCTGTAACCAACCCACTGATAGGTTTCAGCCTTTAATTGAGGCTTTCAGCAAGGCGCTCAACAGTGAAAAGCATTCTGCTGAGAAAAACAGCAGCGTAACCATGGCCAAAGGTTTAGGACAGCAGAGTTCAAGCCTCTTGGGGATGGCTCCTCTATTTATTTATTTATTTTCTGCTGCTTTCCCACCATCATTCAAGACTCCTGTAATGTGGTTCGCAGGCTGCAGCTCAGTCTGTCAGTGCGGCGCAATCCTTTGTGCTGGAAACATGAAGCACACACTGATAAGTTTGGACTTTGTGCTTGCAGCAGGCTTGGCCTGTCTGCAAAGGTGGCTGTCCCCTGGTGCTCCCTTTTGAGTCCCTGTCTGCTTGCCCTGAGTAGCAGCTGTGGTGGGTCTCCCCTGCGTGGCAGCGAGTAAGGCTCCTGCTGTCTTCCCTCTTATGTACGTCAGCATCATCAGAATTCTGACTTTTAATGGACATCTCTAAAAGGGAAAGAAAAACTCCCTTGCTCCTCCCTCACCCCAAGCAAGAGTGGATTTGACAGCAAAAGAAGGATGTTTATGGTGGAGTTGTCTGAGCAGCGTCTTGTTGGGCAAGAGTTTCCTTCAGCAGCTGCCCCTTAGGCTGAAGGAGCTGCTCTGAAAATGAGTTGTAACTCACCCAAAAAGGGGCAGCCCGGAGAGGCAGGGATGCAATAACCCAGCAGTCTAACTCTCATCCTCCCCCCTGTCCCCATGCTTTGTCAGCTTCCAATTCTGCTCTGAATTTGACTTCTTCACAGTGCAGGGCCAGGGGTTTAGTGTCCTCAATTAGTCAGAAAGGAGCTGTTTCCAGTTTAAGAACTGTCTGGTTGTCTTACATTTAGTGCTGTAGTGGGTCTAACAAAAAGACCCTAAATAAAGGCATTCCATGAATAAGAAAAGTTAAATTCTATGATTCAGGTTTCCTAACGAGTCCAAGAAATCTGTGATGTGAAAGTAGTGCTGGTAGCTTAAAATCACCTTTGGAGTCTCTCTGTCCCAAGGAGCTCAGAAGTACAAAGATTTTTGTGCAGTTCTAAAATCCCAGCCACGTTTGATAATGTCTGCAGCATGTTTTTATGATCCTTTAGCTTTCCCGTGGCTTAAAATGCACTGAAAGTGTGAACTACACTGCCAATGTGCTTTTGTACTTGGCATGAACTTAATTAAAAAGATAATTGGCTTGCTTTATCAGTCTTTACATGTCAGCCCAGTGCCACTCTCCTCTCCCCCCTCTAACAATGCTGACAAACCCAGTGCATTTGAAATCTGTATTTTTTTGCATTGTTCTCTTCTCTTGTGTTTCGGGTGGGGGTACAGAGGTGAGTGTTTGCTGTTGAGCAGTAGATCTGCTCCAGGGTGGGAAGGAAGTGGCTGATAAGCAGAGAGCCAGCCTGGTCAGATGGTTCCTGCTGGGGCTGCCCTGGGCGAGTGCAGGGGGAAATGCCAGGAGCCGCAAAGCTCCAAAACAAACCAAAGCACGCAGGCCCTTTGCAAAGTCCTCTGCCTTTAGTACCCTGATGTATAGCCCAGAAGGTGCAGCTGAATCTGCAAGCTGCACAAAATGGGCAGTTTATGTGATTTTCATGGAAATGCCGCCGAGGAATGTAAGATCTGTTTTTAGTGTAAAACACTGATGTTTTCGTGTGAACAGGGAAGTGCCCAGCCGGTGCTGTTAAATAAACCTGAGCATGTGTCCAGACTTCTCAACATCCCTTTTTGCAGGGGACCAGGCTCACTGCAGAGAGGAGAGGGGAAGGGCATGTGAACTAAACACAAGGTGGGGTCCTGGCAGTGCTGTCCTTCAGTGCAGAGCTCCTTCCCTGCCTCTGGCACTGCCTCCACGCTCTCGTGGAGCCCCCCCTGGCTCTCATGTGCCCTTCATTTTGTTTTCAGGAGTGGCATTTGAACACTCATCATCATTTCCTTGAACTTGTAGAGTGCCATCAAGCTAACTCTGGGAATTTGGGTGGGTGGGTTTTCTCTAAAGGTTGCTATTTATGATATAAAGCAGCCTCTGTTCCAGTAGTTTGTGGTCACATGGCTGCTGAGGAGTCAGAGTTGTCCCCTGCTTGTCCAGCTGGTCAAGATGGGACAGTCGGTGAAATAGCTTGGACATGGTCAGGGGTATGCAGGGAACTGGGGCAGATGCAGTTAGGCAGTCAGAAATGCTGTTCTTGAGAGTGGAAATGCTGTTGTATGGAAGATTTGGAGACTTTACTAGTTGGCTTTTGTTACGGCTGGATGGTGACAGCATGACTTCTCAGGGTCCTTCAAGACAGAAGAAAAACCTCTTGGGCTATGAGATTTTTTTTGCTTTGGTGAAATTGATTTAAATGAGTTCTGAATGTGAATTTACACTCAGAATAAAGGATCCATAAGAGTGATGTTTTGATGGCCTCTGTCTCTCCCTCTTGCTAAATGAGTCTCTTTAAAAGGACTTAAGCTTTAGAAACAGTTCGATGGCAGGTATCTGTTGTTAGCCTGAGGAAGAAGGTGTTTGTGAGAGAAGATGATGAAAAGAAAGATGCTCTGGAGTTAAAACGCTCATTTTAAAATGAAAAGAATCATGGTTTCTCATTGCTTCCACAGAAGAAATTGGCTTAAACATAAAAGGTTTTCTTGTCCATTTAAATGCTGTAAGTACAGCTTTTCAGCCACCAGAAAAGGCAAAACTCCAAACACAAAGCAGCCCACTTGGGCAGTAGGAAGCACAGCTCCGTTCAAGGGGTTTATGGTGGTGTCAGTGTGGCCCTTTCACGTGTCTTGCAGAAGAAGATTTACAAGTACAAGAAGGTGCTGAGTAACCCCAGCCGCTGGGAGGTGGTGCTGAAGGAGATCCGGACGCTGGTGGACATGGCACTGACGTCCCCGCTGCAGGACGACTCCATCCACCAGGCACCCCTGGAGATTGTCTCCAAGCTGCTCTCAGAGGTACGGCCTCAGCAGGGCTCCTGTCGCTCTCAGATGAGAGACAAACAGTTAAAAGTTTGGGGCTGGGTTTTATTTTAACTTGGGCTGTCAAAATTGTGCCCGTGAGTCTGCTCATGACTGCTGCTGACTTGAGTGGAGTTTGCACTTGCTGGGAATAAGGAAAGTTTGACCCCTGTTACATAGATTTCTAGAAACAAAACAAGCCCCAAGGTTTGGTTTTTTTGGTTGGTTGGTTTTTGTTTCTTTGTTTTTTTAAATTATCTATGGTAATTTTATCCTGGGTCTAACTCATGTCTTAAATCAGTGGTAAAGGTCCCTTTGACTTCTATTCCATTGGCTTTTCTTCCATGACCAATAATTTTTGTACCAATATATATACCAATAAATTAATTATGTAGCTATTATATTTTTACTAATTCTGGTAAAGAAAAATATTTTTCTTCAGAGTTATGTATCCTCCTCCTATAATAGCTGTTTCAAATATTTAATTTTTCACGGACAGGAAATATAATGCCAAGCAGACTTTTCGTGTCTTAGTTCTGATGTGGAAGGATTTGATATAAGCAAAAAAATCCACTATTGTTTTTTTCTTGCAGTAGTCAAAAACATTAGCAACTCACAACTCCGTAACCTCTGGATGGATCATGCTGCTGAAAAAGCAGAGAACAAACTCTTTTGCATAGCTGGCAGCATAGGTGACGTCCAGTCAATTTATTGGCTTTTCCTGGTACCATATTTAAGGAAAGAATTTTGGGAAAACTGGCCACGAATGGTATCCAACACCACAACAATCCTTTTAATAATTTTTGTAGAAACATACAACTTGTCCTAAGAAAACATTTTAAAGAAATATATTGCTGGCTTTACTTTTTCAAGTGATTGAGACCTCCTCTGGCATCCCGGTGTTTGTGTGCTCAGCTGAGGGAGCATGGAAGGCTTGCAGCACCCCTCATAGCAGGCACTGTACCACCTTCTTTAGGAGAGTGGCTTTAATGCCATGGTGTTTTATTCAGAAAACAAGCAATTGAGACTTGAGCCTTTCTGCTTGTGTCTGGTGGTAGCTGAGGACTGTGTGTGCTGATGTACCAACTCAAGAGTGCTCTTCACTCACTCATCTCTTTTCTGTTCGACTCTTTCAGAACAACAACTTAACCACTCAAGACCATGAGAGCATTATTGTGGTGAGTATCTTTCTGTCAAAAGCTGAGGACAAATCTATATTGTTTGATCACAGTTCTGTTAGTGCTTGTCTCTGCCCCAGTGAAGTAGGGCAAATGTGAAAGCCTTTCCGCCAACGCTGCTGAGCTTAGGCAGGAATCAAAACCATTTGTGTGTTTTTTGTGTGGCTCTGTAATTTCTCTTTCCTTGTTTTGTAGATGAATTACAATAAAGCTTTCTCGTCAGCCCGTGTGAGAGAGTACAGCATGTGGAGTGTTAATAGTCTCTCCAAATGGCCTCCTTAGGAGGCTACACAGCAATATCCATATCTATAGATGTACTTTAAATAGTCAAACCCCATCATTTCCAGATGTGCCCTATAAAACCCTTAGGCTGAGTAGTTTCCTGAGGGGCAGAATATCTCCATTGCTGAGGGTATGTGAGCAAGTGGTTGCCGTTGTAAGTGTGGATATGTGTATGTGTCACTCCAGTTTAACCCCCCTGCTAACTTATTTGTAAAAATAAAACTTCTTTTTTTTAGATCACCTTTATTTAGGCATAGAAATAAGTGAATCAAATGGCAGCTCTGTTGCTTGTGAAACAAAGCATAAAATCTCAACAGTTTATCAGAGAGGTGGAACTTGGTTCCCCATCACTGTGATTTAATTTCATTCTCTGGCGATTTCCAGATTTTCCCAGTAATCCAATCTAGAGCCTCACCACCACCTGATTGTATCACATCTCTGTGACTCTTTCTGCAAAATGACAGTGTGGCAGGTAGCTGCCAGTGGGTGTTAATTGTGTTTAACTGCTGTTTAAGATACCCTTTTAGCTGGAATCAGCCACTGAGATAAGTTTCTGAAGTAGCATTTACTTTCCTTTGCTATAGCTTTCATTTAACTCTAGTGCCAAGGGAAGTTCAGGCCCCCAGTTACAACTGGTTGTTTTTGGGGGAAGGATTTTTTAATAAAAGATGTGAGGTGGCCCTGCTGTGAGCAGGGAATGTGGCCCAGGTGGCCTCCAAAGGTCCTTTCAGCCTGTGTTGTTCCTCTGTTCTGGGTGATGGCTTCTTCAGTTCAAGCCCTGCCCTCGTGTAGGTTGCACCCAAGCCATTAAGGAGCTGACAGTTCCTGGGCATTCGGAGCTCCCTGCCATTACCCAGATAACCTGGGCTATTCCTGGAAAGTATTGCTAATACTGTGTATTTATGTAGCATGTGGAAAGTACACAGTGCTTGGCCGTGCAGATGGGACCAGCTTTCCTCCTCTGGATGGTGCTGGAGCAGATCAATAGCCCAGCCAATCCCTTCCTGCCCGGGACGGGGAAGCACGTGTTGCCACGGCTGGGCAACGTGGGACAGCATGTGTCTGCTTTTGACCATGGTGCTCCTAAGGGAAACACAGGAAAAGGTCCTTTCAGGCTGTCCCTCTTCCACACTGACCACAGAAGCAGAGCCATGACCTGCTTGACCGTCTCTGTTGTTGGTTTGGCAGGTTCTATAGCAAACAGTCCCAAAGATGGGTTCAGGAAGGCTCTTGAGCTCAGGTGGGCAGCGAGGATGTTCTGGTCACACTGGATGGGGTTGTGTTCTCCATCAGTCCCCTGTGGCTGGGCCACCACCAGAGGAGGAGTGAGCAGTTGCAGAAGGATGGCACATGATAATGAGTAGAAACTTCATAATTCTTACATGTAACCAGACAGAGCTTTGCAGATGTGCTTGGGTTTCATTGTTAAAATTCACACTGATCTTGACCTGTCTGTGTGTGACTGTGAAACATGGGCACTGCAAGCAGACTCACAGGGATGAGTAAGGAGATGAGAGGGAGAGCAAAAACCAAAGCAGGCTGCCTTAGTAAAGCCCCAGGTGCCATCCAGATAAAATATCTGGTGTTCAGTTGCTTAATACAAAACGTCTTGGCTGCTGTGTTTAGTGTCTTACATGGAAGTGGGTACTGGGAATCCCTTTAACTGAAGAGTGGAAAAGCCCGAAGGCACTGCCACGTAGAATATATTATTTTAGGACAATTTTCTAATTTACAAAGGAAGTAACAACAGCCTAAGTTCATTACCCCCTCAGTGGCAGGTATGACCTCTAATGTGTTTACCCAGCATAAGCGCATTGGTTTGCATAGCAACAAAGGAATGGTTGATCTCAGCTTTTACAAAGTTAGATGCTTGATTTTGATAAATAGGGTCCTCCCAGGTAAGAACAGTGCTGGGTTGCTTTTAGTGAGCTCCTTCTCACAAAAAAGAGCTTGAACTCCTCCACAAAGGACATGTGTGTGTGGTGTTGTTCAGTTTTTTCTTTTAGGGAGATGTTCTAACTGAAACAATGAGCCAGATTCATCCTTGCTTTATTACATCCTAAAGCAATTGGTCTGCTTCTGTTTCCATTTAAACTGTTATAAACATTGCACTCCTTTTGCCTGTTTTATGTATTACACTGATGTAGTTAAAAGCAGAGTTTTCTGAGGATTTGTAGCAGAGGTGTGCTTGAGCTTACTTGTAAAATAAAACACACAGCCCACCTCTAATTTCTTTATTAATGCTTTCATCCTTTTCTAAAAGTGAGCTTTTATCCCCCCAGGAAAAATACTTCCCTGCAATATGCTTACTCCGGTTGCAGCCTTGTAATCGAATTTTTCTCTTTTTTCTCCCTTTCTTTTTCAGGCAATTGCACCTTTGCTGGAAAACAACCATCCTCCTCCTGACCTCTGTGAATTCTTCTGCAAGGTATCAGAACAGCTTTGCTTTCTGAAATCTCATGGTTGTATATGAATGTAGTTCTTTGAGCGGGAGGTTGTTTTTTTCTTCAACTCCTTACCTCCTGCCCAGATTGATTTCACTTTTTGGTCAGCAAGCAGTGATACTGGAATAGTGAACAGCACCATTATGATAAATACAATCATATGCTCAGTGTATCAGGCTGTTTTGTCCTGATACTGTGTGAGAGTTAAAATTTTGAGACTCCCATACCTCAGTCTGGGTACAAGAGGTGTCTTGCTGCATGCTGCATGTTCTGTTTAGCTAATGCAGAAATCACTTGGAGCCACTGTGTTCAGATGTGTGCAAATCAGCCCTTAGGGTATTTTGTTACTGGGTAATGGCAGTGAGAAGATCATAAGGACCCATCCTCTTTTCTGGTAAATCCATGCCTGTGCTGCATTTTGTATCCTTTATCCATAAACTTCTGAGTACTTTGGATTGCAGACCTTGTGGATTTAATAAAATACTACTTTTCCTCGAGGCCTGTTTGTGTTTCAGTTTCAAGTCTGCCTAAATTTGCTTACTGATGGCTGGGTATGCATTTGTCAAACATTCTGGGTGCTGCTTGTAATTCCCATCCAGAGTTATTCATCAGCTGCTTCTTCCCACAGAAATTGAGTCAAGTTACAGGAACTCCTCTGACTTGCATTTTTATAAGCACTCTTAGGTCATCTGTAGCCTCAGACTCGAGGCATTTTTATTCCTGATATGGGGGTTTTTGCCTTTGATCCCTATCAGAAATGGGCACCTAATTGCCTGTGAATGTGTGGGATGGGGTGTGTATAGTTGCAGGAAGGGAAACAGGTTCCCAGAACTGAAGTGGACAGGGTAATGAGAAGGAGAATTTGTCTTCAAAATCGACCCTGCCTTGAGCAGGGGGTTGGACCAGATGACTTTCAGAGGTCCTTCCCAACCTAAATTACTCTGACTGATACATTATGATTGTATATTTTATCCTGTGATGGGTTGTTGGTACCTTCCAAGATCCACCACAGGTTTCTAGCCTGGATCCCAAGGAAAGGATGTTTGTGGTATTACACTGCCTGTGTGAACATCTCTTCCTGTTCCCAACCCCTTTCCTTTTAAAGTGTTGGCAGTCTTCAACTGAATTTGACCAAAGGGTTGGAAGACCCCAGAATGGTACATTGCAGTGAGTTTTGGGAAGAACAGGCAACAGGGAAGGGAATTTGCACAGTTTGTGAGCTCCCGTGGGAATCTTCTGCTAGATGCCAGCAAATCCATGGGAATGAGCAGTGCTAGGAGTACCCTAATCCCAGGAAAGATTAATTTAGCCCTTGGATCTTGTTAATGTTGGTGTAATGCACGCGTGGGGTGTGAAGCCAGGGGGGAGCCACGTCCCTAATTCCTGCAGCTCACAGCGTGACCTGTTGCTCGTTGCAGCACTGCCGAGAGCGCCCGCGGTCCATGGTGGTGATCGAGGTGTTCACCCCGGTGGTACAGAGGATTCTCAAACACAACATGGTGAGTGCTCGTGCCACGCCAGCTCCAGCAGTCTGGAGAAGTTTTACTGCCCTATATTTTGTAATCAGCAGCTGCTCTGGTGCCTGTAATGTGCTGTGGTATCTAAATCTGCCCCCCCGGACTGTGAATGCTACATGTAGTTGTGTGTTACTTCATCAGTGCAGAACTAATAAGCTTTCAGTGGGATTCTCAAAAGCATCTAAGCAAAGCCATGTTTTGAGGGATGTTTCTTTTGGCAGCATTGCCTGCATATGCAGCTCCAGCTCTCTCCCACCTGGCCCTTAGCTCCTTATTTGCTCCCTGCATGCCATCCTTGCAGTTAAAACAGTTTAAAATCAAATAAATCAAAAAATCAGAATGGGGACTTGGTTGATTCTGAGCTGCGGCCCTCAACACTTTTTCTGTAAGACACCACCAGCTCTCTGTATTTGCATTTTTCTTTAGGCTCATGTCCAGTGAGTTTTTACCTAGGTTTTTTGAATATCCTTATGTTTTTCTACTGTTATTCTTCCTTCTCCTTGCAGGATTTAGGTACTCTGTTATTTTATGGCTTTTGTTGCCCAGACTTTCTCTCTTCTCATTGCTGATCAATTCCTTGTCACTGTTTGAAATAAATGCCCTGCTTTTCTCTCCACCCTGTAGACCAGAATCCCTATCGCCCAAACTCTGAAAATATTCTTACGTGATCCATATTCCTTTCCTAAGAGAGGTCTGGGTATCTCCAGCTTTTGTGGCATGTTGTTTCCTGCCACAGTTTTTAAGTTACATGAAGAAGTCTTACTTCACAATGCAGTGGCAAAGAATAACCAATATAAAGTATTTAAGGCAGTTGATTTGGCTGTGATCTCAAGGATGAACCTCTGTAACTTCATAATCAACTTCTTTTCACTAACACATAATTTTAGAGACCATCTGTTGTTATGCTGCGATTAGCACAAACCCAGTAGAAAACAGTTCATATTTTTTATTTTTCCTATCTTATTATTTAAATCCCTGAGTTTACAGAACTAGGTAGAAAGCCCAAGACGGCAAAAAGGTCATATTCCTGGCTCTGTGCCAGCACTCTGCAGACATGTAAACATTTTTGAATATTCTGTAGTGTTCAGTGAAATATTCTGTAAATGTTATTCTTGGAGTCCAGACTGACTTTTTTTTTAAGCATCCAGAGCTCTTGAGGGGTCTCAAATAAAATCTAAATGCATAGTGTAATGCTTGTATTTGGTTAGCTTCAGAGAATTGGGTATATTTACCATACTTAACATTTGCAGATTGAAAATCAACATGTCTGTACCGCAGCATGTAGGTGGAGAATTTATGGTGTCAGGTATTAATTGGAGTGGATTTGGGCACTTTACCACTCTCTGGGGACTTCTGTACTGAATAGTCCTTTAGAGAATGTGTGTGTGTGTGCACATAAATGAGTTACTCTTTAGGGGGACACTAGACTTCATCACCTCAGGAGGCCCCGTGCAGTCCTTGGGGCAGGAGACTGAGCTGGCTCTTCCCACCTTTGCCTCCACTTTGTTCTGTGGCCTTTGAAAATTCCCGACAAGTTTTGTTCCACAGTTTTCTCCCTATAAAATGGGGAAAGAGTGTCTCATTTATCTATGAATTTGACATCTCAAAAGAACAAGGATAGGTGCTTGTCTTGCTGATGATCCTGGTTACGTGCAGGACTGGAGGCTGTTGTGTGCTGAGTTGTTTGGGGAGTGCTCAGCAACCTCCCAAACCTTTGGGTTTCAGCTGTTTGTAGGCTCAGCCCCAATGTTTGAATATAAGCCCTTTTTTTTTTTTGAGCAAACAGCGTTGGTGTGTATTGTTCTGTACCTGGCATGTGACAGGGCATCGTAGCATATTTATATTTTATTTTACAGAGGTTGGCAATGACATCTTCTTTATGATCTCTTGGACTTTGATTCCAGCTTCAGTTAGGGCACCGAGATGGGTTGAAAACTTTCATAAGCAAATTGCAATTGCAAAAGCTGTCTTGCAAGGCATGTTCACAAAATTAATCAAATGTTGTATGAAGCACACATGGTCTCCTGCCCTTGGATCAAGTGCATTTGCACCTGCCAGAAGGAGCTGTTAGAAGTCTAATGATTTCAATTGTAATACCAAGTGTGGAATTGCCCACAATCCCTTTGCTGGGTGAAGTTACCAGGCAGCCATCCAGTACCAGCAGAGTGACACTCAGGGCTTGAAGGAGACATTGTTCAGCCCAAGCTTGTTTTCAAGTTTTTGGTCGTTTTCTCTGGCTGCAGAACTTATCAGATATTAATACAGGTTGTGCTATAGAAGTGCCTGAAACCAAACTGAGTTAACAGAGGGTTTCAGTGCTCTGGGAGTTTTATCACCCCTTTTACAGACCGCCACTAGTTCATTACCATTTTTGGCATTTCTTTAACGTTTCAGTTGCCACGTATTGTTTTCAGGATAACTTCCACAGGCAGCTGCTGGAGGGATAACTGGGAGTGCTTGTTTGTCCTCAGTGGACCTTGTTCCCCACTTGGAAATTCGGCTCTGTAGTTCTGCAACACCTGTGTAATAAGGTTACACCTGTGTAAATGTGAGGAAATGTGCTGTGGAATAACGCTCACCAGACAGCAGAATTTACTCCTTTCACATCTAAAAATAGCAGGTGATGTGAGGAGATGCAGGATTTCAGTAAGCAGGTGCCTCTCTCTGACTGCAGGATTTAAAGAAGGCAACTCTTGAGCTCACCTGTCAAATTCACACTGTAGCTGGAGTAAAATCCCTGGGGAAAAAACTGATCTCTGCTTTTGTACTTGATTGCTTATTGATTGCATGTCAAAATGGTTTTCTCTGAGACCAGAATAGGTATCACACCAAATATGGAAATATAATACCATTTTTTGAGTTTTATTTCTAAAAATCTGCAGTTAGGAGTGGAAGCCAAAGCGCCAAACAAAAAATGTATTTCAAAATCAAAATATTAAGTGGAAAGTGCCAAACAAATGTAAATATAGGTGAGATTTTTTGGGTTTTAGTTGTTGGCTTCATTAAATAGATCTTTGATTTCAAAGTGGGTATAAAGGAAAGAAGAGATTGGAAACCCTGTCATTATTAGTGGGGAGAACATTACTTCAGTGTGCAGAGATGCTGCTCTCTTGAAGCTGTCAGCATAAAAGCAATGTGAATTCAGCTGTGTTTGAGCTGGTTTCTTTTGAAAACCCACAGTTTCGATGTACATTCAGCATCTTCACCGAGTCTCTCCTTCTTGGACAGGATTTTGGGAAGTGCCCTCGGTTGCGGCTCTTTACTCAGGAGTACATTCTGTCTTTGAACGAGCTGAATGCTGGAATGGAGGTGGTGAAGAAGTTTATTCACAGGTTAGTTACATTTAATTTATGGCTTATTTCCAATCCTCTGTCCATGCTTTGGTGTGTTACTTCTCCCAGCCCTGCTTTATCTCTTTACTGGCTGTTAAAAGTAGCTGGTGCTTTTTGGTACTGGCAAGCATTAAAGAAATTGAGTCCATCAGGCAAGGTTGCTGAAGTTTTTTTTATAAAAACGCTAGTTTTCAAATAAGGATGAGGTTTTTTGCCTACTTCCACACTGCAAGCAAATGGACTTTGCTGTGTGTACATTCTGCTTATACATTTAGACACAAAGCCTCTGCAGAATGATTCCAATTAACTTTTCAACCTCATAATGCTCACTCATGTGTGAGGTTTTGGGAGGACTTTAGGGATACCACATCAATTAAATTGATGATTTGGCTTACCCTTGTTCCTAAATAGGGCCGTTGGTTTTACAGGGTTAAAATATCTGTCTGTTATGGCCTTTCTGAAGCTCCCCCAAGGATCCCTGTGCAGGTCTGACACCTCGTTCTGTCTGAGTGGTTTTGCCCACAGAAATCTTCCTTGCAATGATATCATCTCGTTTTTTGTTTTTCAGCATGCACGGTCCAACGGGGCAATGCCCACATCCCAGGGTCCTGCCAAACCTTGTAGCTGTCTGCTTAGCTGCCATTTATTCCTGTTACGAGGAATTCATCAACAGGTCAGTGTGAATTCCCAGCTGACCACGTGTTACTCCCTTCCAAACCCACGGCACTGCTCGACGAGATCAGTGTGAGATGGGCGTGCTAGGAAACCTGAAAGAAGCTGAACCCTCGTTCCCTGGTACTCACCAAGGGCGTGAGGAAAGGCAGGGGTGAGACCTTGAAAAAGGGGTTGTGTGTAAATCCCTGTGTATCTGCAGCTTTGAACCCGAGCTGCTTTCACAGCGCTGTCTCTGTTGTTGTGGAAAATCTGATTCCTCACTTACGCGAAATAGACGCCGCGGTTCCTGACACACGAGCCAGTTTCCAGTAGACACCAAGGGTTCCCCTCTGCTAAGTTTCCTCTTTGTTTATGCCTATCTGACTTTCCTCATGGTAGAGCACAGACAGGGGCTGCTCAGTGTCCAACACAAATTCCAGACGCGAGGGCTGCAGACAAATGTCTGGGCATGTACTATAGCCAGATACATACTTGGGCATGGATTCTGTTACAGCTTTGCACAACTTGGACAGGAAAGTTCACCTGTAGACTAAACTGGCCTGTCAATTAGAGTAATGAAAAGCTCAAGTCTTTGTAAAATAGGGGCTGCAGAACAGTCCTATTGGAGCCTTTTAATGTTTTTAATTGATTTCAGTAATCCGATTACACAGGAGAAAGCCATCCGATGGGCTGGGGTGAAATGCAGTGGGAAATTGCAAGAAGTCGTGGCTTCTCAGTGTTGCACTCTCTCTCCCGCTCTCTGCTGGTATGTCTGCCTACTGAAATTGTTTGTTTATTTTTAAAATTCAGTCGGGACAATTCGCCAAGCCTGAAGGAAATTCGGAATGGCTGCCAGCAGCAGTGTGACCGAAAGCCCAATCTCCCCCTCCGCCTTCTTCACACGAGCCCTGACCTGGTCTCTCAAGAGGCCACCTTGACTGAATCCCGTCTCAAACCAGTTATTGTCACTTCCAACGAGATCCACGTGGAAGTGGAGCGCAACAACACAGCCAATCAGAAGATGACAGCCAGCGTTGGCAACGACAGCGAGCCCAACCTCATCGACTGCCTGATGGTCAGCCCCACCTGCAGCACCATGAGCATCGAGCTGAGTACCCAGGCAGACAGGATCCTGGGCTGCTACGTGGAAATACTCAAGATGCTGTGAGTATTTATTTTGAACAGCTTTTTGAACAATGTCATCTTAACCATGGGGTGGTTTTTCCCACAGGCCTATTGTCTTCAACATCTGTGGCTAGCCAGCACACGGTTATAAATCTTAACTCCAGCTCTGGAGAGTCCAGCCTCTGAAAGAGGCATCTGGCACTGCCAAGATGTTCTAAAAATAGCATTAGGAAGATGAAAATGGAAAGCTTATTTGTACAGTGAGCCTCAGGCATTTTACAGAAGACGGGATGTTGGTGCCAGTGGTTTCTGTTTTTGTGCTTGCCCACCAAAAATAGATAAAAAAACCCATTTGTCTCCTCCAGGGCTCTTAGGATTGCCTGACACAGAGCTAGAAAAGGCAGGTCTGTGCTAGGTTCAGTGCTTGTGCAGTGATAGGCAGCACCACTGCCCTGACTTCAGCAGGAGTTGAATACGGTTCTTGTTGTTCACTTAGATGTTCTCCATTCACGTGCTTGTAGAAGTTTTATGACTTATTCAGATTTGCTTGTATTAGAGTGGAGTCTCTATTTGTTGTCCAGTTGCTTTGGTTCAGAGGACCTGGGTTAAGGAATGGGTGTTCAAATACTCTTTGCCAAAAAGTGATGGCAGGAGGATTCCTGGCAGGCCAATCTTCTGAATATCTTAAACAGGAATATAAAAGAAAATGTTCTTCAGGAAAAGCTTGGTTTTCTCTGGATAAATACATGAAAAGGAATAACAGAAAAGGTGGACTCGGAATGGGAGCTTGTAATAGAAGTGCAGTAAAACAACTTTGTTGACTTTGACAGCTAGCTCTGGTACTGAGTTGCAGTATGTTTTATGGCAAACTGTTAAACTTCTACATTAATTATTTTTAAACAGTGCAAGGCTTAATGAAGTCATAGTTGAATTTTTTAGAATCCAAGATATGGTGGGTGAAATCTGGACTCTGCTGTAAACCGTGAGCATGCGCCTACACTGCAGACAAACGCACATCTGGGGGTGCATTCTCAAGGAATTAAATGAAGTCAAACTGCTGTGATGGAGGATTTTGTGAAGGTTTTCTCCCACATTTTCATTTTTTTTCGAAATACATAGTACAAATTTGCAACATCACTCTTCCACGCACTTCACAGCTGACTTGCAAATGCTTAAGCACTCATTCAAAACTGGAGACAGGACAAGTGAATACAAGATACTGTTCCCATTAGATTCATGAGCAGGAAGTTGCTGTGAAGGCTAATTTTATGTACTTCTTTCCCCTGTGGCCTATCTTCTTCTGCCTTTAAAAATGTTTGCATTAAAAAAGCACAGCATCTGATGTTGCTTTGTCTGGGGGCTCCTAAGTCTCCACGCACCCAGGTGCCACATTAAACACGTCGTGTATTTATTCCCGTCCCCTTGACTCTCCCTGTTTTCCATAAACACTGTACACTCTCCCAGTCCCGATGCTGGTTTGGATGCTGACTCACTAAGCATTGACGGTTTTGGTTTCATCATGCAGCTGACACACACTTATAAACAAATTCACAAACGGGCATGTTCTTCCTCACAGTCTCTCCACATTTTAAACATTAGATATGCCAGGTCCCAATTCCCCTATAATTTGCTACACAAAGAGCTCATTTCGCTCCATACCTTAAAATAATCTTGTTTTTTGATGTGTTTGCTGTCTTTTTAAAAATCAAGCTGTTCAGCAGCAACAATGAAAATGGAAATGTGTTACTGTTGGGGGTTGTAGGTGTGGGGCAGCTTTGGGCCGTTTTTCCTCCTGTACAGTGGGAGTTCAGAAAGGTGAAACCCACAGGATGTGCACAGTGAGGGACCAGTGATACCACAAAACTTGTGCAACTCTCCTCAGAGTGCCCTGCCAGAGCCCACACCCTGCTTGAGAAATCACAGCCTGTGAATATAGAGCAGCTCCCAGGGCAGAGCCATGGCTGTAGCTCCACTCATTTGAGTTCCCTTCCATTCCTGTTCATGCCTTGATTTTTTGGGGCCTGAAAGCAGTAATGCAGAACTGAGTTCTGCTCCTGATTCTGCCACTGGCTCACTAGGAGGTTTTAGATAAATCACTTATAAATGCCTCATTTTCCTTATTTGTAAAATATAGGTAAAGATTTTCAATGTTGTTTTTTAAATGCTGAAACCAGTGATGGAAAAGTGTTCTAGAAGGGCTTGTAGTTATTACCAAAAATACAAGATAATGCTGTTGTGATGCTGATTGCTTTCATGCTCTAACTCTTCTTGAACAAAGGGTTTCCATTGCATCAAATACTATTACTGTACTTTGAAAACCTGAGAATATGAGGAAACAGAGTTGAAGAACATGCCAGTAGGAAGAAAACATTAATTATAAAACAACTGCTATCCAGGACCTGAGCTCTCAGCAGGCATTCACTAAAATAATGTTCTTATTAATAACAGTGGTAAGCCAAACATAAATAAGTTGCTTAGCATTGAGTTTGATTGTTCTTTTAGGTGTCTGACTCAGTATCATCATCAAAACAAGAGAGTCACCAGCGATGATATCTTTTTTACATAATTAACTTAGGGCAGCAGGGAGTAATTTATTTAGGCAGATTTTAATTATTGGAAATCTAGCAAATAATTCTCAACAGTAGCTTCAACAGAGGACGTTTTATTGTTCACCTAGCTCTTACAGAATGCTTACTTTTTGGGGAAAAACTCACTTTTAATATTGATGGAGATGTTATTTAATAATCACTGTAATACTTCACTTTTTGCACAGAAGGCTGAAAGGGCAGTTTAGAAACTTCATCTGTGGAGCTCTTACAGCACCTAGAACATCTTTGACCCTTTTTCTGATGTAGTTGAGTAACAAAACACAACTATTGCATACTAAAGGAAAGCAGAAAATCATGATTTTAAAGATGTTGGCAGATTTTAAAGGAGGCACAGTCTCTAGAGGAACCTAGTATTTTGGTCCTGCACTCAAAAGTGGATCAAACTTCTGTGTCAATATTCTGTAACTCATTCTGGACTCTGATAGTGTTGCTCACACCAGCCAGTGCCTCCTGAATGCTACAAGTCTTAAACTGGTACATAGAAAATGCACTAAATTAATAGAAAAATTTCTGTTCATCGTAATTAATTAGAGGCTCAGAGAACAGCTCAGGATTGCCCAGCTCCTACTTGCATGTTAATGTTTCCATGCATTTGGGAATGCCTTGTACAGCCAAACTTGTGCTTGAACAGGACAACCATGGTTAGAGAAAGTTGCAGTAGAAGGGGCCGTGTGTCCTCTCCTTGGGCTGGAGACCTTCAAAGTCTCTGTTTCACCTGAAGGACCCCACTGGTTCCGCAGGGTGGGGAGACACTTGAACTGTCTCTGCAGTGAAATCTGGGTCAACAAATAGCAAGGTCAGCTGGCTGTGAGAACAGACCCCTCTTGGGGAAGCTCTGTTGGTGTCGTGTCATAAGCTGTTGCCCTTTGTCTGTGTTATTTTTTGTTTCCATGGCTGCCTGTAGTGGCAAGGGTCCGTCCAGATGTCCAGACACTTGTACCCCTCTCTGGGGCCAGTGTCACAACCTGTTTTGGGCAACCTTGTGTTGCCGTTTCCTGATGCTTCCGTGCCAACTGTGAGCAGCGGAGCCCATTTCTGTTCTCAGCAGTCAGGGCAGAACCTTTCTAGGGTCTTTCAATGGTGCTAAATTTTCTGCTTTTGAAAAAGCCAAACAAGTCCATCTCAAATGAAGGCTGAGCATGAAAAGGCACCTCACTGTTTTGCAGATAGCACGTTTGTGCCTTGTATTGACAAGGGGTCTGATGAGGCTTTTTCTCAGCCTGCCCTGGCACCCTGAGCTAAACCTTACATCATACAGTTCAGAGAGTTGGACCTGGAGCAGGGAAAGAAGGGATCAGGTACATGCCTGGGGGAGTTTGGTTATCTTATTATTATCTGACAACGGAGGCTACCTTGTCAATCTGCTCAGTCTGGAGAAGAAGCTGCTTCCAAGCAGTTGCTCTTGTCTCTTCCTTGTCCTCCAAAACCCGAGGACTTGGGGCTTGCAGTGTCTCAGGGATGAGAGCCATGGCTTTCCGAACACAAGCACCCGCTGGAGCTTCCCCTGGCTGCTCTGCATTCCCCAATAGGTCAGTGGCATGCTCTGAATATCCCAAGTGGATTATCTTATGTCATGTTTATCGGGGTTGCCCTGGGCTGCTCGTGTGTTTTGGATTGTTTGTGCCGCACATGACGTGCGGGCGGGTTTTCATTTTGGTGAAAGGTGATCCCAGGGAAGGAAAATGTATTACGTTGGCAGGCCAAGAGCGATGATGGCCCAGAGGCAAAGTCACTGCAGTCGGGGATTATTTAATTAATATGGTTGTTCTGTGCTCTGGCCAATCCCCCAGGACAGGTTTCAGGGTGAGGGAGGCTGTGTGCAGTGGCAGGTGATGGCCCTGGCAGTTGTCTCCGCGCTCCCCAGGACCCTGCAGGTCGGGCTGCAGCCTGGCTGCTGTGCTGCTCACCTAGAATTGCAAATCCTGCAAAAATCAGAGCCAGGCAGCCGTTGTGCCCCTTTTATAAGGCCAGTGCTGGGATTTGAGCTGTGTGATGAGTGTTGAGCCCATTGCCCTTTGAAGAGCTGCGAAGGGAGTTCATCACAGGCGCTGTCCCAGGCTCTCCCTGTAGCTCTGTGCTCCCTCCTTCTCCTGGCCCAGCCTCTTTGTCTGGCTCACTGCAGTGGTTGTTAACTGCAGCCAGAACTAATCCATCTCCCTTTCTTTCCCTGCTTCAAACACTTCTGTCTTGTCTTGGAGCTTTGAATGGACTGAAAAAAAAAAGAAAAAAAGCAACCGTCTGAAATGAAAGAAGAGTGCAGATGAGATGAGCACAGACAGAAGGAAAATGTTTTTGAAAAGGGAATAGGTGGGAGGAGGAGAAACACCGTAGGCTTTTAATAAGTAGTTTAGTTTTATTCTTGTGCTATGTTTGTTTCATATTTCCTAGCTCAGATTGAAGGGATTACAGGCTGTGCAGATTTTATGTTCAGGTCCCACTCATGTGACCAAATTTTATGTATTTCGTAGGAGACAATTTTCCTTCTTTCTTTCTTTCTTTCTTCCTTCTCCTCCTGGGGAAGCAGGCTGTGGTTTGTTTTCACTGCTCTTTCACAGACCTGCCCTGCAGATGGAGGCTCCCCAGCTTCAAGAAGGGTCAGAGTGATACCATCCCATTCTGTCTGCAGTTTCACTTGGTCTTAGTCTATTACAAAACAGCTTTTTTCTTACTCTTGCAATTTCCTTTGAAGATCAGCCATGAAAAATTGATTGGTTCATATTGTTAGTAATCACAACTCTCCAGATTGCTCAAGAAGGAACTTCAGTGGTGTAACACTTGGCCTGAGATGTCACAGGAGCTAAGCCTCAAAGTGGGTCTCAGCTTTTAAGCTTCTGTTAGAAAATATTTGTGGGTGCTGTATCTCATGTGATGTGAAGCACCTTTAACACCTCTGAATTTTCTAACTCAGCCTTTTGGCTTCCAAGTCTCCTGTGCTCAAAAATCTGCTTTTAAAGTTGTATCTACCAACAAAAATGTGTTGTTTTTAGAATAAAACCAGCTAGGAATTTCCAAAGGGTATGTATAGTTAAATAAAACAAAATAAAATAAAATGCCTGGACTATTGTTCTCACACCTGACAAACGTAGTGAAACTCAGGCTGTGTGGAGAGAGATCTGTGGCAGTTCTCAGGGCTGCAGCTGTAGAAATGTTGCATCAGCTCTCTCCTACAGAGACCTGGTAGTTAAACAGGAGACTTCCAGCTGAACCTGAACACAGGCCAGAGCTCTGTGTCACCGATCCATTCAATGTGTCTGGAGGTCAGAAACAACGAATAACCTTGTAGAGAGCTTTAATTAATCAAAGCTTTGTTGAAAGAACCCAGAGAGCTCATCTTGGAGGTGCTGTGTCAGAGGTTTCCTTGCCTTATTTCAGTTTATATGACAAGCCCCCTCCTCAGGTGTTTCACGATATTCACTTTACACTGACTAAATGGAAAAACAACCCCTGTAATGAAGTCCTGCTTCATGTCTTGCTGTTCTGAGACATTAAACAAAGTTGATCATCTTCCTTATTTGTTTAGTGGCTAAGCAGGTGAGGGACTTTTTGTCTCTGGAAAGAACCTTACAGATGGGTGATCACAAAGTGCTCTCTCTGACTGACTCACACTCGCTTTAGGTTTGTGAGACACCCCTTGTCTCAGAGTTGCCCCTAGTTTAGACCTGAGAACAGAGTTTTTGAGGGAGGAGAAAATTAGGTTCACTGGCTTCTAGCACCACCAGCATGGGCACGAGGTTTCTTCTTTGCATGACTGTAACTTCACATGTGCTGTTCTGGTTTTTAAAACACTAAACCACTTTCAGGTCACAGCTTGCATGAGCTATCCCACACTTGTGCAGCCTGAACTCCAGACTGCTCTTGGGCAAGTGATAACTGCTTCCCTGGTTGATTTTTACATCATGATTCTTCACTGAAGTAAAACTTCTCTGCGTGTTCCTTCTTAAGAGAACCCTGCTCATGCATTTATGTTTTCTTTCTGTGAACACGTCTTTGTGGCCTGTCCAACATCATATGTGTTACTAGTTTATGGACATTTCTGGTTTATGTGGTTCAAAAGATGGATGAGACTTTTGGAAATGCATCCATCTTCAATTTCTCTGGGCTAGAACTTTCCCTTTGCAAAACTGCATTCTTTTGGAACAGTTCCTGTGCATATGTTGTCTGTCTCTAATGCTATCAGTAGATACTGTCCATTTGAGAACATTACACTTCATTCCTTCCCAAAGACACTCCACACTTTTGTGCCAAGTTTCCAGTAAGCTGCAGCCAGTAATCTGGTTTTTAACACTGAAACCCAAAGGGTAGCAGCACTAAGATGAGGTGGCAGGTTTTCCTACATTGTTTCTGCAGACATCCCCAGGTGTTTCAGCCTATATGAGATTCACTTCTGTGTGTACTCATTCCTACTGAGAGCCAGGGCTTTGGCTGCTGGGTTCTGTGTCAGAAACGGATTGGGGGGTATCTTTGTTTTTACAAATGGGCTTATATCTTATAGCAAAGAAAAATTCCAATTAAACGCAGAGAAGAGCTGTAAATACCAATGGCCTGGTAATTGCTCTACCAATTTAGGTGGAAGTGTTACTTAGTGATTAAATGTCAACAGGTTTCATAAACAGCAAATGTCTTCAAGTTGTCATAAAGAAGGCCTCTCTGGAGGTCACTGTAAATACCAGATTTATTGTGCCTCAATGGAGAATGTGCTGAAAATGGAAAGGGAAATGTCACTGTACGTTTTGAGAATGTTTCAGTAAACCAGAAAGGGTTGTTGGTGCTCACAGTAAAAAGGTTTTAACTCTTTGAACTAACTGTTGGCAAACCGTTTTTAAAACCTGGTAACCTATTACCAAAATGTTCATTTTGCAGGTCAGACTATGATGACTGGAGACCAGCCCTGGCCAGCTTGCTTCAACCTATCCCGTTTCCCAAGGAGTGAGTCTGCACTGTCTTAGTATTTACTGGCTTGTTCTTGTTAGTGCTTTTTTTATGGTGAAATATACGTCAAGTAGAAAGTGATGGTAATAGGAGCTTTGTGTCTCTAGTATTGATTTAGAAACTGAAGTCGGTTTTGGCTGATGCAGAGGGATGTGAAGACCTCCCCATGTTCAGCTTCCTTCCCTGTTTCTCTCAGATGATCCCGAAGAGAAATATGGTTAACTAGAGACAGGCAGACAGGAAGAGAAGGAAAGCTGGTGAGGAGGAGAGCCAAGTGAGAGATTTAGTGGAGGAGGATGCTTTACTGGCATCACAGAGACTCCTGTCATTTGTATTTTGCATTACATGAAGAAGCTGCCCTACGGATCAGCCGAGCTCCCTCATAAACCTATTCATGAGCAGTGGTGTTTATAAAGTGCAGACCTCCACGGACAAAAATTACAACCTGTAATTGTACAATTTGCTGGCTTATCACATCCCCTAATGACCTGATGTCTTGAATCAGAGAGGTCTAATCCTCCATGCCAGGTTACCTGGGCCACAGTGAGAACTTGGAGATAGGTAACAGAGACATTGTTACCTAAGTCAAACCTGATACCCAGGGGAGTCCTAAACCATACCATGATGCAAGGCACTTCACAAAATGACCACTAATTGCTTTACTGATGTATGATGCTAATTAGCTGCAACCATACCCTAATTGCATTGCAATTAAAGAATACACCTGGCTCTTGGAGGTAGCCAAAACTCTGTTTGTAATTATGTAATGGTGTTGTAAGTCGTTTACTTTCTTCTGACCCAAAGCTCCCACTGACATTAGTCAGAGCCTTGTCTAAGACAGACTGAAGAAAAGCTACAAGATTTGTTCCAAGTAATTTTCCCCCCTAGGTTAATGAAAGAGGCTTTATCTGATTTTTTTGAAAGATTTTTTTTTTCTGGTCTTATGTGCTGCAGTTGCCTACCAAGTCCTTTTATTATCTGAAAAGAACTGAAAAGTGCTTTTTTGGTTTTTTTGGGCTTTTTTTGCCCTTTTTTTCTTCTCTCAAATCCTCATACTCTTCTGTTTTAAATTTCAGGGCTCTCGCACATGAGAAATTCACAAAGTAAGTTTCTGGGGCTCCTTTGTTTTGTTGAATAAATGCTCATACTAGTCAATAATAGCAATGATGCATTATTCAGTATTGTGTCTCTAATGGCTTTTATCTGTGAAGGGCTGTAAGCATTTTCTGTTAGCAATAAAAAGTTTTCTTTGTAATTTACTGTGCTAGCAGGAGCCCAAGGACTAAAGCCACTGGGTGCTGATAGAATTTACAAAGGAATTTGTCAGTACCCATCTCTGAAACATTTCCTAGGCTATTGTGAACAGACACACTGTCCTTGGTAATCACTTTTAGGCATCATATTTCCTTCCCGTGGAAAGAGTTCAACTTGATTCTCTCTAAAGTGCATGAATATATATAATTTTAGGTGTTATTCTAAAGAAATGTGACACTTGTGCAAATATTGCAACCAGCAACTGCTGATCCTTGTCCTTCTTACTCTCATTTTTTTCAGGGAGCTGAAATATGTGATTCAGAGATTTGCGGAAGACCCGAGGCAAGAAGTGAGTTTGTTGGCAATTTACACAGAGTATTAATTGGAGGGATTGCAAGTGCACTTGTTGAGATCTCTCCTTAAGTAGTTTGTTCCAAAACACAGTGTGGTTTTACTCTGCCTGAGTCTCTTAAGGACCAGTGGCCACTCAGGGTGGTTTATGTGTAAGGTTTATGTGTTGTCACCTCCTTGTCTGGCATCAGTTGATGTCCTTGTTCTGCAGTAAACTGCAACCAGCAAGATTCTCCCACTGTGGGGAATCACTCAGAGCTTTTCATCTTCTGTACAAAAGAAAGGGAAGCAAAATCCATGGATCCACGCAGCTTACAAAATAGCAGGTTTTATGTGGCTGTGTTTCAGCTACGTAGTGTGCAAATGACCGTAATTCTCATGAATTGGCAGCAGAAAGGGGGTGGGAGGTGTGTTACTGGGGTGAGGGTGTTGCTGCAGCCTCGTGGTGGCTGCTGCTTCGGAGCTGCACTCGGAGCTTGCTCAGCATCATCAGCCTTGGCTGAGTCAGAGGGACCCTCTCATCCACGGTGATTCCTCCTTTTGGCATCAAGGCAAGAAAGCTCCCTCAAGCTGTGGGTGAAGCTGTGTCATCACTGCCCAGATCTCCTGGTTTCCGTGGGTTTAGCTCTTGTGAGTGGTAGTTACCATTCTCAGATGAGACCTTCTTGTCCTAGAATGGCACCAGGATTTCATCTGTCACTAGTGTTCCGTGCCCACAGGAAAGGATTTACCTCCCCCTCCCACCTCAAGAATTGAAATGGAACATCTGTTTCTTCAAGTGAACAAAAAAAAAAAAAAAAA